>CM046787.1:42646479-43051479 GCA_025617405.1 Perca schrenkii
TTTGACCGGGACATTCCCGAGTCCCGACAAAAGCTGTGTCGGGACGCTAAAATATCCCGGTTTACACCAACCACTATGAAATTGTCCCGGTTGTCAGCGATTAAATAACCGACGTGGTCTTATTATAGCCCGATTATTAACTAAACCATGTAAAAAGACTAATAAAGCGTCCAGCGTATGATTTTAACAATATGTGTGTTGTGTGAGTAAATCGTAGCGGTCTGCATAATCTGTGCCGCCAGCGTTACGATGTATATTTGTAAACATTGTTGCAACGCCTCTTCTTCTCTGTCTCGTTTTAACCGGTCTTTTGCTGACACCGGTGTTAAATTTCACAGTAGGCTTTCAGCCAACAAATTGATTCTTGAGCAAATTCACTCAACAAAAAAACGTTATAGAATGTTTTTGCCCGCCAGCCAGTAGTTGTGACGTCACGTGCAAAGTATGAATAAAAGAAAGTTGGAAACGTAGGAGAAAATAAACGCTCAGTGCATTTCTTTAAACCAATCACAATTGTCTTGGCACAATCGTCTTGGCTCTGCAAAATAATAATAACATAATAACAATAATAATAATAATAATAACGGCACATACAATATTAAATTAAGTTAACAGTAACGTGAGATATTTAACCCTCATGTTGTCCTCGGGTCAAATTTGACCCGTTTCGGGTACCCGGATAGCTCACCTGGTAGAGCAGGCCAGGCGCCCATATATAGAGGAGATTTACTCCTCAATGCAGCGGGCCCGGGTTCGACTCAGACCTGTGGCCCTTTGCTGCATGTCATTCCCCCCTCTCTCTCACCTTTCATGTCTTCAGCTGTCCTGTCAAAATAAAGGCTGAAAATGGCCCAAAAAAAATCATCTTCAACAAAAAAATAATAATAATTGACCTGTTTTCAAAGTTTTTTTATATCAGAAAATATGAGATGTTGATGAAGTGAAAAAAACGTTAAAAAAGCAAAAAAAAAGGTCCAAACACCAAAAAACAAACGTAAAAACCCATCAAAACATCAGAAATAAGCTCCCAAAACATTGAAAAAGTGACAAAAACATTGAGAAAAAGTGGGAAAAAAACGCCAGAAAAAGCGATTAAAATGTTGAAAAAAGTGACCAAAACAATGGAAAAAAAAACATAAAAAAAAGTGACTGAAACATTGAGATATGGACAAGAAAATTGTTTTTTTATGGTTGACGGGGAAACAACACAAGGGTTACATCAGCTGGCTACGTGGTTAAACCTCATTTTTCTTTGTTTGATGAATCTGGTGATTCTTTTTTGGATGAATGGATTAGTTTGGTCTATAAAATGTCAGAAAACGGTGTAAAATGTGGATCAGTGTTTCCCAAAAAAGCCCAAGATGACCTCCTCAAATGTCTCGTTTTGTCCACGACTCAAAGATATTCAGTTTACTGTCACAGAGGAGAGAAGACACTAGAACAATATTCATATTTAACAAGCTGGCATCAGAGAATTTTGAACTTTTTTCTCTCTCAAAACTAAAGAGACTCAAACCGATTAATCGATTATCCAAATAGTTGGCGAATAAATCCATTAATCTTTGCAGCCCTACATTTGAATTGATTAGGGTCATATGACAGGAGACCTGGCAACCAGTCAGGAAGGAGAACAGCAGTCCCAATCGATCCCTCATCATTCCACCATCACCACCATCACCACCATGACTGCCCCCGCATCCATTCTTTTCCTGTTCTCCCCTGGTTGTCATGGAGACAAATGGTTGTGTGTAACACAGAAGTAAGTAGGAGGTGGAGCGCTGTTGTGTGGAACATCAGCAGAGGCCAACAAGGCGGCCAGATCACAACCAAAGAGGACGCAGGAGACGGAAAGTCAATCAACAAGTCCAAACTAAACAGGAAGGAGAAGAGACCCAGAGAAGGGGGGTGATTGATGAACAGAGCTGGCTGTTGCAATTAAAGTAATTAAAGTACTTTATGAGCCAATCAGACTCCAGGACTTCAGTGTCTAAGTGACTGATGGGAACAACAATCTTTGACATTGGTCCAGTATCAAGAGTGATCGCTGCAGTCGGCAGCGGAGAAACAAGCTACAATGTAAGTTAATAGGACAATTGTCCAGCTTGTATTTACCTTCACAAAAGTGATTATTATTCTAAGTCTCTGACAACATTATGGAAAAGATTTCTAAGGAGGTCGACCTTTCTGTTAAAGAGTAAGATCCTTTTTTTAAACATAAAAACGTCTGTGAAATTGCGTTCGCTAAACCCACCAGACTCCATGTAAATAAACAGTAATTTTAGCATCGTAAAATACACTTCATTCAAAGTAGACAGAAACTAAATAAATCTATGAAAAGCTGTTTGGGGGTCTTTCCACTTTTCCAAACATAACAAATCTAGTTTTTGTTGAAATAAATAGTTTACAGATTTACATGTGAGAACATGTTGGCTCTATACATGCTAAAAGTATTGCTTTTTTAAATGGAGTCTGGTGGGTTTTGAGCTAGCAACTGTTCCTGGTTAAACAGAAAGGTCTCAAAGAGGTTTTAAAGGTCTAGCTCTGAAGGGATCCTTTCTATAATGTTGTCAGACACTTACACAGCCTACACACCTGCCTATAGTTTATAGGTTATACTGCAGCCCGGTCTGTGGCTACCGGTTACAGCGTTCATGCTTAATACTGGACCAATGTCAAGAGATTGTTGTTCCCATCAGTCACTCAGACACAAAAACATAGGAACATAGGGTCCAAGTTGAAAAAAACGGAAGTTACCCTTTAAGCCCACTGAGGTAGTTTGGGTGTGATCATTTCAGCCACAATAAGTGGAGTAGCACTAGAGTGGATGTCCTGCAGAATGAGAAATTACTTTAATTGTTTCCACAAGAGCAAAATGATTTGCGTTCAGTTTCTTTCTTTATTTTACCAAGAATGAATTACCGGGAGATAGTCTCTACAGATTTTTTTTAAGATGAAGACGTAAAATTATGTTCAAACATCTTAAAAATAAAGAAAAAAAAAAGAAAACTTCAGGCAATTTACCCAACAAGTCCTCCAAACCACACGACGATATTGGTCGTTTATTCCTAGCCTCTGATAAGACCGACGGGACTTCTGGATTTACCCTGTAGAGATCTGAGGGGCAGGTAACGATTATCCTGTCAACGATTTGAATCGATTCGATATCACGATGCGTCACAACCCCAATATTATTGTATATTACAACATATGGTTAATCATCAACTTCTTCAGGCAGCCAGATATATATATATATATATATATATATATATATATATATATATATATCTGGCTTTACAGTACAGGCCAAAAGTTTGGACACACCTTCTCATTCAATGCGTTTCCTTTTTATTTTCATGACTATTTACATTGTAGATTCTCACTGAAGGCATCAAAACTATGAATGAACACATATGGAATTATGTACTTAACAAAAAAGTGTGAAATAACTGAAAACATGTCTTATATTTTAGATTCTCCAAAGTAGCCACCCTTTGCTTTTTTATTAATAAGGGAAATAATTCCACTAATTAACCCTGACAAAGCACACCTGTGAAGGTAAAACCATTTCAGGTGACTACCTCATGAAGCTCATTGAGAGAACACCAAGGGTTTGCAGAGTTATGAAAAAAAGCAAAGGGTGGCTGCTTTGAGGAATCTAAAATATAAGACATGTTTTCAGTTATTTCACACTTTTTTGTTAAGTACATAATTCCATATGTGTTCATTCATAGTTTTGATGCCTTCAGTGAGAATCTACAATGTAAATAGTCATGAAAATAAAGGAAACACATTGAATGAGAAGGTGTGTCCAAACTTTTGGCCTGTACTGTATATATATATATATATATATATATATATATATATATATATATATATATATCTCCCCGGGCGCAGGGGCACACAACAACGGAGAAATGAAACGCCACAACAGCAGGACGGTTGTGGTTAGGAAGAGAATAATGAGGAAAGGAACTGCAACACGCGGGACGCGATCCCTGGTCTCCGGGGTGAAAGTCCCGAGTTAGGTGACCCATCCACTCCCCCCCCCCGACCAACTCCCCCGACCAACTCCCCCCCCCCGACCAACTTCCCTGCGCAGACTTTCGCCTCATCAATACTACTCGCTACCGTCATCGTTCTGTGATCACGAAATATGCTTCCCATTGAAATACATTGCTTTAAAATTCGTAATCACCACACGTGTCCTGTCCACGACTCAATAGATTCAATAACGTGAGCACGTCACAAACTGCTGTGAGACCGGGCAGCACCCAAACAATCCCGCAAATGAAACGCCGTCGATACAGACTATATTCTCATTAACTCTGAATCTTCTGATATGAGTTTCAGGTGCAGTTGCTGCTAATAGTTCCCGCTGAGGCGTTGGGAACGGGGGGGTGGACAGTGGCTCTCCCTGCTATGTAGCATCTCTTGGGCCGCTGTACTCAGCAATTGTTGCTATGGCACCAAAGCTCAGCTGTTCATTGGGGGGGGCTAAGCTGAAGCAGGTTAAAATGGATTGCTAGCATTAATAGAACTATTTATACACTGAAGATAATAATTAGATGACAAAATGTCTGCTTATGCCTCGGCAAAACTGGGCTGATGACACGGGCCTCCGGGACGATTTGACATGAATTTTAAATTTTAACACTTTGGCATACATGACATGTCACCGGTGGCTGTAAGGCGCTGCACGTGACTCTGAATAATCAGGCAGACGGAGGAAGCAGAGGGAGAAATGTGACGTACAGTGTGTGCCAAAGGCGATGAGAGGAACAAGAGAATGTGTGGGGGGTAAAGAGGGCAGGATATAAAGGGGGGGGGCAGACAATGAATATAATAAGGAGTGGAGAGAGGAATTACATTATAAGATTGGCAACGGAGAAAGTGCAGAAGAGATTTAAAGAATGTGGAGATGAAAATGGAGGCGCACAGAGGTTAGATGATAGGGAGACGCAAACGCTGTTTTAAGGAGACGAAGAGAAGAGTTAGAGGAAGTGAAGTGAAGAGAGGACGTAACCAGTTTCTGGCGGGGATTGTTAAATAAAGAAAATTAAATTTTTATCTCTTTGAAAGCCCTCTATCTGGAGAACGGGGCACGCGGAGAGGATGATGGGAGTTTTCAGTGCTTCGGCTACACTCCAATTCTTTTCCCTTTTGTTGTATGCAACAATGGTGATCAGGCTAAGCTGTGGCGCGTGCGCACACACACACACACACACACACACACACACACACACATTGTCTCTCTCTCACTCTCTCTCTCACACACACACATACACACACACACACACACACACACACAGTCTATCTCTCTCTCTCTCTTTCTCTCTCTCACACACACACACACACACACACACACACACACACACACACACAGTCAGACACTGAGCTGACACATGATATTATCAAATGGCGCGGCCACGCACCCACACAGTGTCCTAATTAAGAGCACACGCAGCAGCACAACCTAAGCGTGCCTCACTCAGCTGTGGCATTCACATTTTTATTAACATGTGCACTTTCCGGTTGTTAATTCGCCTCCTAATGATGGTGTTTTCAAGCAGCTCCCTCGCTTGAATTGACAAGAGTGCAGAGTGCCCACTCTCTTCAAACCGGTTAAAATACACACAAATAAAGGCCACACGTGTATAAAAAAGGATTTCCTCATTACTAACGCTTTGGTCTGGATATACAGTACATCCAGTACAGCCTGACATCCGTCATCACCTTCTGCTCTCTGTGTGTTGCCGTTCAAAAACCGCCCTTCGCTTCGGGAAGCTAAAATGACCTTTGAGCCAGAGAGCTGTAAAGAATGATTGTAAAGATTTACAACGAATATGTTTAGGACATTTCCTCTCTAACTGGGACGTTTTGGAGCGACACGGATATATACCTGTAAGATTAAATGAGGTTTAACCATGTATCAGCTAATTTAAATAGCTCACATTACTGTAGTGTGTCAACATTTAACTTCATTTAATATTGGATGTGGCGTTTTCTTTTGCCGGGTGCAAATGTTCCACCAAAACAAGTTCCTTCCTGAGACTATTTAGCAGGGCCACCGGCTCTGCGTCCGGAGCTTAGCATTTTTTTCTCCTATCCAGGAGTGTGCCACAATGACCGGTATCTACCGGACCAAATAGCAACACGGATTTCGGTGCCACTTAAATGTCTGCGCTGCCCTCTGATGCTCCGAAACAGACGTTGAAGGCAACAGAAACAACGCGAGTTAAAGATGCAGTAGGTAAGTCTTATAAAACTAACTTTCTGTCATATTTGCTGAAACTGACCCTATGATCCAGTAGAATTACATGAATTATGTATAGACAGCTCCTCTGGCACCTCCTACAGCCTGTAGTGCCATTGGCAAAATTCCACCGCTCCCGGTCGATTTTCTCCAATCAGGGCCACAGGGGGGGTGTCTATCTGCCTGTCAATCACTGCTCAGGCACACGCATACATAGCGTTCTCCCCTCCCCCCTCCCCGCGCACGAGCTGCAGAAAAGTTTTCCAAAACTCCCGTGAATAATGGAGAGGCTTTTCAGAGGTGGCGTGGCTGCAGGATTTTAAAGATCTGAAGAACGATGCAGATGTAGCCACATTTCCTCTCAACAGGTAACATAATTACCATGAATGATTTATCTTTCACTTGGTTATTAGTAGTCAAAAGTCCACAAAGCTACGATGGTGAGGATGATAGTAACGTTAGCACAGTGGTCGGTCTGATGTGAGGCTGAAATGGCTAACAGTAGCCTGCTAGTTAGCATCATTTTACTGTTGGTGAGTAAAGTTAACGTTGTGTTAGTGTTTAGTTATTGAACATGTTGTCTGTCTGACATGCCGGCCGGCAGTTCTGTCAAACACCGTTGTGTGGGAGGGGCTTAGGAGACGGTTTGGGCTTCAGCAGAAAGGGAGGAGGGATTGAGAAGTTGTCGATGTTCAAATCTGTTGGCAAAGTCCTGGCTCTTCACAATCTTACCTACTGCAGCTTTAACACTACACTAGACAGCAGGTAACGTTAGCCTAAAGTTAGCTAGTTAACACTACACTAGACAGCAGGTAACGTTAGCCTACCGTTAGCTAGCAGCTGGATTAAACACGGTTAAAATGCTGACAGCTAAGCGGTGTAAAGTGTGACTGTATTTCACTGGAGAGGATCCAACAGCGGGACGTCCAACAGTCTGCTGCTGCCGGAAAAACAACACAGACGGTGCGTTCACTAGAAACTAAGCTTTGTGATGCATTCAAAGTTATTGTAAAATAAACCCTTTTCCCATCTAGTTGTTGTTTTTTACCAGCAATTTACCGGTGAAGTAAGTTGTTCTTATAAGTTATTGGTATTACATTTTTTTAAATCATTTAATTTTGACCACATGGCCTTAGCAATTAACAACGGCACCATTTTAAAAGTATGGCTTTATCAGCGGTATCGGAAAAAACCCAAACGATACCCAACCCTAGTTTTCATCCACCACAGTATCTGGAATAAACTCCCAGAAAACTGCAGGTCCGCTGCAACTCTCAGTTCTTTGAAATCAAAGACCTTTCTTTTTGATGCTGCCTTTCTTTAATACATACAGTCAGTCACACGCCTTGCAGCTCATCCTCTCTAACTGCATACAAAAGAAAGCTAAAAGAAAAAATTGTGCTCAGTTGATATCTAGCCTCCTGATTGGCAACTATTCAAATGACTTACCAGCTGTTCTTTGGTTATTATTATTCAAAATCACCTGCCTTTTTCTTTAGGGCTTGCTATTTTGTTTCCTTTATTATCATCTATTATTTTGACCAAATTGAGTTTAAGCCTGTAATTATTTTTCTTATTCAAATTTTACCATATTGACTTCATTTCAGGTCCTATTTTAAATGTATTTGTTCAGTAAATTAGGTTTTAGTTAACTGGTAAGGTTTCGCTAGCCTGGGAAAACCCTGATGAACTTTTGGCAAATTTGAGATTTGCCTCTGCAAGTCCGTCTGGCCAAGAGCCCATTCAAGCCCATTTCCAATTTTTTCCAAATCGAGGCACCAATCGCAGCCGTTGAGGCGGGCTTTACACGATGACGATAACTCGACGGGCTCTGCAACATGCTCGCTGGTTGAGATGTTTTTCTGTTGCTCTGCATACGTCATCTCCTTCATCGTCTATCCAAATGCACCCAGAGGCATTTGATGACGCCCCTTTGGAATTGGGCTGTGAATGAACGTTCCCCAGACCCAGTCCCACCAGGATCTGGTGTCAACCAGGCTAAGGTTTCGCTATAAGGTTTCTGACCTCACCAGCACACACTCTCTTTCTTTCTACGTGAAAGCGATAGGTTGTGATTTATGTTGTATTGTTGTTGTTTTTTTTTTTTATAAAGGTGTGCAGAGAAATAAATAAATAATTGTTCATTTCTTATACTGCACTGTAACTTGAATTCTTGTATTTTATAGTCTTATTCTATTTTAGCTGTTTTAAAAAAAATATATTTTTAAGTGTTTTTAACCGCTCCCTAATGTTTAATGTAAAGCACTTTGAATTCCCTTGTTGCTATACAACCAAAGCTGCCCTGCTCTGCCTTTAGGTGTTGTAATTCGTAGTTAGTTTTTCGATTCAAAGATCCGTCTTCCCTTCATACTGTTGTTACTGATTTCCGACATTTTCCAGAACGCCGGCCACTCAGAAAACAGGCCCAAACTTGTTGGATTACAGCTCCTGGCTCGATGTGTAGGTGGAGAGTGCAACTGTGATAAAGATAGTAAGAGCAATAGAGCGAGTTTTTCCCACTCGAAAACAAGAGAGAGTCCACATCATGTCTAGTGGCTGCTTGTTGTTCTGCCGTTTGTGTCTCTGTTGCAACAGATTTCTCCCTGCGTGTTTGTTGGAAAGCGAGTGCAAAAAACGTTGGCCGCAGAAAGCATCTCTGAGAGAATAAAAAAAAACTTGGACTGAGGAATGACATAATGATGTGTTGCTCATGGCCGCACTGCTGCAAACAATCAGAAACCTAAATACCGTTCTGATGGGCGCCGGGGTAGCTCGCCTGGAGCGCACACCCATATAAAGAGGCTTAGTCCTCGACGCAGCGGCCTTTGCTGCGTGTCATTCCCCCTCTCTCTCCCTTTTCAAGTCTAAGCTGTCCTGTCAGAAATAAAGGCCTAAAATGCCCAAAAAACAATCTTTAAAAATAAATAAAATACTGTTCTGATCATGTATACACATATGAATAACTACATTTCTCACGTTACATGAAAATGTCTTATGTCTAACATGTTATAAATCACAATTTATATAAATTCACTAGTGTGCATGTGAAATAATGTATTCAAGTTGTTGCTGCTAATATGTCACCCATCTGTACCACCAAACAGCATCATCAGCAGGCTATTTGACTGAGATTAAATGTAGACCTGTCTTTAAGGGGAGACACTACAGGCAAAAAATAAAATTTTATTTTGAGATTTTGGGCAATTTTGCTTCGATAACATGTCTTCTTTTCTGGGAAGAGAGAAAAACGTGCTCTGGTTTATTGGCATTTCTTTAAACCAATCACAATCGTCTTGGATGGTGCTAAACTCCGCACGGAGCCGCTGCAAAATAGTCATGCAACAGAAAACTCAGATTGGACTAGCTAGCTGTCTGGATTTACCCTGCAGAGATCTGAGGAGCAGTTAACCATAGTCCTCAGAAAAGTTAGAACGCCAACACAAATGAAGAGGAAAGTAACGGAAAAGACATTCATCCGGTGGAATTTCCTGCAGCACCAGAGCAATCCCGGAAGTGGAGTCCTCTTTCTTTGTGTTGGCATTCTAACCTCCGGTGGATTTATGACGCCAAAGGGCTAGACACGAGTCCCGAGAGCGTTAAGTAGTGATGCCAAGTGTCCTGACCCACAATGTCTAAATATGACGCCAAAGGAGACTTTTTGTGTCATTATCATATGCTAAATCCACCTGACCAAGTTTCGCTTTTTGATGCAATGGGAGTGAGAATGAGTTGGCTTTGTTCTAACGCCGCTCTGTCACTTCAGTCACTCTCTAGCTCGCTTCACCACATACCGTGCTCGCGGGCGCTCGTTGAGCCTCTGTCTAAAACTCTGCCATTTACACCAGCTCTCAGTTTGTAACATTGAAATAAAAGGGATGCTGGATAATTTTATTTCTATAGTTTGTAGCTGACTCGACCATTTGACTTTTCTATTGGCTGTTGAAACCGGTGACGTCTCTTACGTTCTAAAACCAGCCTCTGGAGACTCGACCAGCTGACTTCTCTATTGGCTGTAGAAACAGGAGACGTCTCTTACGTTCTAAAACCAGCCTCTGGAGACTTGACCAGCTGACTTCTCTATTTGCTGTCTAAACAGGAGACGTCTCTTACGTTCTAAAACCAGCCTCTGGAGACTCCACCAGCTGACTTCTCTATTGACTGTTGAAACTGGAGACATCTCTTACATTATAAAACCAGCCTCTGGAGACTCCACCAGCTGACTTCTCTATTGGCTGTAGAAACAGGAGACGTCTCTTACATTCTAAAACCAGCCTCTGGAGACTCGACCAGCTGACTTCTCTATTGGCTGTTGAAACCGGAGACGTCTCTTACGTTCTAAAACCAGCCTCTGGAGACTCCACCAGCTGACTTCTCTATTGGCTGTAGAAACAGGAGACGTCTCTTACGTTCTAAAACCAGCCTCTGGAGACTCCACCAGCTGACTTCTCTATTGGCTGTTGAAACAGGAAACTAGTCTTACGTCATAAAACCAGCCTCTGGAGACTCCACCAGCTGACTTCTCTAATGGCTGTAGAAACTGGAGACATCTCTTACGTCATAAAACCAGCCTCTGGAGACTCCACCAGCTGACTTCTCTATTGGCTGTTGAAACAGGTGACGTCCCTTACGTTCTAAAACCAGCCTCTGGAGATGTGAACAGGTGAGTCGCCGCAACACCATCTAAATATGACGCCAAAGGGCTAGACGTGTCGAGAGTGTCAAAAAGCGACGCCAAGAGTCCCGACTAAGCGCGTCTAAATATGACGCTAAAGGAGAGTTTTTGCATCAGAAAAATATATAAAAAATCTCCTATGTAAAAAGCTTTGCCTCCTAATATGTCAGCTCAATGAAACAACACGTCTGAGCCTGGCTTCCAATGTTCACATTTCTGTTCTGTGCATATTGAATAAAATAATCCCTCATTTGCATATTCAAAGAACATTTTCAGAAAACTTGCAATAAAAAAAAAATCATTGTCTTGTTGTAAGTAATCAACTGGGGAAGTTCCATGATGATTTAAATTAGTTAAAATATGTTTCCCTTTCCCTTTCCCTTTCCCCACATTTACCTGCAGTGTCTTCTCATTCTCAATCTACATTTGAAGTGATTTTGAAGAGAACAACCTCACTGAGTGATTGTCTTCTCAAGTTTCTACTTCCAAATGTATGATTCAACAGAGCACATTATTGATCCTGGATCCTGCACGCAAATAGAAATAAAGCTGCACGTAACATCAACACAGAGATGAAAGCTGGATCCAGGCCTCGGCTGCAAACCGACACTGCGGGTTTTACCAAGTCAAATTTAAAGGTCCCATGACATGGTGCTCTTTGGATGCTTTAATACTGTATCTGAAGTTTCTTTCCCAAAATTCAGCTTTGGTGCAGAATTACAGCCACTAGAGCCAGTCCCACAATGATCTTTCCTTAGGATGTACCATTTCTGTGTCTGTAGCTATTGAAGAGGAGAGAGAGGGGGGGCAAGGTGGAGGGTGGGGGTGTGGTCTTGACCAACTGCCACTTTGCTCGTTTGAAAAGCCATGATGTCTCTCTCTCTCTCTCTCATGGGGGGGGGGCAAATTCTCTGGGCGGGCAAAGCAGAGAAAGGGGAGGTAACCTTGCTCCTTATGACCTCATAAGGAGAAGATTCCTGATTGGCCCATCTGAGCTTTCATTTTCTCAAAGGCAGAGCAGGATACCCAGAGCTCGGTTTACACCTATCACCATTTCTAGCCACTGGGGGACCATAGGCAGGCTGGGGGAACTCATATTAATGTTAAAAAACCTCATAAAGTGACATTTTCATGCCATAGGACCTTTAAGTCTTTTTAAAAACCTACCTTCCGACCCGGGGCAGCAAAAAAAGTGACGCTAACGGAGTCTTTTGCGTCAGTGACAAACGCCAAAGGCACCTGACCAAGCGTTGCTTTTTGACCCCCTGGGAGTGAGAACGTGTTGTGATACCATCCTCCCTTTATCTTCTTTCTAGCTTTAAAACGGGCCCCACCGAAGCCTCTGAAAGACCGTAAAGTCGGCCTAAAAGCTTCGGGGCTTTTAAGGCTCTGACGCACCAACCCGACGACCGACCGTCGGCAGAAAAGACAGTCGGACTGATCAGTCGGCTCCCGCCTCCCCAAGTTGGTCCAAAAAGTTCCTCTGAACACACCGAAGCAACCCCGACCTGAGCGTACGTTCTGTGCGTGCGCGAGATGTAATAAGTCTCCATAACAGCAGGCGGCGCTAATCTGTTTTGTCACCCCCCCAAAAAAAAAAACAGAAATGACGAACATCTCTCTAGACCTCGTAAACACAGAGCACGCTGTCGTCCGTCAGTGTTTTCATCAGAGAGAGGTGATAGTAGTCAAGAAGGGCTAGAAGACTCCAGTCACCGAGCTCGCCAGACTGTCCGACGGTCAGCCCCAGAAGCCCCCCCCCCCACGCAGCACGGCCTCTGAACGTTCAAACTGCCACTAGTCTCGCATTGCCAGACCTTCAGCGTGATGTATGGTTCTGTGGAGGCTCCACGCAGAGCTCTAGCAGTGGCCTAAAGTCTATACTTACGCGTTGGTGTATGTGTCGATCTCTTTAAGAGAATAGCTGGGCCGGCATGTGTGTGTGTGCATGGGAAGAGTGGACAAAGATTTACAGATTAGTCTTTTTTTGTGCTTATTTCCAAGAAACTTCTGAGCACATCTCTGGTAAACACAAGACTTGAAGTGGTGCTTTTGCGTGATTCTTTGCGGAGAAACTCCGTTTTACAGATCTGTCGATTAAATCAACTAATCGATCAGTCGACCAAATCATACGAGTGATAGTGAAATCTGAGGACAGCCCTACTTTTTTTTCCAAAAGTCAGTGAGTAATCGTGTTAAATAATTGTGATTTATGATTTTTGCAACCCTACTGTAAGTTGCAGCTGGAGCCGTTTTCTCAGTGTTGCAAAAGTTGAAGTTTTGCAGCTGACAGGCTGGGTTATGAATATAGTATGAATATAATAATAGGGTTATAGTAATAGAGTAAAGAGCTCCGCTCGAGGACGAGAAGCAAAATGACTAAACAGACGCTGTCGAGGTCCGCTGCTCACTTTTGGTCCCCCCCCCTTTCTAAACACTGTTTGACTCAAACAAATCTAATATTGGCCAGAAAGACATTTTGCAATCCCTTGTTGCAACTGACCTTGACCATTTTGCACTGTTGCCATGGTAACAAATGAGACCAAGAAAATGAGCCGCTACTGATATTGTTTTCCCTTCCGCTGAAAGCTGAAATCGACGTTCAATAATCGTTTACACGCAGTAAAGTGATTGTTTCTTCTTCTTTTTTTTTCTTTTTTTTTTAATCTCTCCACTCTACCTGAAATGGACTCTGGCTGTTGTAGTTCTTCACTTCTTTGTCGGCTCCACGAACCAGCAGCACTCTGGCACAGTTATCCTAGTGGGGGAGAGAGAGAGAGAGAGAGAGAGAGAGAGAGAGAGAGAGAGAGAGAAAAGAATATTAAAACAAGGCTGAAAAAATGTCTAGAAAAGACACGGGAAGATCCTTTAATTCTCCTACTTTGCTGGCCGATTGGCTTCCGGTGACATTAGACGAATTCCCAAAAATCAAAAGAAGTCAAAAGAGCAGGAAGGGATCAGTGTGGCCGAACAGTCTAAACATCCCAGCACTGACACAGGAAAAAGAAGGGAAAGAACAACAGAACAGATCTACTACCTATATCGGGAATGGAGCTTCACTCGCTGTTAAGTGTGCATCTATCGCTCCACTCAAAGAGAAAGAGGGAGTGAGAAAGATAGAGAGACACACAGAGAGAGAGAGAGGGAGAGAGAGAGTGAGAGAGAGAAGAACAGAGAGATGGAGAGTGCTGAGGGGTTTGAATCTACTGCACAAATCGCCCACAAAGTGCTCAACCACGCATGTACCGTGCACACACACACATGAATATAAATACTTTCTGTTTTAGATCCACAATAAGCTATTGAGAGTTGAAAAAAAGAAGGCTCACACAGATCCTGACACACAACCATAATGTGTACAGTGCTGTCGGCATCACAACTGTTTCTGCCATCAGACATTCAACATCTTATTTTTATGCCAATGCCATGCATGAGCGTGTTATTTTTACCCATGGACGTCTCCATCTCGAGTGTATATAGCGCTCCCACGACATTTTTTTTTTTTTTATGTACATTCATGATGAAGCTTCCAAAATGGAAATGTGTGACAAAATTCAGAGCCATGAGGCATTTTAGCTTTCAGGAGATAATTCGAAGCAGACAACAAGAGGAAATGCACTGTAGTACGACAGAGTTTCAGGGGCCAGTGTAGGAAAAAATAATGATTATGAAGCCGGGGGAGGGAGGGGAATATGCCGAGATTAAAGTCGTACATTTATGAGAGAAAAAACGTGGATATTTTCTGAGATTAAAGTCGTACATTTACAGGAAAAAAACTTGGATATTCTCTAAGATTAAAGTCATACATTTATGAGAGAAAATTTTGATATTCTCGGAGATTAAAGTCGTACATTTACTGGAAAAAACTTTGCTCTTTTCTGAGATTAAAGTTGTACAGAGCCCCTAAGGCAGCGGTGTCAAACTCAGTTTCACTAAGGGCCACACTGGAAAATAAGAATCACATCTAGGGCCAGACATGTTTAGTTTAGTTTAATGGTTTTATTTAATCGAAAAAGTCAAACATCTTTGACTATATTACTGCATAATTACTACTCTTCTCACTTACAGCTTGTTCGACATAAAGCCCCCAAAAAGTAACTTAGCCATCAAAGAAAAAAAGTCGTAAAAAGCAAGGGAAAAAAAGTTCCCTCGGCAAAAGTTGCAAAAACGTTAAAAAAAAAGTTTCTAAAGCTTCGACAAAAGTGACAAAAACTTCAGAAAAAGCGACAAAAGCTAAGTGGGCCAAAATTTATTATGAAACTAAATTTTTATCCGGGCCGGATCTCAATCTGCCAGGGGCCAGATTTGGCCCGCTGGCCTTGAGTTAGACACGTGTGCCCTAAGGGGACATGAGCAAAAGTTTATTTCCATGTGCTCAAGTGAAACTTTCATTCACGCACGTGAAACTTTCATGTGCGCACACGAAACCTAAAGTTTAGTTTCATGTGCTCACGTGAAACTTTCATGTGCTCACGCAAAACCTTTTCATGTGCAGACATGAAAGTTTCACGTGAGCACATGAAACTAAACCTTAGGTTTTTTTCATGTACACCGCTTTGAAACCCATTCTGCACCGTTATGAACAGTGCCGTGCCACAGTTAGCAGCACTGCAGCAAAGAACTACAGTTAGAAAGGATGCATGCGGTTAAAGATGAGTTTATATAGATGCCAAAAAGGTTTCAATTTGTCAAAAGAGTCTAAGTGCCAAAGATAATTAGGCCTTAAAGTAGATTCGGCGACGGAGCCATCTCCTCATTCTGAGTTCAACAGGGACAAAAACGATAAAAGCTTAACTTGGTTTAATTCTACCTAAACAACGATCAATGATTACCAAATTTCTCTCTCATATTACTCCTATCGTAACCACTGAAAACTGTAAAAAAAATCTAACCAGAAATTTGGTGATCACTGATCGTTGTTTATACTGGTACATTAAACCACATTAAGCTTTTTCCTATAGCCTCAACACTCAATGTCAGATAACGTCCATAATAATTGGACTTTATTTATTAATATTAATTGGATTTTTGAACAGCTTGAAGTGGTTTAGAGGAGCAATAGGAGATTGATCATTGATCGTTGTTTAGGTACATTAAACCACGTTAAGCTTTTTCACGTTATAGGACTTATACAGCCCATGAGAACAGTTGGGAGTCAACCTACAGCCTCTCCACTGCCCTGCTGAAAATGTGAAGCAGAAACGCTTAACGTCAGATAACGTCCATAATAATAGGACTTAGGGTACGATTTTTTGACAGTTTTGGTGGTTATGAGGAGCAATATAAGAGAGAAATTTGGGGGTCGTTGATCGTTGTTTAGGTAGGCTACATTAAACCACGTTAAGCTTTTTCCTACAATATAGCCTCAATGAAGCAGAAACGCTTAATGTCAGATAACGTCCACAATAATATGACTTTGGGTCAGCTTTAAGTGGTTATGAGGAGCAATAGGAGAAAGAAATTTGGCGATCATTGATCGTTAAGTACATTAAACCATGTTAAGCTTGTTCACGTAATAGGACTTATACAGCCCATGAGAACCGTTGGAGTCAACCCACAGCCGCTCTGCCCTGCTGAAAATGTGAAGCAGAAACGCTTAACGTTAGATAACGTCCATAATAATAGGACTTTGGGTTAGATTTTTTTACAGTTTTCAATGGTTATGAGGAGCAATATAAGAGAGAAATTTGGGGATCATTGATCGTTGTTTAGGTACATTAAACCTTTTTCACGTTAAGCGTTTTAGAATTATCCCGTTCAGTTCTCGTGTTAATCGAACATTCTCTTTCCTTTGTTTAATCCATTCTCCTTGCATTTTGTGTAGGCCCTAAAGCCACCTTTATCCGTGAGTTGGCCAGATGTTAACTGTTCATAAATGAAAGTAACTTCCTGATCCAAATCGCTGTCCCTTTTGCGCCGGAACAGATTAAATACATTTTAAATGTCGTATCAAAACAATATAGGCTATGGTGATGACTTGCAAGCAAAGCAACAATGTCTTTATAATGAAGACCTAGATTAAAATATAGCCTAGTGCAACTATTGAACTTTACTGTGGTCATTCACTATCGTCTCAGGCTTTACGGCTTTCATGGGCCCACACTAGTTTTGCGTGCTCACACAAAACTTTCATGTGCTCACGTGAAACTTTCATGTGCGCACATGAAAAGGTTTTGCGTGCGCACATGAAAGTTTTGTGTGAGCACATGAAAGTTTCACGTGAGCACATGAAACTAAACTTTAGGTTTTGCGTGCGCACATGAAAGTTTCACGTGCGAACATGAAGGTTTTGTGTGAGCACATGAAACTAAACTTTTATTTTTATTTTTTTACTTTTTTTCATTTTTTTTTTCATGTCCCCTTAGGGGCTCCGTAAAGTTGCGCATTTATAAGAAAGAAAAAACATGGATATTTACTGAGATTAAAGTCGTGATTTCAACCCCACATGAAGTAGACTTTAATTCCAGAGAATGTTTGAGTTTTTTTTTCTTGTTCATTTACTACTTTAATCTCAGAGAAATTTTGTTCTTGTAAATTTAACACTTTAATCTCAGAAATTCTGATTATTTTTTTTTTCTTGGAATATTACCCTCTGAACTGAATGTCCACAACATCTAAATACGTTTGCAAGTTCAATACAAACTGGCGGACATGACAGCTTTACAAGTTACTTAAGTTACTGTCACACGTCTCTCGCTAGCAACAACTTCTCTGGTCTAACTTAGCTAGTGATGTCATCCGGTGTAGGAACCAGATATGCTCGGGGGGGTCGGAACTGCAACGCGGTCCTGCGTCTGTCGGTGATGTCACAGTACGGCAACGCCACTAGTTCAAACTACATTGGGTCCGATGTGTTCGGGCTCATTTACACTTGCTTTGGCAAGATAATCTACTCTTTCCCATGCTAATAACGCCCTTTTGAATTTGAGTATATGTATATATATATTCCAATATTTATCTTCCTAATATGTCACAAATGATCACAAACTGATACGGTTCACCATTCCTTCTCCAACCCCACGCCCCCGCTTCCTCAGAGAAATCACCTTCCGCAACCTCAAATCTATCAATCCCCACCATCTCTCTGACCTGCTCTCCACCACTCTCCACCTGGACTCAACCCTCACCTCACCTGATGACCTCACTGACCACCTCAACTCCACCTTGTCTACCTCCCTCAACACCCTGGCCCCCCTCAAAACAAAACTCCTCACTTTTAACACATCTTCACCCTGGTACACACCTGCACTCCGGAAAATGAAACAAACTGGCCGCCAACTTGAACGTCTGACAAAGAAATCATCCCTCACAGTCCATCATGAAGCCTATAAATCCCATCTCATCGCCTACAAAGATGCCCTCATTGCTGCCAAATCTGCCTACCTCTCCACCATCCTCACCGATCCCTGCCAAAACCCCAGAACCCTCTTCTCCACATTGAACAACCTCTTGAATCAAGCCTCGAACCAACAGCCTCCTTACCTCTACTCCGGATCTCTGCAACTCATTCCTCCACTTTTTCACTGACAAAATCAATCTCATTTACAAATCTCTATCCCCTGTATCTGACCTCCCAGGATCTACTCCAGCACCTACCTTGGACCCTCCTCTCCCCATCCCTCCAGACCTCCCGACCCCTCCTCCACACTTCCTCCTCTCCCTAGTTTGACCCAGTCACTTCTCCTGAAATCTCCAAACTCATCAGCTCTTCCAAACCCACTACCTGCTCCCTTGACCCCCTCCCTACTCCACTTCTGAAGTCCTGCCTCCCGGTCCTATGCCCCTACCTCACTAACCTCTTCAACTCCTCACTGTCCCTTGGAACTGTCCCCTCTACTTTCAAAACTGCCGCTGTCACCCCAATACTTAAAAAACCTGGTCTGGATCCCTCCTCTCTCAACAACTACCGCCCAATATCCAACCTCCCCTTTCTGTCTAAAACCCTGGAACGCATAGTCGCCTCACAACTACAAACCCATCTTCATGCCAATAACCTATTCGAACCTCTCCAATCTGGTTTTCGCCCCCTACACAGCACAGAAACCGCTCTCCTCAAAGTCCTCAACGACCTCCTCACCTTTGCTGACACCGGTTCTCTCAATATCCTCATCCTCCTCGACCTGAGTGCAGCCTTCGATACTGTGAGCCATAACATCCTGCTCACCAGACTCAAAGACCTCGGTATCGAAGGTACTGCACTCAGCTGGCTCCACTCCTACCTTTCCAACAGATCCCATTTCATCTCTCTCCACAACCACACCTCTGCCACAGCCACAGTCACTCAAGGTGTTCCCCAAGGCTCCGTACTTGGCCCCCCTCCTCTTCATCATCTACATCCTCCCTCTTGGTCAGATACTCCGCCACTTCAACCTGGACTTCCACTGCTATGCTGACGACACCCAGATCTACCTCAGCACCAAATCCCCCCACAATCCTCCCCTCTCCCACATCAACTCCTGTCTGTCAGCTATTAAAACCTGGATGCAACACAACTTCCTCAAACTCAACAGCGACAAAACAGAATTCCTTCTGATCGGCTCCAAATCCACACTCAGCAAAACCAATAACCCCACTATCACCATCGACGGCACCATTGTCTCCCCATCTCCCCAGGCCCGCAACCTTGGCGTTATCTTTGATTCCACCCTCTCCCTTGAGCCTCACATCCGTCAAGTCATTAAGCAGCTCCCAGGCTCTGGAACCCCCTCCCCCAAGAGATCCGCACCTCTGAGTCCCTCACCATCTTCCAATCCCGCCTCAAGACCCATCTCTTCACCTCAGCCTACCCATAGTCCACCTGCCCCCCTCCCTTTTTCATCTGTATCTTGTTTTGTTCTACTTGTTTTGTTTGCTCGTTTTGTTTTGTTACGTTTTTATAATCTACCCTGCCCTGTAAAGCGACTTTGAGTCCATGAAAAGCGCTATATAAATTCAATTTATTATTATTATTATTATGTCAAAAAATATTGTTAGGACGCTGATGTCAGCTGCTGATCAAGTTAAGCTGTGTGTGTGTTTTTGAGTGTGTGTGTGTGGATTACGTAAACAGTGTGAATGAACGTTACGATGCTAATGTCAGCTCCCGATCAAGTAAAGCTAAAGTGTGTGTGTGTGTTTTTTGAGTGTGTGTGTGTGTGTTGAGTGTGTGTGTGTGTGTGTGTGTGTTTGAGTGTGTGTGTGGAATAAACAGTGTGAATGAACGTTACAACGCTAACGTCAGCTGCCAATCAAGTTAAGCTAATGTGTGTGTGTGTGTGTGTGTGTGTGAGTGTGTATGTGTGTGTGAGTTTTTGAGTGTGTGTGTTTTTTGAGTGTGTGGGTTTTTGAGTGTGTGTGTGTGTGTGTGTGCATGTGTATGTGGATTAAACAGTGTGAATGAACGTTACGACGCTAATGTCAGCTGCAAATCAAGTAAAGCTAAAGTGTGTGTGTTTTTGAGTGTGCGTGTGTGTGTGTGTGTGTGTGTGTGTGCATGTGGATTAAACAGTGTGAATGAACATTACGAACCTAATGTCAGCTGCCGATCAAGTTAAGCTAATGTGTGTGTGTTTCTAAGTGTCTCTAGTTTCTGTGGAATTATCTACACCAATACAGCACTACAAATAAATTAATTAGTAATTAGTTCCTGGTTGTTCTACATCTGTGCAATATTTGCATTTATTTTGGCTCTCTGGGCTTTTACAGTGTGTTGTTAGGCTGTTGTAAGTACCAGTTAATAAATAGTCCTCTAACTCTCTGTAAATGTTCTCCATAGTTCAAAGTTCTCATAGCATCCCGAATTTCTTGGAACTTAATATTACAGTTAGAATAAAACAATGTCTACGGTGCTGCTGAGGATAATCCTGGATGTTGCCAGCAGAAGAACAGAGTAGAATTCTCAAATATTCTCGCCAGAAGTTTATTAAGTTTGTTATGTTGTAATGCAATGTTGTGCTCTGGACTCAGAATACAGAGGAGTGAGACTTCATGCATATTTATGATGTACAGTATTACAGCCTAATAACGGAAGGATCCTGGATACATCAACCCCCTCTCTTTCACACAGGCAGCCATCATTATCAGCGTCTTAAATGAGAAGGACTGAGGATATTCTATAAGTTTTATTATCATCAACAAATCACATGAAAAGTACAAAACAAAACAGAATCTATCTTGTGTGCGTGTGTGTGTGTGTGTGTGTGTGTGTGTCACAGCCTGATAGGTCTTCTTCCACTGGTTTTTAAATGACTTTGCTCAGAGAGGGAAGTTTTTTCAAATACAGATGTCACTTTTAAAGTGGTGGCCTATGAGAAAATGCTGTTTTTGGGAGGGATTTTTCGTTGCAATGCCACAAGTGGCCACTGGACAAAATTGAGATTAAATTCGTACATTTATGAGAAAAAAAACTGATTTACTGAGATTAAAGCCATAAATTTACAAGAAAGAAATTTAAATATTCCCTGAGATTAAAGTCGTAAATTCATGAGAAATTAACTTCTTCCACAGGATTCTAAATCACTTTCGAACTCTTTCTATTCGAATTTCGAATAGAAAGAGTCATAACCGACCTTGTTTGCAGTTTGAGGTGTCCTGGCAGCAGTTTTACACACGTCTCTTTTACAATGGTGGCCTATCAGAAAAATGCCGTGAGTGGCCACTGGACAAAATTGGCTACAAGGCTGAGCGCTGTTCCTGTTCCAGCCACAACGACTCAAACTGCAAAACAAGGTTGATTATGACTCTTTTTATTCCGAATTTTTAATCCACAGACTTATTATATAATTAAAAAAACTCCCTCGAGCCGAGAAAAGCAAAGTAAAAAGCTGTGATGTCATCACAATGTAAAGTCTATGGGTGGAGTGGGAACTCGCGGGCGGGGCCAGCGGGGCCAACACTGCTGCGCATGAGTGCTGAGAACCAGAAAAAGGAAGACAGAAAGTATTGGGAGACGGACCAACACAGTTTTGGTTTTGGGTTGCAGTCAAACAGTCAAAACAAAATGACGTCCTATCTTTTCCTAAACACTGTACTTAAAGGTGCAGTAGGTAAGACTTATACAACTAACTTTCTGTCATATCTGCTGAAACTGACCCTATGTTCCAGTAGAACTACATGAAGCAGGTCATCTAAAAAACAAAAAAATCCTCTGGCATCACCTACAGCCTGTAGTGGGTTTTGCAAAAATCCACCACTCCCTGTTCAGATGCACCAATCAGGGCCAGGGGGCGTGTCTAACTGCGTGTCAGTCACTACTCATGCACACGCATTCATTCTCCCTTGTGGGGGGAGGGGTTTAGGAGACCGTTTTGGACTTTAGTGGAAAGGGGGGAGGGACTGAGAAGTTGTCGATGTTCAAATTGTTTGGCTAAGTCCTGGATCTTCACAATCCTACCTACAGCACCTTAAACCTCGATGAAAAACGTCATGGGGTGCCTGGGTAGCTCACCCGGTAGGGCGCGCCATGTATAGAGGTTCACTCCTCGACCCAGCTCCATGCACTGACACAGAAGCAGCATTTCACGCCTACGACCTGGTGTAACTAACAAACTGCAGCTGGCGTAAAGGCCATTTCATGAGTTAAAAGCATGTGGCTCCTTAGCTACAGAGAACATATGATCTTTCTTAAGTGAAACTAAATGCATGCTTTGATTCAAATAATACACCAGTTGGCCGTTTCTGAGTCCCAGCTGTATCGTAGCTGGCCACGCTCGGAGGGCAACGTGCTAAACGGTCTCCGATGACTGGCTGTACAAACAAGGGTTAGAGGCTGCTGCTGACCTTTAGCTTGAGAGCATACTGACATGATTAAGTCAACTGGTCTTTGAGATGGTTCATCTATTCTGTGTACATTCCCTTCAGGGATAAAGCTGGAGTTATTCTATATTTTCTGAACAGCCAATCAGATGATTTGGCTGTTCAGTTTGAAAAAACGAGAGTGAGGAAAACAAACGGCTATGACAGGCACACACAAGGCTCCTTTCGTTTTTCATGTCATCTCCAATATACATAGAGCTGTCAAAACTGGTCCTAAATTATGTTTGAATGTTCCTTCCAAAAAAACACAGGTTCGAACAATTTGAATAACTATTTTTGCACATTAGGTCCATAAGATGGCAAACGTAAAACGAGACATACATAACTACTTGTGTAGGTATATTTATTCCAAGAATAACATGTCTTTTAAAGATTATTTTTGGGGCTTTTCCGCCTTTAATGGACAGGACAGCTAGGTGAGAAAAGGGCGAGAGAGGGGGACAACATGCAGGAAATCGTCACAGGTTGGACCCAAACCCTGGACCTCTGTATAAACCTATGTAAATATGTGCCTGCTCTACCCACTGAGCCAACCCAGCCACAATAACATTAAAAGATCTCTACATATCTACCCATTACAAAATAAACTAACGTTAATAAACTAATATTCTATACCATGATATTCAATTTAAAGACCGTAATAGACCTCTCTCTCTCTCTGCTCCTCAATTAGCCCCCTAGCAAGCAAGCTAGCTTACTAACCAGCCGGCCAGCCACTAAATTAGTAAAATGTAACAACTTAATGTTTAATTCACATGCTCTTGTCAAATCGTAGGAAAGCACACTGCTATTGCCAGATGAGTGCCAAATTTGTTTGGCCAGTGTATGATGAAGGCATGTTGGGTGGGTGGAATTAGCAAGCTAACGTTAGCTACCGACCCAGCAGAAGGAAACTCTCAACGTTACTCCCCAAACCCTTGAATAAGCAATATTATAGGTTCCTTGTCAAACGTGTACAAATGTGCATTTGTTGGGGACAATCTTCTCTGCTTCTCTTCATAGTCATCCGATTCATCTACCAACCCTTATAGAGCTGGCTCAGGTTTGCCTCGGACCAGCTCTTAGTTATGCTGTTATAGTTTTAGACTGCCGGGGGACTTCCTGTTGACACACTGAGCTCCTCTCTCCTCTCTCCTTGCATTCATTCATGCCACAGAAATGCTTGTCACTACCTTAGCTCTGGGGAGCATATTCCCCGGAGTCCTTATGATTTCTCGCCTCGCAGTTTTCCTTGGATTAGTGTGGCACCTAAATCATGGTTGAAGCTGCCGCCGTGGTCCTGCTTCCTAACGCCCTGCTATGCCCTGCTACCAGAGATGGCAAAAGTACTCACTTCTTGTACTCAAGTAGAAGTACAGATACTTGTGTTAAAAAATACTCTGGTAAAAGTAGAAGTACTGATTTAACTTCTTTACTCAAGTAAAAGTAACAAAGTACAAGCTTGGACATTTACTTAAAGTATAAAAATAAAAGTAGCTTTGCGAATGACCACACTACCTGGACCACAAATGTTACGAGAGGGCAAGCTGAGAAACTTAAGGGGACCTGGAAAAAGGCTCTTTATATGCCATTGCCTACATTTTAAATGGATGTCTGCCAAGGCCTAAAACATCACAAATATGATTATTGTGACAGAGACTGGGACTCCAGGTTAATAAGATTCTGACTGAGTAGTAAGATATGAATTCACAGATCCATTTTCTCTTTTTTTAATCTTCCCCTTAATATGTAAAGGAATCTACATGTATGTGTGTGTGCTCAAATATGGCTTCTGGAAAGAAAATAAAGGATTAAATATGAATTACTAAACAGACATTAATTAAGAAGTTCCCCATACTTTACGAGCTACGCAGCACATTGGCCAGGAGTCATTCTTGATGCCTAAACATCTCTCTCAGAGAAGGCCAAGGATGATTGAGAATGTCTTGCTGCTTGTCTGCTGAATCTCTGGGATCTCTCATGTCTCCATCCATACTACTAGTGCTAACGTTACCACCGTCATGCTGCAATGATTTGCCGAAAATGAATGAATGCCGCTGAATCTGTCGAGTCATCTTGTAGTGGTGCGTCAAGTATATTCCCATCCAATTAGATTGAATTTGGTATTGATGACGCGAAACATAATAACGGTAACTCCAGTGAAATGATTTGAAACTTGTTAACGAGGACTAGATTAGGACTGGATTTAAAGCTGATTCTGGTTTCCAACTTGGCCCCAGGTGTGTCTGTTAAAACACGGACGGAGACAACTCCTCTCTTTTGATGCTTTAATAAGATCAAGCAACGTGCAACCTAGCTAACAGGTGAACACAAACAACTAAATCACTAGCTAACATACTTTAAGTTTGCAATAACTATAGACCAATACAACAACAGGCTTACATTAACTGACAACATAAGTTATACGACTTACAGTTCTCAAGGACGTTCACACACGATCTAACTGATTATCCTCGGACAGATTGTGTCTTTTTCTTTTCTCTCATTGTTTTCTCCGTGTGGCTCGCGGTGTGAGGCGCGTGTCCGCGCTATTTTCCGACATGCACTCACAATCACTCCTGATAGAAGACCTGTTGTACAAAACTAAAGTAACAAGACAATTTTCTAAAATGTAAGGAGTAGAAAGTACCGATATTCATGTTTAAATGTAAGGAGTAAAAGTAAAAAGTCGCCACAAAAATAAATAGTAAAGTAAAAATATCTAAAAAAAAATCTACTTGAGTACAGTAACAAAGTTTTTTTACTTTGTTTACTTCCCATCTCTGCCTGCTACACCCTGCTATGCCCTGCTACGCCCTGCTATGCCCTGCAGTGCCCTGCAGTGCCCTGCTATGCCCTGCTACACCCTGCTACACGCTGCTACACCCTGCTATGCCCTGCTACACCCTGCTATGCCCTGCAGTGCCCTGCTACGCCCTGCTACACCTTGCTACACCCTGCTACGCCCTGCTACACCCAGCTATGCCCTGCTACGCCCTGCTACACCCTGCTATGCCCTGCTATGCCCTGCTACGCCCTGCTACACCCAGCTATGCCCTGCTACGCCCTGCTACACCCTGCTATGCCCTGCTATGCCCTGCTACACCCTGCTACTCCCTGCTACGCCCTGCTATGACCTGCTACACCCTGCTACGCCCTGCTATGCCCTGCTACGCCCTGCTACGCCCTGCTACACCCTGCTATGCCCTGCTACACCCTGCTACACCCTGCTACACCCTGCTATGTCCTGCTACACCCTGCTACGCCCTGCTTTGTCCTGCAGTGCCCTGCTACACCATGAACTACTACAACTACTATTTCTAGTCATAGTTCCATTATCTTTATTGTGACTATTATTGCTACTCTTCATCACACCCCCAACCGGCACCGTCAGACGCCGCCTACCAAGAGCCTCGGTCGGTCCCAGGTTTCGGTGAGGTTTTTCTCACCGCTCAAGGTTTCTGCCTAAAAGGAAGTTTTTCCTCGCCACTGTCGCACTGAATGCTTGCTCTTGTTGGGAATTACTAGAATTGTTGGGTCTTTGTAAATTATAGAGTGTGGTCTAGACCTACTCTATCTGTAAAGTGTCTCGAGATAACTCTTATTATGATTTGAGACTATAAATAAAATTGAATTGAACTATTTTCAGCAGCGGATTAATCCACATTTGGTGCTCTAGTGAGTATTTGTGGCATCAGGACGGTGTGTGTGTGGGATTGAGCCAGAATAAACTATTGTGTGTGTGTGTGTGTGTGTGTGTGTGTTCATGGTGATGCAGGAACATGTACGCCAGTGTCCAACAGTGTGGCTCATTGATTTTGGGTTTTTATGATACGTCAGGCTGTGATTTACACACACAATCCTTGTTAGTAGATACATTCATTGTTGGTTTGGGTCTGCACATGGGATTTGTTGACAATTATTTTAATTTTACTCTTTGAGGTTCAAGGGTATTTTCACACATCTTCTAAAATGTACCTTTTTAGGGTATTTGCATGTAACTGATCCCCATGTGTTTCATATCAAAATGCTCAGAACAAACTCAGCTTTCCGTGTAGTGACGCCCACATGTTTTCTAGAGCGATGAGTAAGAGATAATTTGACGCTAAAGCTGAAATGTTCATGTTCGCTTTTTGAAAGTCCTCAAATCTCTTTTGAAAAACAAACCTTAACTTATGATGTGTTGTACGAATTATTTTGGTGCTTGAAATGAGTTTACCAAAGTCTTTAGATTCACAAAGTACTGTAACGTATGATCAAAATAGTTCTAAAAAATGGCTCAAATTCTGATATCCCTTTTTGAGTGTTGTCCAACATCGTTAAATTAAAGTCACGTGGAACCAGACGGCTATTTGGTGGAAGCTAATGGGGCTTCTCAAAGCAATAAAAGCATTGCCAACATTTGTATACCATTGAAAATGCACATACTGGCAAAAGTATGTAGGATATAATGGAATATCAGAAAGGATTTTAGGCTATAAAAAGAATTGTTTACCAAGCACTTGGACTTAATACAACATGCTTTGTGTCAGAACAATGAAGGAGTTATTCAATCTCATGAAACAAAGAACTACTCAACATAAATCCACATATCATTCCAGTTAACCATATTTATAATGTTTACTCTTGGTTCTTCTTCTGGGGATTCTCCACGCTGCAGGAGACCAGCGTTAGAGCGTCACATACGTGATTATGATAAATAACATGCAAATAATTTGCCCCATGGGACACAGGGAACAAAGAGCCTGCGAGGTACAAACAGAGCAGATCTGAAAGAGGTGCAGTCAGCAGCAAGTATACAGGACGTCAGCATGAAGAGTGAAGGTGGGGGCGGAGCACTGAAGGTTCTGTAAGGTGTTAGCTGTCGGATAACACAGGAAAACATGATGACTGACAGCCAGAAGTCTATTTATGACATGTGCAACATGTTTAACCTTTCATCCTGGACTATACACACCTGCCCATTTACTATATCTTTTTTGCACATTCTGCACTCAATCCAATCAGCCTCTTTTTTTCTTTGTGGAATAGTCTGAATGAATCGATCAAACAAAGTCTAAACATGTTCCGGGGGGGGGGGCTTTTTTGGCCTTTAATTGATAGGATAGCTTGAAGACAGGAAAGGGGAGAGAGAGGGTGGGATGACATGCAGCAAAGGGTCGGATTCTTTCTCTCTCGCTCTCTCTCTCCAGTCTCTCCTCCCTTAGTACTTATTTGGAATACTGACACTACAATACTAGGAAAGTGTTTAGTTAAAATGTGTCTTAATAATCCTAAGCGGCCAGTCACGAAATTAAACAATTCATTCATTCATTCCTAAAAAAAGCATTTTGTAATTCTAAGTGTGTAGTTTATTTATTTTTATTTTTTAAATAACAGTTCAGTTTGTCTTGATAATATCGGTATGCATGTTATACTTTTCTGCTGCCTATTTACAGGCTCCACACAGTAACACAATGTTGGTCCACATTTCTCCCGCTTGACAGAACGGGCTTAACTATAGTACCAGGTCAATCCAATGGTGGTATGTGCTCTCATTCACATTACAAACACACACACACACACACACACACACACACACACACACACACACAACTGTTCTTATCAAGTACAGAAACACAGAAACCCTCTCCCCGTGCTCACCTGGTTGTATAGGGCACAGATGTGGAGAGCAGCGTTTCCCGATGCATTCTGGGCGCTCATGTCTGCGCCATAGAACAGCAGATGCTCCAGGTGCTGCACGTGGCCGTGACGGCAAGCCTGCAAAAACACACACACACACACACACACACACACACACACACACACACACACACACACACAGTAGTTGTCAGACGAAGCCTTCCACTGGATAGCAGTTGCAGTAACAGGCCTGTACCACTAGATGTCAGCGTGCTGCAGAGGAGATGAGAAGAAGCCGTAGCCTCAGTTTGACCCAGTCATCAAACAGATGGGAGGATAGATGAGTGTGTGCATCAAAAGCTCAAAGAAATGCACAGTTGCATGATTGAATTTGTCAAGACAGAGTGTAAAAAAAACAACAAAAAAACAGTCCAGGCTGAGCAGGAAGACGTTGCTTTTATCAACCAATATCCGGGGTAGGGGGGGATCATTTTGACATTTACACTAGAGCTGCAAAGACTACTACAATAATTAGTTGTCAACTATTAAATCAATCGACAAGTATTTAGATAATCGCTGAATCCTTTGTCATTTTTATGAAGAAAAGTCAAAAGTTCTCTGATTCCAGCTTGTTAAATGTGAACATGTTCTAGTTCCTTTTCTCCTCTGTGACAGGAAACTGAATATCTTTGAGTTGTGGACAAAAACAAGACATCTGAGGACGTCATCTTGGGCTTTTTGGGAAACACTGATCCACATTTTAGAGACCAAACAACTAATCAATTATTTGAGAAAGTAATTGACATATTAATTGACTATTAATAATCGTTAGTTGCAGCACTAAGACCCAACCTTGAACTCTGAACTAGCACCAGCCTGTCTGTTGTTCACTGTCCTGCCTGACAGCTGATTGTTATCGAGTCTGAAGCGGGACAGATGGGGGGGGGGGGAGGAAGAGATTTTGTGACTCGACAGCGAGAGAGATATGAGCAATGCGATGAAGCCGATGGGCTCGAACACACGCAAATACACACAACACTGCAGGGTGGCTCTCCTTAAACGGCTTGATCTACCTCAACGGGTAACAGCTGCCGAGACAGCCAGGGGGGGGGGGCTGCTGTGTGTGTTTTAGCAATGCTTTCCCTAATACCAGCTGGTCCAAGTAACCACGCAGCCTGTGTGTGTGCATGTGTGTGTGTGTCTGTGGGTGTGCGCGCGTGCCTGGCAAATCTAGTGATACGTAGGGCTGGCCGAAACACACTTTTTGTGCTTCAAAGCGAATAGTCTCGCATTGCCAGACCTTCCTCCACAGCGCTGCGGAGGAGGGTCTGGCTAGTCCACACAGCATTCTGGGATGGGAGAAAAACGTGCTCTGATTTATTGGAATTTCTTTAAACCAATCACAATCGTCTTGGGCGGCGCTAGGCGCTGGACGGAGCCACGGTGCCTCTGCTAAATAGTCTCAGGAAGGAACTTGTTTTGGTGGAACATGTGTACGTTCAAAAGTAGTTTTAGTCCTGCAACAGAAAACTCAGATTGGACAGATAGTCTAGCTAGCTGTCTGGATTTACCCTGCAGAGATCTGAGGAGCAGTTAACCATAGTCCTCACAGATCAGCCGGAGGTTAGACCCCCGACACAAAGGAAGAGGAAGGGGACGGGACATCCGACGGAATTTCCGGCGGCAGCTGAACACTCCCGGTAATAAAAAGGTCTTCGATATAGACTACGAGGCGAATAATCGGAGCATGCGGCTGATCAGGACTGATCAAGGCGTGTTCAGACCAACAAAAGCAATCGCCGCACCTTTTTGGGAGTGTTAATGGCTCATTTGTGTGACCTCCTGTTGTGTTATTTAACTCCCCAAATGTAGCACAAGTACGCTTTATATAACCGTTTTCCGTCAGATCTCGACATTTCCGAGCGCACTTGAAGGCGGCTTCATTTCACGGAGAAAGAGAGGACGAAAAGAGACGGAGGGACTGAGGACAGTCAGCTGTTACACAAACTCCTGGGCCCACCGACTCAAAACACGCCGACAAGTCTGATCGCCCCATGTACCAAGGCTCAGTCCTTCTCTGCATGTCATCCCGGTCTCTCTCCGCCCTTCCCTGTCTTAAGCTGTCCTATCGAATAAAGGCCAAAAGAGGCCAAAAAATAATGTAAAAAAAACTCTGTTTGAATACGTCTCAACTTTTTTACAGTATTAAAGGAAAAAGTGAACAAAAAAACAAATATTCAAATCCCAAAATTGAAACTCAAAATACCTATCCAACGAACGATTACCCGAATACTCCATATTCAAATCCAGATGTGTCTGTGTGTGTGTGTGTGTGTGTGTGTACCTGGTGAACTTCATGCCAGCCGTTCTCGTCCTGGCAGCAGACGGAGGCGTGGTGGTTGAGCAGGAGCTCGCAGCAGCCCGGGTCCCCCCCCACCATCACGCTGTGATACAGAGGAGTCAGACCACGGCTGTCCTTGTAGTCCGGAGACGCTCCCAACTCCAGCAGGGTCTGTGTGTGTGTGTGTGTGTGTGTGTGTGTGTGAGAGAGAGAGTGTGTGAGTGTGTGTGTGTGTGTATGTGTGTGTGTGTGTGTGTGTGTGTGTGAGAGAGAGAGATAAGATAGATAAGATAAGATAAGAATCTTTATTGTCATTGCACATCAGGTATACAATGAAATTGCAGTGCTGCTTCGGCCAGTGCATAATAAATATAAACAATAAAAAACAATAAAAAAACAATAAAAAATAATACAACTGAGAGAGAGAGAGAGAGAGAGAGAGAGAGAGAGAGAGAGAGAGAGAGAGAGAAAGGGTCAAAAACATAAAGATCCAAGGTGGGTTATACAATGCATAAAATATCAGTGCCAACACTTTTATTTTAAAGTTTTATAAGCTTTGATATTTTATTGAAGATAAAACAATAGAAAAAAACCAATTATTATTTTATTTTTTATTATTTTTTAAATGATATGTTCATAAAAGTGCACTGTAAGATTGATTTTAAAGATTAATGTGATATTGCTCGTCTCAGCTCCCTGGGAGGGACTGACAGACGGCATATTAGGGCTGGGAATCACCAGAGGCCCCCCCGATACCATTTTCTCACGATACTCATGTCATGATACAAACATATTGTGATATCCTGTGCTATATTGCAATTTAATACCATTTTTTCCAACTTCAATTTATGTCCCCAAAGGGAAAACCTTTGTCCCATCTGGTTTTATCTAAAAGGAGAGATTTCTCTTTCTCATCTCACTCAACTGCGCCATCTAGTGGACTGAAAAAACTAATGATATTATTCTAGTACCAAAAAGTTAAATTCTCATGTGCGATTTATGTAATAAAAGATCGATTGGCATCCATGTATCGATAACGTTTTGCCAGGGAACATATCGTGATACTACACTGTACAGGTATAAAGATTTGTGCCTAAATGTGTAATGTCTTAATTTCCTTTTGATTTATAAAATATATAGAAAAAAGTATCGTTTAGGAACCGGTATCAAAGTCACGGTATTGGTATAGGTACCGGTATCAACATTTTTTTGAACGATACCAAGCCCTCTTGGCATGTGTGTGTGTGTGTGTGTGTGTGTGTGGTAGAGCGAGTGAGAGAGTGACAGGGATTAGCTTCGGAGCGAGTACCGACTCTGGCGGTGGAGACGGAGAAACAAAGTGTCTCCCACTGTGCTTTCTGACCGTGGTCAGAAAATGCATTTAATACATCGGGCATATTCCTTAATAGAATAAGAATGTGCCCGATGTATTAAAGGCATTTTAAATAATTTCTCTTACAGACGAGTGCTTTGGGTTCTTCCCTGATGCCTATTGGATTTGTTCATGCCCCCTACCAAAGAGCACCGTCTTTCGATCACTAACACTGGATCCAAGAAGATCTCCCATCTCTTCCGTTCTTCATTCGTTACATGGGTTGGTGATGGCGCAGTGGATATGACACGTACCTTTGGTGTGGGAGATCTGGGTTCAATTCCCACTGCTATACATCAACCAATGTGTCCCTGAGCAAGACACTTAACCCCTAGTTGCTCCAGAGGCGTGGGAAAACCTCCGATATATACAGAGTATTTGTAAGTCGCTTTGGATAAAAGCATCAGCTAAATGACATGTAATGTAGCAGGTGTGGAGAGAACGGAGGAGAGCTCCTGTCTTTACCGTGAGTGAAACGAGGTTCCTGGAGCGCGCGGCTTTGTGGAGGGCAGTCGTTCCGTCTTTGGCTCTGAAGTCCAGGTGAGCTCCGCCCGTCTTCAGCACCTTGATCAACTCCACCATGTTGTCCAGGTGAGCTGCAAATGTCAGAGGACTCTCTGGAAAAACAAGTCACACACACACACATTGTTAAAGTGAAAGTATCTTTCATTTTCTCTGTAAGGATTTTAATTAATAGCCATAATGTCTAAGCCACATGTGTCAAACTCAAGTGCCAACTGGAGTGCCAAATCCAGCCCCTCGCAAATTTTTATCTGGCCCGCATAATAGTTTCAGTTCACGGTTTTGGCCCGCCTAGTTGTGCGTCAGGAAACTGTTTTTCAAACTGCAATACGCAGCACTTAAAGCAGAATTTGGCAGATTTCCATTCGTTCTGACAGGTTGTTGTGGCTGTGTGGTAGCTGCTTTTGAAAAGTTATTGTTTTGCTTGATTTGCTAAATTCTCTGATGGCTGAGGAACTTTTTTAGGGCTTGATGTCGACCAAATGTAAGTGAGAAAGCAACAGTAAGAAGAAGCATGTCAAACTACATGCCTGGCCCTGGATGGGATTCTCATTTTCAGTGGGACCCTTACAGTTTGACACCCCCGGAGAACCATCTGAGTTAGACTGACCGAGAGCTGTGTGGTTTGTTTGACCGAGAGACCCTAGGAACAAAGCTACGAGATGAATAGTGGACAGAAAAAATTTGATTCGGCGCAAAAAAACTTTTAGGAAACGGTGAAAAAGGCAAAAGGTACAAGACCGTGTACAGAAACCAACATTGACTTAAATGGTCGAAGCTCGCTCTAGCCGTTCGCGGTTTTGCGGGTACGGCAAACATTTCTATGATAACAGCGAGTTGGACTTATCATATACGTTGCTGTTACTCTTAGGATTGTGGGTAGTGTAGTTTTTCTCCATAAGAACGCGGATAAAACATGTTTTTCTTCAAGGTTGATTTCATACAGACTCCTAGCTTCTACAGGAGCAGAAACCTTAATTTCACAAGTAGTTCGGGGTCAGTCTACCTCGGATGGTTTAGACATTATGGATGATAATCAGAATCCTTATGGAGAAAAATTAATGGGATTTTTACTTCCGGAACCACACTGTAGAGCTCTACTGAAATTGGGTATTGAATGACAATGAGGCATTCTTCGATACTCAATACTTTTGAAGCAATTCGGTCGGTGCCTAAAAAGTATTGAACTCGTTACCCAGCCCTATTTGTCCTAGGCTTAAAAACTCTTTCATATAAGCATTTAATGAAACGTCAAATGGAGATACTGAACGGGGGAAAGTGAACTTCTGGAACCAGAGCCATTCAAAAAGTGGGCAGTCACTGTTTAGCTCTACTATAGAGCAGGTAAAGAACAAGAAACGTACCCAGCAGAACCCAGATGATTAAAATATATCCAGCAGGGTTGCTTTAGATAGTTTAAGAAATGTGTTATTTCCCAACAAGAGCTAAAAAAGCAATTTTTTATTTGTTTCTCACAGGGATTCACAAGCTCATAAACATACTCTGACTAGAAAGTGATCTGAATCACAGTAACAGCAGTATGCAGACGACTCCAGGGACTGATACAGAGCGCGTGATGACACAGTTTGTTTTCTTTGGTACAAACCAACAGGGAAAAGAAAGAAAAGTGTGCTCACATATTTCCATTTGTTTGGTTTAAGTTCACACTGAACAATTACTGGTAAAGTACAGTTTTTACCCATCAAGAGGACTTTTTTGAGAGTTAATTAACCAAACTTGAGGGTCTATGGATGGCGTCCAGAGGCTGCTTAATGGTAAATTCCAAACTTGTGATTGTGATTTTGTGCTACAGTATATGCAGAACATCGACGTGGGATTGCACTACCTGATTGAATGAGTTTGAGTCCATATAGACAAATCTGACTTCAGATTTCTGTTGCCTCGGCTCAGCATAGACTTCTGCTATGCTAACCCGACTGTAGTTATTTTCAAAAGTTATTTATTGTTGTTGCAAGTATTTATGCAAAGTCTAGTGAGAAGAGCAAAGGGCCACATTATATCCAGCTCATGACCATTTTGTCAAGCTGAATTTCCAAACGTGATGACGCCCATTTGTTTTTTCTTCTGGTCAGTAATGTAAGCGTGACTCCAGACAGCTAGCTAGACTATCTGTCCAGTCTGAGTTTTCTGTCACACGACTAAAACTACACATTTCACCAAAACAAGTTCCTTCACAAGGCTATTTTGCAGAGGCGCCGTCATTGTGTGGCTTAGCGCCGCCTAAGACGATTGATTTATTTAAAGAAATGCCAATAAACCAAAGCATGTTTTTCTCCCATCCAGGAATGCCCTGTAGACTAGCCAGACCTTCCTCCGCAGCGCTGTGGTGGAAGGTCTGGCAATGCAAGACTAATTTTTACATGATAACAAAACAAATCAAACAAAATACTCAAACAGCACGTTCTACGGTTTCCACTGTTCTACTTTCCACCTTACCCTTTTACCACGGTCAAAAATATGTAGGTCAACATATTTTTGACCAGTTGCAATTAGTCCAGACTTAAATAAACTTTGGCTGCCCCCAGCGTCACACACTGGTTGCCAATGAAATGGATCCTACACATGACTCCAAACTGCATCATTACTTTATCAAAAAAAAGATCTATTTTGAGGTCTTTTCCTTCACGTGAAGGAGGCCTGAGACTCATTTTCAGTCTCTTCGCCGCAGGTAAGTGGTCGGCATTCAAGTTTGAATGACGCAGTACTCGCCTGCCAAATGGGAGCTCCAGAATTCAAAATAAACTGCTGCAAATAAAGCGTGACTGTGAATGATGAATGGCGTAGGCCTCGAGACAAAGCTGCAGCCTGCTCAGCAGGAATGAAGTCAGATAAAGAATGAGTATGTAACAGAAAAAGAAATCTTAAGCACACCATTCTGCTCTTTATATGGGATTTCACAGGTTTTCTTTTCAGTACACGTCACTGTTCAGGTTGTTGTTACCTCTTTTGCACTGATGTTATCATGGCGGATTAAAGCAGGTCAATTGTCTGTCACAGCTAATTAGGGTAATACAAACACTTTGCTGTGATTAAGACGTCATTGGAAATGCCAGTCTAAATGAGGTCCTCAAAACAAGGCATTCAGAGACAATTGATGTGTCCTGATTTCACTATGTCCTACTATACAGAATTGTTTTCACAGTATACAAGAAATTAACAAATTTACGTTTAATACTGGCAGGTTGTGTGCTACAGCTTCAGCTACAGATGGAGCTTCTTGTGGGCTGACACTAGAAACTAGACACTATAGCGCTCGCAAGGGTATTAAATTAGTATTTTGGCAATTTCTTCATTGGTTATATAATTTGAAAACTCTTTTGTATGTGAGACGATTGACTGAGAACAGTAAAACAGGGATTCAACCACAGACTAAAAATAGTGGACGTAGCATCTGCTACGTCACCCATTGGTTTGTGGACTGCCGTTTTGAAGTTCGTCAATTCAGCTGTTGCCATCTTGGTTTTTTTCGAAACCGAACGTGACGATTTTTGACAAGAATAAAACACAGAAAATCTGCAAACTTTCCCGTAAGTTACCAGCTGACGCTAGCGGTAGCTAGCTAGCTGCTAGGTTGCAGAACAAGACATCTTGGGCGACCAAAATGTTCCAATTAACTTTGATGAAGTGATAACACACAGTGAGAGGGTCAAAGTATAAGATGAAAACATGGACAACACCCAAAAACAAGCTGAGGTCTATTTTAATGTCCACAGTGTTAGCATGGTTAGCATCGCCAAGCCTCTGTCCTGAGTGGCAGGTCCTAAATCATCCCCTGCTTTATCCTCTACTTAAAAATAAATGGGACCATCATTTACTAAATGAACATCATGCTGTATTGAAGAAGACTTCAAACTAACGACCATAAACTCATTATGAAAATGTTTACTGAGGTAATAAATCAAGAGAGAAGTAGGCTCATTTTCTCATAGACTTCTATAGAAACAGTCTTCTTTTTGGAGCCAGTGGAGTCGCCCCCTGCTGGAAGTTAGACAGAACGCAGCTTTAAGGATCTTCAGCATTGACTTCACTTTTCAGACCCGGAAGCTTCGTCCATTATTTTTAGAGAACATATACCAAAAGGAAATTAAATCTCCATGTTTGTTGTGACAGCATTGGCAATTTTCAATGGTCATTTTGTCACATTGTACGCGTATGAATGACAGCGAGTGGCTTCTTCTGAAAGGGATGGAAATGAGCCTCGATTCCTCCATCTGTGCTGACTGTGTGCAGACATGAGCAAACGGAAGAGCGGGGAGTGCACTCATATTGTTAATCACAACGAAGAGCTTTTGCCGGACGACATCAATATCTGAGTAACAAGAGTCCTCATCTGCAGAAAAGCCTTTTTCTCTTCAGCAATAAGGCATTCATTTAACAACAGCTCTCAAAGCCCATTAAGATAACCTCAATTCTCTGCTTAATAACGCTTTCTCCTCTACCTTTATTTGCCTCAATAGACCAGTATTTTTCTGGCCAATCTCCATCCACTCAACCCTGGCTGTGTTAAGAGCACCTGCACTGCTGAGATACCCTTGACATATTCATTAAACGATCATAAATAAACATACTTGTCAACCTTAATACTCAGGTAAACAAGCGCTGCTTACCAAATGATTGTAATGAGCTTTTAAATACAGGCTACTTTAGATGAGTGGTAAAATTTATTTTGAATTAATATAATTTGAAAGCAGTGGTAATTCCCTTCTCTCAACACAGCAAGCAAAAAAAAAAAACAGTTGTACTAAAAGGACAATTTCCAGAAAGGATTATTTAATTTGTTCTTTCTAAAAAAAAGACCAGCCTTCTCACACTACAGGTGACCATCGCTCCTAGACTGTGGAACGCCTTGCCTCATGTTTATAGAGTGACGGCCTCTGTTGAAACCTTTAAAAAGCAACTAAAGACTTTTTAGTCATGTATTCGTTTAACAACACTGTTGTCTGTATTACTATGTATCTTATGCTTTTGTTTTTTGCTATGATTCACTGTGATTTATTGTGCTCTTCGATTAACGTTTTGTTTTAATGTATTTATTTATTTGGCCTGTGAAGCACTTTGTGACTGTCTGTGCTAGGTACTATATATAAATGACCTTTACATTCTTAATTTCTCTCACAGTGCTGTTCAGGGTTCCTCAGTGGCTGATTAATGTCCCCATGTGTCAGTTCAGCTGAACCTTGTGTGGATCTCACTAATACGAGCAATCCAGAAGTTCTTAAGGCCCGGACACACAGCCGATAATCGGCCGTCGGACAGTCTGGCGAGGTCGGTGACTCGAGTCTGTTCGGTGTGTTCCGAGGCACTTTTTTGACCACCTCGGGGAGGCAGGTCAGTCCTTTTCTGCCAAAGGTTGGCCGTCAGGCTGGTGTGTCAGGGCCTTTAAACAGACTACCTACTTGTTTAGCATTATTATTAATATAGTTGATATCGACGACATTCCACTTCATGGATTTTACAGGTGCTGCTGGAAAATGTCCCTCTTTTTCGGCCAGCCTCTGCTTTCTTTATGTTGGCATTTTAAATAAAGTCCTGGATTTGTGAGGACTATGGTTAACTGCTCCTCAGATCTCTGCAGGGTAAATCCAGACAGCTAGCTAGACTATCTGTCCAACCTGAGTTTTCTGTTGCACGACTAAAACTACTTTTTAACGTTACACATATTCCACCAAAACAAGTTCCTTCCTGAGACTATTTTGCAGAGGTGCTGTCATTGTGTCAGGGGCTTAGCGCCACCCGAGACAATTGTGATTGGTTTAAAGAAATCCCAATAAACCCTCCACAGCGCTGCGGAGGAAGGACTGGCAAAGCGAAACTATTATGAATCCCACTTCTTTCCTTAAAGACACAGTGCGATGGATTCAAGGGCTAGGAATGGCCAGGTGATCCACGATCGCACGTTCAGGGTCTATCCCCTGACATAGTGGTTTCCAAAGTGGGACTAAGAGCCTGAGTCCGTCTGAGGTTTCTGCCGGGTTATGGGATGGTTTTCCTCGCCACTGTCGCACCAAATGTTTGCTCTTGGGGTGAAATTATAGGGTGTGGTCTAGACCTACTCTATCTGTAAAGTGTCCTGAGATAATTCCTGCTATGATTTGACACTATAAATTAAATTGTATTATATTGAATTTAAAATGGGGTCCTTGAACTTAGACCTAGAACATATTCACATTTAAGAAGCTGGAATCAGAAAATATTTATTATTTTTTAGTTTATTTTTTTCTAACAAAATGACTCAAACCGATTAATCGAATTAACAAACTAGTTGGCGATTGATTTAATTGACAACTCAATTGACAACTCATCGATTGATCTTACATGTATTCTAAAGATCTAATCTCATTCTCTCCTCTAAGTCAAATTTAAATTCTCTCTTTAGCAGTTGTTTAAGAGGCAGATATCTCATTCCTGGGCACATAAACTGATACTACCAGACTGGTAGCATGGCCTGATACCAAAAATGTGTAAGTGAGAATATATTTTTTGGTAATTTGGGTGCATTAACACTTTAAAACAGAGGGAGACCACAGCCTGTTTAAATTCCAGCCCTAGTTGAAGGCAGCAGTGCAAACATGTTTGGCTTTGTTGCCAAATATAAAAAGCCCCGCTAAATACCACTGATGTGCACTTAAAACTATACCACTGTTTGTTGCCCTGTGGGCCGCAGTGAAGGCTTTTGTTTGTGTGAGTATCTTCCAGGTGTGAGCATGTGTACCAGATATTCCTGCAGGGATGTGTGTGTTCAGTCAGCCCGCTGCAAACGGAGTAAATAGAACTGTTGTAGCCAAAGAATTGAGCAACCAGAGCTGCAAGTAATGAGCTGTGTCCTAATGTCAATGTGTTCTCAACACAGCTCACAAATGTTCTACGAACACAAAGTGAGCAGGTGTTTTCCGTGCAACGCTATAGGCTAGGATAATAGTTACAAGGCCTCCCAGGCCCAGTTGTAGGCAGAGAGTCCTGTGTCTGGGGAGACCACAACCCGGCAAGAATAAGAATTGATTATCTCCAAACATGCACATCCACTCGTGTACACTTGACTTGATTTGCTCTGGAGCACATGGTTAACATCAGATATTACTGCTAGTTAAACAGGAAATATTTCCATCAGGAGGAACACATTCATCTTTCTCAACGGTAGGCTGATAAAACGGAGAGCTCATGCATGTGTTCTGTGGCTGTCCAAAAGCAGGTGGAAGGAAGTTTTGTTAACGGTAATTGAAGGAAAATGGAAAAATATGTATCCGTTTTGGAAGAACACATGCGGGTATCCCAGGGATGCCCCCTCTTAGATCGATCTCTTTAGTCACTTAGACTTTTTGTAGGCTTTATTTCATGCTGAATGACATGACAAATACGTTATGAGCACATCTCTGGTAAACACAAGATTTAAAGTGGTGCATTTGCATGATTCTTTGTGGAGGAACTCAGTTTTACAGATCTGTCGATTAAATCAACTAATTTATAAGTCAACAAAATCCTATATGTGTTCGTCAACGAATAATTTCTTTAATTGAGGACAGCCCTAGGGTATACACACAAGTACAAACTCAAATTTAATTACAGTACTTTTTATTTTTTGGAAGTTGTTACGGGAACAACTCAAAACAGCTCTTAAAGCTATAGTGTGTAGTTTCTGTGGCCCCATTGAGGAATTCTAAGTAATGACAACAACACTGTCGGCACATCCACATGATACAAGCCCCCCCCTTCCACACAGCTGCTAGTAGCCAAGGAGGACACAGAGGATTTAAAAAACAATATGGACTCTTCAGAAGAGGTCATTATCTTCACTCGAGCTTCTGCGCGGGAAAGTCGCCGGACGCCACTATCTTCTGAACATAGTCCTACTGAGAAACCCAGAGAGAGTTGTGTGGAGCTGATTAATTAGCTTTGTAGCAACTCATTTGGCAACGGCTTGAATGTAACGGACGTTCATCAATATCAAAAAGTTACGCCCTAAAGCTTTAAGGTGTCTAAGGATAACAATTCATTCCCTAACATAAGTTGTGCTAGTAAAGGGAAGGTTGGCTGGCACTGCTTTGAGTGGGGCTTACCTGGAACCGCAACCTCAGCTAACTCCGTCGGCTAACTCAGTCAGCAGCTCCACACAAGAGACCAGCCCCATCTTCGGCTGCTGATGGTGTCTCGTTCAAATTTTTGTTATTAGTGGTTGGTCGAAAAGCTGGCAATGAAATGCGTTCTGGCTTCAAGGCCACAGAAAAGTGCTCCATAAATCTAATGGCTCTTCAGTGTCGAGAGGTACACACAACATCCGTGATTCTGCGACAAGAGTCCCTCATCAGCTCGCGGAGACTCAATCTTCTTATTAACGCTGAGTTTAATTGATAAGCCCCGGTCGCTACCAGCCAGCCAAGAACAGAAGAAGGAAGTACCAAAGACTACTAACTGGGCACACTGCTCACCCTAACAAACCACATGCCATTGATATTCAGTTTTACATCTGAAGTCTTTGTGTGTTTGGTGTATATGCTTGTATGCAGAGTTTGGCCTTACCACCGGTCTCACTGTCATGGTAGTTGGGGTCGAAGCCTCTCTCCAACATCTTAGACACTTTGTCCACCTGATTATGCTGGATGAGGTCCATGAACTTCCTCAGATTGGCCTGCACAACCAGAGAAGAGAGAGAGCTTTATTACAGTGAGAAGAAAGAACAAATGGTGGTGGGTGTGAGAGAGAGAGAAAGGCAGGATAGAGGATCAGAGATGTCAAAAGACTGAAATAGAAGTTGAGATAGAGGAAGGTGTAGAGGGGTCAAACACAACTGAGAGTGAAAAGTGGAAGCGTTTAGCAATACAGTGTGAAACTGAGGGAGATTCACCGTTAAAGATGGAGCAATGTAACGTAGAATAAAAGGCGAGTGAAACCAGGAAGCAGAGGAAGAGAGGATGACCGAATTCAGAGCGTGTCGATTGTTGGGGAGTGGAATGGCTGCTCCATTCTGTTCTGTTCCTGTCTGCTTTCTTTCCAGGCCGCATGATAAAAATAGATAAGAGAGCAGCTCCCCGAAGGAGAGGAGAAAATGAGGAATGAAGAGTGAGAAAGCAGAAGAAGAAAAAGACAATGGGTAGCAATAAAAGAATAGACTGAGAAGAGAGGCACAGGAATAAATAAAGAGTAAAAAGAGAGGGACGTGGAGTGGGAGTACGGATGTCCTCATCATATCTTGTCGCCCCAGATCTGAATCCAAGTGCCTCAGCCCGTACACAGGAGAAGATTTCATTTCTTATTATAATTTACATTTTTTCCAACCATATAGAGCTGTACAGTACTCAATTAGTGTATTTGTGACAGCGAGCAGTCTCGCAGAAGCAAATAATCAAAAATGGATCAGGCGTAATTTAGCAAATACCTACAAAAAGAAAGAAAAATATGCCTGACTGGGCTCTATTCCGAACCATATCAGTTGGAGACATCCCTTGCTTTCTGGAGTATCCAATGTGATCTCATGGGAAGGCATATAAGTAGCATATCACTCTTAAGTGTCATGTCAAGGGGTTGGGTACAACGCAGTTTTCGGTGCGCTGCTCTCTGGTTCTCCGAAACGGAGGCAACGGAAGCATCGCTGCATGTGACGCTAGTTAACATTACACTTGGCAGCGGGTAACGTTAGCCTACCCTTAGCTAGTAGCTGGATTAAACAAGGTTAAAATGCTGACAGCTAGTCGGTCGTGTGGCTGTTTTTCACTGGAAAGGTTTCCAACACCGGGACGTCCAACAGTCTGCAGCTAAAGACACAGAGGAGACTAGCTGACCTTTAAAGGTCCCATGGCAATATTTCACTTTATGAGTTTTTTTTAACAATAATATGAGTTCCCCCAGCCTGCCTATGGTCTCCCAGTGGCTAGAAATGGTGATAGGTGTAAACCGAGCCCTGGGTATCCTGCTCTGCCTTTGAGAAAATGAAAGCTCAGATGGACCAATCAGGAATCATCTCCTTATGAGGTCATAAGGAGAAAGGTTACCTCCCCTTTCTCCGCTTTGCCCGCCCAGAGAATTTGGCCCACCCATGAGAGACAGAGACATCATGGCTTTCAAACAAGCAAAGTGGCAGTTGGTCAAGGCCACACCCCCCACCCTCCACCTTTCCCCCCTCCGCTTCAATAGCTACAGACACAGAAATGGCACATCCTAAGGAAAGCTCATTGTGGGACTGGCTCTAGTGGCCGCAATTCTGCACCAAGGCTGAATTTGAATGAAAAAGAGACTTCAGATACAGTATTAGGGGACCACTAAGGTCATTATAAAAGAGACTTCAGATACAGTATTAGGGGACAACTAAGGCCTATATAAAAGAAACTTCACAGATACAGTATTAGGGGACTACTAAGGTCTATATAAAAGAGACTTCAGATACAGTATTAGGGGACCACTAAGGTCTATATAAAAGAGACTTCAGATACAGTATTAGGGGACCACTAAGGTCTATATAAAAGATACTTCAGATACAGTATTAGGGGACCACTAAGGTCTATATAAAAGAGACTTCAGATACAGTATTAGGGGACCACTAAGGTCTATATAAAAGATACTTCAGATACAGTATTAGGGGACCACTAAGGTCTATATAAAAGAGACTTCAGATACAGTATTAGGGGACCACTAAGGTCTATATAAAAGAGACTTCAGATACAGTATTAGGGGACCACTAAGATCTATATAAAAGAGACTTCAGATACAGTATTAGGGGACCACTAAGATCTATATAAAAGAGACTTCAGATACAGTATTAGGGGACCACTAAGATCTATATAAAAGAGACTTCAGATACAGTATTAGGGGACCACTAAGGTCTATATAAAAGAGACTTCAGATACAGTATTAGGGGACCACTAAGATCTATATAAAAGAGACTTCAGATACAGTATTAGGGGACCACTAAGGTCTATATAAAAGATACTTCAGATACAGTATTAGGGGACCACTAAGGCCTATATAAAAGCATCCAAAAAGCACCATGTCATGGGACCTTTAAGACACTGGACACTGCTGGAGAAACAACACCGCCCCTGTTGACAATGGATCAAGATATTTGGAGCCCAGAGCAATCCATCAAAAATCCCTGTATCGTTCCTTACCCCGGTCCTGTTAATCTGCTCGGAAATTCACTGGTGCTTTTTAATTGACTTCAAAAGTCATCAACACCCACATTATTATCAGATTGTATTAGCTTAACAGTGTTTCCTCTAGGTTGATTTTGTAGTGGTGGCCCACCATGGCAACATTTCTGCCACCACGGTACCAGAAATAGGGCTGTACAAAAAATGCAGTCGCATAATGTTGGCTGCCGCTCACATTGCAACTTAACAAGTAGAACTACTCAGAGGTTATTGGGCCCGTCCACTTTAACTCCACATACTGTTGTGTGTTGATGTAGTTTGTCAAAACATTCGCTTTCTTCCGAGTCGACTATTAAACGAACAGCTCCACCAACAACCTCACGGTTGTTGTTCGGACAGACTTGCCTCCACTGCTAAAAAAAAATCCTAAAGGAAACTGCTTAATATTTAACGTTTTCATTGGTTTACTACCTAATAGTTTAACAGCTATATTCTCTGCATCAAAAAATTATTTTAACTGGCTGGCTGTGAAACCAAACAAGATTGAGCACAGCTACTGAGTGCTTGTGTTCCGATATCAACCATGATGAGTCACTGCCTGTTCAATATCTGGAAATGTCAAGGGTTCACGTACATGGCCCTGTGTTTTCATGCAATGTTTTATTTTATATAGCTAATATGTCCCGTGTGTGTGTGTGTGTGTGTGTGTGTGTCTGCGGTGAAAATTGGCAAAATGGCCTGGTGAATCAGAGTCTGGGGGATGATGCCCTATCCCTCTACCTCTCTCCCTCTTCCTCTCCCTCGTTGCTGAAACAGGTTGGGAGGCTGGCGATTGATTGACTGTCTCTGTGTGAGCTTGAGCCAACCACAGAGCACCAGACGGTCGGCAAACAGGATTAGCTCCGAAAAGTCAGGCAAAGAAATAAGAAAGGGAAAGGACTCAGTGGTAGAATAAAATATAATGGAAGAGCCACATTTCCTTTTTTTTTCAAGGATAATTTTTTGGGGCTTTTCCACCTTTAATGGACAGAACAGGTGAGACAGGGGGGAGAGAGGGGGAAGACATGCAGGAAAACGTCACAGGTCGGAGTCGAAACCCTGGACCTCTGCGTCGAGGCATAAACCTCTAAATATATGTGCGCCTGCTCTACCCACTGAACCAAGCTAAACACATTTTCTGACTAATAACTTAGTGTTGTCATCTCCCTGCACCACACTGACAAAACATGTTTTTCCTCTTTGCCTTTTTCATTTTTCATTCTCCTTCCTTTCCCTCTCCAGTCCTCTGTTTGGAATTAGAGCAGCTGTCAGACAGTTTCCCAGTGTGCCGGTAACAGAGAGCTGCCAGAGACACTTATGCTTTGGCTGCACTTCAACACTACAGTAGCTATGGGACAGCCGCCCAGAGCTAGCCTTACACAACAACGAAGAGGCTAAAAATCTTTAGTCTACAGTAGATATTTACTTCAATTCATGAGGGGGAAACAGAGATAACGCAAGGGAAGAGGCTTCTGTTGGGACTGGCAGGAAAAAAGAGACTCCTTCTGAGCTGTATGCAAACGTACAGATCATCACAGAGGAACAGGAAAGCTCCAATTAAGCCCAAATTCTGTGTGTTTACATGCAGTTTAAAAACCCAGTTATATATATTCGGGTTAAGGCAATACTCCAGTTTCCCAAACACAATGTAAACACTTTACCCCGTTTAAAATCAGAGTTCTCATACCCTGGTTAACAGACCTAGATATCCCCTTTAGTAGTCTATAGCGACGAGGTTTCATTTCGGTGATTGTTCAGGTGCCGCCGTTAATTCCACCTGATGTCCCTCATTTTCGGTAGGGTTGGGCATCGTTTGGATTTTAACAATTCTGATTCCAATTCCGATTCTTCCTTTCGATTCCGGTTCTTATCGATTCTCGATTCTGATTCTTTGATGGGTGGAGTTGAAACGGGTCACATGCTTATTTCACAAATAAGAGGAAAGTTTTATTTTGATTCAATGGTGGTTTGCAGTTTTACAGGGCTTCTTCAACGTAAAATAAAGCCAGACTAGAGCACCGCTTACTGTGCTCCAAGGCTGCAACACAACAAGCGCCTGGCCGCTACGGAAACCAAAACTTGCGCATGTTAAATTTGGAATCCATGATCAGATTTGAAACCAAATCCTCTTAACAATTCCAATAAAGAAACGATTCCAATAAAGAAACAATTCCACTGGAATCGTAATTTTTGAAACCATTCCAAGTAGGAATCGGTTATCGATGCCCAACCCTAATTTTCGGCCAGATGCCACCTTCCTCTTCCTCTGTTTTGGCGTTCTAACCTCCGGTGGATTTATGAGTACTATGGTTAACTGCTCCTCAGATCTCTGCAGGGTAAATCCAGACAGCTAGCTAGACTATCTGTCCAATCTGAGCTTTCTGTTGCACGACTAAAACTACTTTTGAACGTACACATGTTCCACCATAAATTGCAACATGTGTAAGTTTCTTCAAGACACTATTTTGCAGAGGCACCGTTATTGCGTTTGGTGCTTAGTGCCGGATTGTGACTGGTTTGAAGAAATGCCAATATATCTCTAAAATCTCTAAATGTTGTGTGGACTAGCCAGACCCCCCTCCGCAGCACTGTGGAGGAAGGTCTGGCAATCTGAGACTACCCCTTTAGCGACAGGGGTATTCTTGCACTTGCACATGCTCTGTAGGTGAGCAAGTGTACCCCTCCACAGGAGGTCTCGTTTTTTTAAGAGCAGATACAATAAAAAGAGGAGTTTATATATATCTGGCTGCCTGAATCTGTTGATAAAAACCATGTGTAGTAATATACAATTATACTGAGGAGGTGACGCATCGTGATGTTGAATCGATTCAAATCGTTGACAGGATAATCGTTAATGGATCGAATGGTGAGCCCAGTGAAGATTCACACCCCTCGTAAACACACTGGTTGACAGGTAAGCTACACTGTGCACTCCCCACCCATCCCGTCACGCAGTGCAAGCTGCCAAAAATGAAACCAAGCAGACATAAAAATCTTTTTACCCCATTCAACCAGTGAAGCTGATAAATGGACCATGCAATCTGTACGTTTTATTTTATTTTGGCAACACCTTTGGCGTGAAACAGTCAGCGCTGTGGTGTTTTCACACTGCACTTCCGAGAGGCCAGCCGAGCCGACAGTCAGACTGAGGTGGGCGGCACCGTGACATCTTTTTCTTGAATTTCTTTGTCCGTTCAGCTGCTCATGATAACGCTCCAGTTTGCCATCGAGATGGAAAATGTGGAAAATGTTTCCTACTATTTCGAAAACAAAGTGGAAGTAGAGTGGTGTGGTAGAGAGACAGACTATGGCTCAGCGGAAACAAAAGAGGGATTTGGCTGCCTTTCTGAAAGCTTTTATTTGCTGTTCTAAACACTCAGTGTCAGGAAGGTCTTTTTATGGAAGCAGTGTGAAAACTAATGGACGAAGCTGCCGGGCCTGAAAGGTGAAGCTGATGCTGAAGCTCCTTAAAGCTGCGTTCTCTCTAACTTCCAGCAGGGGGTGACTCCACTGGCATCAAAAAGAAGACTGTTTCTATAGAAGTCTATCAGACAATGAGCCTACTTCTCACTTGATTTATTACCTCAGTAAACATTTTCATAATGAGTTTATGGCCTCAGTTGCTAGTTTGAAGTCTTCTTCAATACATCATGATTTTCATGTAGTAAACGATGGTCCCATTTATTTTAAAATAGATGATAAAGCAGGGGATGCTTTAGGACCTGTTGATCAGGACAGAGGCTAAATGATGCTAACCATGTTAACACTGTGGACATTAAAACAGACCTCAACTTGTTTTTGGGTGTTGTCCGTGTTTTCATCTTCAACTTTGACCCTCTCACTGTGTGTTTTCAATTCATCAAGGTTGATTGGAACATTTTGGTCGCATAAAAATGTCTTGTTTAGCGTTCTGCCAACCAAGCTAGCTAGCGCTAGTGTTAGCTGGTAACTTGAGGAAAAAGTTTGCAGAGTTTCTGTTCTGCCGTACATGCAGATTGCAGATGAATGGCAGCAGTACCAGGAGGTCTGTGTTCAGTGACGGACTGGGATCAAAAAACGGCCCTGGCATTTGTAACACACCGGCCATATTTTTGTCAATAACCTAGCTTGGAAATTAGTAACTCTGCCTTCCGAGTGTATCTTTCCATGCACCTTGCCGCAGTACAATCTTGACTATTTCTGGTTGCATGCATAAAATAACTTATCAAAATTAACCAAAGACATATTATTAGTAGTGGCCCATAAGGGGCGGCGGCCCTCCTGGCATTTGACCAAATTCCAAAAAACAAGATGGCGACGGCCAAATTACCAAACTCCAGGCTTCAAAACGGCAGTCCACAAACCAATGGGTGACTTCATGGATGCTACGTCTACTATTTTTACAGTTGAGTGTTTTATGCTTCCAGTTCATAGATTACTTTTATTAGGGTTTTCTCCTAAGCCATCTTTATATCCACTAAATATAACTGTGCATGTAAATATCCTTAAGTTTTTGTACACAGGAAATTATGCATGCTATTTCTGAGTTGGAATAATGTCTAGCTGATGTGGTGTTGATTGCTACATATGCATTGTTTCTGCTCACAGCCAAAGCTGGCACTTGTTCGTGATAAATCACTTGCAGTCTCTGAGAGCCAATGTGCATTTGAGAACCCCAAACTCTGGCCACAAACACACAAGGCTTAGATATAAATTTAAAGTTATTATTTAATGAGTTTTCTGTACTAAATGGATGAACTCTTACCTTTGTATGAAGTTTGGCAATCTGTTTCTCGTCCACGTTGGGTTGCGTGTAGACTCTGCTCTTGTAGCGGAACTGTTAAGCGAAAGACGAGTTATTAAAATAAGAAACAGTTTCCAAAGGAAAACAATGGGTCCAACACTGATTATATTAAAGCTCTGTTCTGGGATATGATAACCTTTCCCTCTCAATCATGAGTTGTTTACTTTATACCTCTGACGCATCTTGAAAGCAATTGTTCCTCCAGAAAGAGGATCGCTAGGGGATCAAGGTGTGTCCTCTCTCCCTTTATGAAGGGCCCAATTCAATACTTTCTTGGTATTTACTGGCAGGATGTGTGAAATTGTAATTGTATTGGCTTTGAAGGCTGTAATGTTAGTGTGTGATTGTTTAAAACAGTATTTGGTTACACTTTACTTGAAGGTATCTACATAGAAATTGACATGACACTGTCATGAACGTGTCATAAACATTAAAAACAAGTCATAAACGTTTATGACATAATGCTTCTTTTAGTAAGTGTCATTCGGTTTTTGTCAAGTTAGGGTCAGGGTTAGGGTTAGGGTTCATGTGTCACGACTGTGTCATGTGTTCATGACAGTGTCATGTCACTCTTATGTAGATAACTTCAAGTAAAGTGTTACCCAATATTTTCTTTGTCAACATTTGTAATTTTCGGTGGATCATTACATTTACTTTAACAGTTTTGTTTTTTACAAAGGTAAGCTTTAGGCTTTAAGGGTAATTTGGGAATGTTTTAACCTGGACCCATGCATTGGTGTCTTAGTGACTAAAATTAACAAAAATCTTTAGTTTTTTTGCCGCTGACAGACTCAGATTATTATTCTGTGTCTGACAACATTATTGAAAGGATCCCTACAGAGATAGACCTTTTTGTTAAAGAGTAAGATCCTTTTAGTTTAACATGAAACAGCCCTGAAATCTCAAAGGCCAAACCCACCAGTCTCCATTTAAATAAACAGTACTTTTAGTGTGTATAGAGCCAGCATATATTCACATGTAAATGGGTGAATTAAGGGTTTATTTCAACCGAATCCGAGTGGTGATTGTTGGAACAGTGCAAAAGACAAACCTTTGAGGCTTTTGAGCTACATTTTGTATATGTCGAGTTTGAATGAAGTGTGTTTTAGGATGATAAAAGTACTGTTTATTTAAATGGAGTCTGGTGGGTTTGGTGATGGTGATTTCAAAGCTGTTTCTGGTTAAACAAAAAGGATCTTACTCTTTAACTAAAAGGTCTATCTCTGTAGGGATCCTTTCCATACTGTTGTCAGGCACATCAAATAATAATCTGAGTATGTCAGTGGCAAAAACAGCACTTTTAGTGGACGAAAATTGAAGGTGCATAATTGCCCGTTAACGTTACATTGCAGCTTGTATCTCACTTAGTACTGGACCAATTTCAAAGACTGTTGTTCCAATCAGTCACTTAGACACTAAAACATGGGAAAATATCCTTTAAGGGAGTGTTAAACATAGACAGAAATATTGATTTAGTTTATATCAAAATATAAACAGACTGATATTAAACCTTTTTAATGATAATTTTGGCCGTTTAGCTCATCCTAGGGTACAGTAAAATAATGTTTACATGGAAATTGACATCCTCCTAATTTAGTTTATGTAACAACAAACATTTAAGGGTCAATACATGAGTTTCCATCACTACTATATGGAGTAATAATCTCACTGGCCAACAGTTTACCTCCAAAGACGGGACGCCCTTGCTGATTGGCTGGGGGTACTCTCGAAAGAAGCGCTCTTCATCCAGGAACTTGCCGTCCCTCCCATTGCTAGCAGGCTGGAAAAGCCCATAGTTGAGCACGTCTTTCAGGCTCTGATTCAGCGTACACAGGATCCGCTGCTTTGCAACCCAGACCGTCGCATTCGGGTTGAACCGCATGCATTTCTGGTTGAGGAAAAGAGAGAGAGGAAGTGTGCGAGAGGGGGGGGAAAGGGACAAATTGATTAATAATCAGTGAGTACTGGAGTGTTGGCTGGCAGTCACAACAATCAAATCAAATAAATGTGACAGACATTTCATTTGCGAACTGGACTTCTAACTTTTGATTGACAGATGCAAATAGGCTGCGACATAAGAGCGATGAATGAAATCCCAGAACAATGGTGCCCAATCAACACTGCTCAGACACATTGAAAGTGGTGCTTTAATAACACAAACTCTGTCCCAGTTACTAGAAAACAAACCATGCAGCACAGCCATGCTTTGTTTTATATTATTGTCACTGTGCTGTACGCTAAACAGGGCCGCTGTGTTCATTGAGGATGTAATTGACACAACCTCTTTGCCCCCTGGTCTTTCCCAGTCCCCAGCTTCCCTGGAATAAAAAAACAAAAAAACATACAATGCAGGATTTCTGGCCTCGTCCAAATCAGAGAGGATTATGGGCGCTGTGCCAAGGCATTTGGGAAGTGTCTACGAGCGTTCAGAGCTGGATGTGCTGCTCAGCCGGCGATAGCAGCCCTGCGGCTGTGATAAAGGCCAAAGGGATGAGCAGTCCGTGAACTCTGCCTAACCGTAATCCTCTCGCCTGGCTGGGAGCGGGCAGAGGAGGGGAGGGGAAGGAAAGATGAAGGGTTGAAGGTGTAAAGAAAACAGATGTCTGGCATCTGGCAGAGCTGCTTGGACTGATTTGGCCTTCTTTCCTTCTGCTGGTTTATTACACTGGCTAATTTCCATCTGCTTCCATTATTGCTGCATCGCCAGCCCTCGACATGAACTCAACTTAAACAACGTGATTGAAATTTCCAGGCAACTGGGAATTTTTTTTTTAAGTAGAGGCAAGGATAATGGTGGTGTGTGTAAGCCGTAATGAATGAAATATGGACGCAGTCTTCGCGACGTGGTTTCTGAAGAGCCAAAATGAAGCGCAAAGTGGCCAGCTCTCATGTGATGGCTCAAAGCGGCACAACCGTAATTATGCAGGACGTTAAGCCTCAATAGTTTTTTTTTTTGTTAAATGAAGTGGGAACTTAGCTAACCCTGAAGTGCCGGATGGTTTGTTACACAAAACCATGTATGAGGCCATCATTGGAAACTGTTTGGAAAAGGGCATTTTATTCAGACCTGTTTCTGTCTCAGGAACAAACTATCGCCAGATCTGGCAACACAGATAAGCTAATGTCAACTAATTTTCGCAAAAGCCCTGACAAAACGTATTTCCATGATGCTAAATTTGGCTTTTAGCTGTGTAAATATCTAATGTTGGCAAAACAAAATATAAATACATTTTGCAAATATAACTTTTCATCCATCCATATGACATTACAAACATTACACAGACACTACTTTCAAATGAGGCCACGCCCATTTGGGAGACAGGAAGTGCGTACCGTTTCATACCATTGGTGCAGCATGTAAGCGTGTGCTATGTATTAGAGAAACTAGTAGAAGTGCAGTGTAAATCGTGTGAAAAGCCCTAAAGAGTATGATTTGTTTTGTCCCAACTGTCACAAAATAAAAGCATATGAGGCACAACCAGTGACAAAATAAGAGCAGAAATAGAGCTTCTATGGCTTCATTACTGTCTCCATCAACAACTCAACAGGAGCAGTTTAGGGTGAAGAGGGTTAAAGGAATATTGCGGTATTTTCCAAGCTGCTTTTTTTCTTCTATTTTTTTAAGATTTTTCTTTTTTTTGCCATTTTAGGCCTCTGCATATGGGCGCACGCTCTACCAGGTTTTCTAATAAGATGTGTCCATTCAGACTAATAAGCCATAATAACTTTGCACTCACCAGCACCAATCACGCAAACGGCTATTTCTTGCTCCCGTCTGACTTGATGATGGTTCAGGTTTCCCCCAGTGTGTTGTAAGTCTGGTGGCTCACCGAGCCTAAGTCACTGGGAATTATTTTTTAATGTATTTTTAAGATGTTTTTTGAACTACAGTTACAGTATGCTGCTCTGTTGGAAACTTAGACGTAGTCATATTTTCAAATCTCTGGTTAGCTTTTAGTTCGGACTTAATGTAGGGCCCTATGGAATTTGTCTTATAGCTTTTTTTAATTCTCAATTTCATGATTCCGTCCATGATTCTGTTATCACAGAAACTATTGGGCTCTACATTAATGCTGCCATCAGTCTGTGACTGGCCCCCAGCAGGGCCCTCGTTGAAAAAAGACACTTGCCACCGAGCTAAACTATTTTTCTGGGGGGAACGCTGTGGTTGCATTTTTTCCAGCTGTGGCTCAGCGTATGACCATGGAAACCAGAAACAGAAGGAGCTTTCCAGTGTTTTCAAACCCCTTTAAATCGTGGTCCAAGAATTCAAAGCAACAGTATTTGGAAAACTAGCTTGCTTGTCTGACCTGAAGTCTGCCATTGTGTCCAATCTTTGAATCATTACCAGAATGAGCTCTGAAAAGATGGTGTCTCCATCTGGATGTAAGAGCGGTATACTGGCATGAAATGAGAGGCGAAATGGATGAAATAAAGTGGGAAAAAAAGCTTATTTGGACGAGGACAATTTGAAGATTGTTGAAGAAGCAAGGACACAGAAACGCATGTGGGGAAGAGGAACCATTAGCACTCCCTCATCTGTCTTTTGCTGTGATTTTCCTTCTGTGGCATTCTCAAGATTTATCTGTAGTATTGGTTATTGTAGAAGAGAGGACCATGGTTTCAGCTGCCACCAGTATTAGTCCCAAGGCTCTCAATATAACAAGTTCAGAATGTGATCAGAAAAAAAGTTTAAGGAGTAGTTTGACATTGTGAGATATTTTTAAAATAAATATAAATCTAGAAAATGCCCTGTTTTTTGGTTTGCTTAAAATGAATCAAACTCTTGTGCACTTTGAAGTGAACCGAGACGCCCGTTGTCAGGCGGACCAGAGTTCAAATGAGCTTCCACACCACCCCAAACCAACCGGATTATCTGATGAAGCGCTCCAAGGTTCGGTTAAAACGGACCAAACTAATCCGGTGTGCAAACCGCCTAAAACATTCAACTTTCTGACTACAGAAGCTTACTTCAGTACCATACATGCACAGTATACATCAGAGCTGGAGATGCATGTGGTGTGTGCATTTGAATTATTCATCTAAGTAGACTGTGTGACACAATCATGTGATGGAATGGAACCACTGAGTGCTCAGTGATGAATGTGAAATCAGGAGCATTAGTGCATACATGTGAGAGAGCTTAGTGCACATGTGAACATACACACACCCTCTCTATGCTGGAGTTATAACCACCTAAAGCTAATTACATCAAAGGGTCATGAGTTCATATCTGGGTCAACACTGTACCTTGAGGTTCCAACCTCCCTGGACTGGACACACACACAACTATTCTTTTTAAAGATATTTTTTTGGGGCATTTTAGGCAGTACAGATGAACACATGAAAGGCCGCAGGTCAGAGTCGAACCCTCGGCTACTGCATCAAGGAGTAAACCTCTATATGTGTGCGCCTGCTCTACCAACTGAGCTAACCCAGCCACGCACTTCACTATTCTGTTAAGATTTGCCATGTAAAGCAGCTGTATGTCACATTCAATGTGAATTTTACAACACAAAATGAAAAGATGTGCGAGGCAAAAGGACATCCAAATAGAAAATCTAAATGGATGAAATGGGATGGAGAGTCAGAGTGAAAAGGAGAGAACCACAGCAGAGAGGGGGGAGGGGGGACATCAGGTGGCTTCTAGCTGAATCCAAACTTCCTCTTTCCCTTTCTTCTTCGTCTTCTTCTGTCCTTTTGTGGTATTCTGCCCCACCACATGATGAGAAAATACTTGAGCTCAATGTACAGTCATGGGCATAAAGCTATCTGGAACGCTTCTCAGTCCCCGGGGACACACACATCAAACACAGATCTACAGTACAAAGCTGCATCAGCCCAAGATGAATCTACTATACTCCAGCTGCTCATCTACAGGGAGTTACAGCTAGGCACCGCTGGTCTTTGATGATAAACCTTCACATCCATACCTTTTCTGGGACTGACAGATAAGCAATATCCATTCACAGCTCAGTTCATGTGCTATAGGATCAATGTGGATGTAGCATGCAGCTATATACTGCCCACAGGAGCCTAACATTAATTCACAGGAACAAGGAACCATATTGTACCCATTCGGTAAAAGTAGCACACCTGGGGCATTATTAAAACCAACGGTGTGCGGCTAATAAATGCACAGGGCTGCTACAGTATGTGAATACAACATTCATAATTTCCACTGTTAAAATTAATAAAACGTATATAAAGCATTCACAGATTGTTAAAGCTGTGTCGTTATCCACGAATACATTTCAGGCATGACACAATAGATATGAGGGTTTAAAGCAGATAGAATAACAGATGTATGGATGTTATTTCAATATTTCAAACAAGTGCAGGACTTTCACCCGGGAGACTGGAGTTTGGGGCCCGTTTGAAAATAAAAGTAAACGGCAAGTTTTTTTTACTTCGTGGAACAAAGGGAACTACGTGACGTGTTGTGTCACGTGCGTTAATTGAGTACGTCAACAAGCACACCAATACTCCACTATTATTCTGAATATGACAATATTCCCGAATTTGATACAGGCCATGTAAACAGCGACTAGAGCAGCAAAAACAAATGTGTGCTTCTTTTACCGACGATATCTTCGGCGTTTCTTATCCAAACAACGTCAAACTTGGCAATGCACCTACTCGTGCCCGTATCAAGACACCTGTCAAATTTGAAATCCATCAGACTAACGGTTCAAGAGATATGCGCTTAACACCCACCCACACACACACACACACACACACACAGACAGACAGACGTTCCTGCAATTTATAGATAGATTTTATCTCTGCTGCGTTTCATTATCAGAGGGCGTGGTTGTTTTTCAGTCACACACTTGTGTGTAGGTATGAGGTCTAACATTCATTATGCATCATTTGCTTTCTGCTATTCATCTACCGAATCTTCATTTACATACTAATGGAAAACGTGGCGACAATTATAACTTGTTTCATCAGCCATTTCCTTTGTCCTCTGGGCTTCACCGTGTTTGTTATAAACTGCACCAACATATTAAACTACACAGCCAGCTTCAGCGTTCTGACGGCCAGAGATATATTTCACGGATCAATAGGATGGGCCCCATCTTATATTAGTCAGTATTGAACCACGCTGCGCCTACACAAGTAACTCTCCCTGTCCTCATTCATTTGCATGATCTACAAAATCCTGTGTCTACCCCACGTTATTAACAATCACACATTTCCCTGCGTAAAGAGTGACATTAATACTTTGAACACACACCCTCAGATACGCACAAGTCTTATCATCAACCCCCTACATGACGCCCACTCAACATTCACACACCACTGTGTTATTAGGTTAGTTTTGTTATTAGTTATAAGGACACCACGTGAATGTTGATCAGAGCTCATTCACGTCAAAGGCTTTAGTGCAATAAGCCTATTTTTAAAACCACAGGCAGCTTCCAGCATGTTTCAGAGGTTCAGAGATAATTAATATGCAACAAGCATACATTTGCCTAAAAGGTAAAGTGCATTAGTTATACATGAATGGAAGTGATAAGGAAACGAAGGGTTATTATGATACCAGACAATACCTTGTAACTGCTTGTGAGTATCTTTAAGATTGAATTTAGATAAAAATGTAATTTACTTCATTTTTTTGAAAAAAACTCATCCAGTCCTTCATACCATACGGCGATATAGCTTGTTTATTGCTACTCTCTAATATGACCCAAAGGAGTCCTTTGTGAAACTAAACCAGAAATCTAAACCAGAGAACCTAACGGTCGCGGTTTTAAACATGTTAACGTTGTGAAACGGTAACAGCTTGGTTAGGTTTAGGCACAAAATCTACTTGGTTATGTTTAGATCGTGGTTTGGGTTAAAATCAGACGTTACTTTATTTCCGGTTAAGCACAAGACACAGAATGTGACGTAGCTCCATTTGTTCCATAAGTTAAAAAAAACTTGACGTTTACTAAAGTCTAGTAAGTCTGACTAAAGTCCTGGAATGTTTGACCTGTCCACCGCTGCAACCTGCCTACATATGCTGAATTTGGCGCTCTTAAACTTCCTCACATGACTTCCTGCTTTGCTCCCGTCATAATTACTACGGCCACTATAAGCGGAAATGTGAGTTGTAATTGCTGCATAAACAAACGACTTATGTAGGCGGTTTTCAGTGAAAGACATTCTCCGAATCTGTTATATCTCAAGGAAGGCCTCAGTACTGTGTGTCCCTACGAGCATTTTTGTTTCAAATTAAAAGATCTGCATCTTTAAAGGTCCCATGACATGGTGCTCTTTGGATGCTTTTATATAGACCTTAGTGGTCCCCTAATACTGTATCTGAACTCTTATATAGACCTTAGTGGTCCCTTAATACTGTATCTGAACTCTTTTATATAGACCTTAGTGGTCCCCTAATACTGTATCTGAAGTCTCTTTTATATAGACCTTAGTGGTCCCATAATACTGTATCTGAAGTCTCTTTTATATAGACCTTAGTGGTCCCCTAATACTGTATCTGAAGTCTCTTTTATATAGACCTTAGTGGTCCCCTAATACTGTATCTGAGGTCTCTTTTATATAGACCTTAGTGGTCCCCTAATACTGTATCTGAAGTCTCTTTTATATAGACCTTAGTGGTCCCCTAATACTGTATCTGAACTCTTTTATATAGACCTTAGTGGTCCCCTAATACTGTATCGGAAGTCTCTTTTATATAGACCTTAGTGGTCCCCTAATACTGTATCTGAGGTCTCTTTTATATAGACCTTAGTGGTCCCATAATACTGTATCTGAAGTCTCTTTTATATAGACCTTAGTGGTCCCCTAATACTGTATCTGAGGTCTCTTTTATATAGACCTTAGTGGTCCCCTAATACTGTATCTGAAGTCCACAGATACACAATGAGCCAGTCCCACAATGAGCTTTCCTTAGGATCTGTAGCTTTTGAGGAGGAGAGAGGGGGGGCAAGGTGGAGAGTGGAGGTGTGGCCTTGACCAACTGCCATGATGTAACCTTGCTCCTTATGACGTCATAAGGAGCAGATTCTTGATTGGTCCATCTGAGCTTTCTCAAAGGCAGAGCAGGATACCCAGGGCTCGGTTTACACCTATCACCATTTCTAGCCACTGGGGGACCATAGGCAGGCTGGGGGAACGCATATTAATGTTAAAAAACCTCATAGGTGATATTTTCATGCCATGGGACCTTTAAGACTAAGTGAGGAAATACTAATGCGTATAACAGCAGATATAAAACCTTTTCTGACATGCATGTAAGGTTGTTGTAGCTGCAGTGTGCTGTGAGTGCATCGGAGCACATGTGGGTCACTGAAAAGACCTTTATCATCTGGAAAAGCACAGGTTTGTTCACATTCTACGTCCGTCCCCCCACACACATTTTCTAAAATATACTTGTTTGTTTAATGCAACTGATTATAACCCACAGCTTAAATGCCACAGAGGGTCGTGCGGTGTACGAGTGCCTCTCGAGCAGCTCGAACACATCAACAACACAGTGTTGGGCTTGAGTTTACTAAGTACCAGCTTCCAAAAAAAAAGCTCATACAAATGGTTTCATACCATTGCCGCCGTTTTTTTGTTTGTTTTTTTGAGAGAATCTTTGCTATAAGATGTCAAATACACCATCATTAATTCATTGGTGGATCTCAACAAGGTTGACTAATCAATACTCACATGTCAACATTGAAAAACAAATGTAGTTCATATCTCATACTGACGCCCACACAAACACACACAGTGACCATGATTTCTGTCCCTCACAGATCCTCACCGTCTGCTGCAGGTCTGGGATGACGATGCGGATGACCAGCGAGTTGATGTGAATGTCGTCCATGTGGTTCCGCGAAGGCTCGGCGGTGGCCCTTATGGTCTCGTAAATGGTCTCTTCGTGGGAGCTGTCGGAGGCACAGTCGTCGGAGTAGTCAGAAAAGCTCTGGGCCATCTCATCCTCACTGGAGGTGGGGCTCCGGGGCATAGTCAGCAGGCCCGGCGGATTCAGCTGAGACAGAGAAAGAGGAGGGGAAAAAAAAGGGTCACATAAACTCAAACTGCTCATTAGAAGGAGTAGGCATTACAATTTAACAACCCCCCTTGCTCCCTTTGGACACCTTTTATCGCTTGAGAGAGCCCCCCCAAAAATGCTGCTTGTTAGTTTGTTAGTTTGTCCTCGTCCATTCTGTGCTCGCAGATTGCTTCAGGAAACTCCCAGAGGAGTTCATGTGACTGCACATCTTAAAAAGGCTTTATTATACTGTATACGTGGTGCGAAAACTGCCCCTGCAAGCAATTGTACCATATGACCAAAGGCCCTACTCTTTAAATGGTAGCAGGCCAGGTGACTGCACTCTATTAATCTGAGGCGTCAACATGATTTATGGATCAGAAAATTAAACACGTATGAAATCCCATCCGTCACTGCTTGTTGCCATGCTCTCGTGAGTGACCTGGATAGAGTTAAGACATTTTAAATAACCAATCATTTGGATCTTAAAAAACTCACGGTTCTCTGATTAGAGGTCAGTTTGCAGATCTTCGACTTCAAAGACAGTGAAGTGGTAGTTACTGAGTAACAGTAATGTAACAGACAAATGTAATCTGATTACAGTAACGCGTTACTGTTGATTACTCAGTAATCACATTACAGTTACTTATCAAATAATTATCGCGTTACTTGCATTACCGGTTATTCAACTATCTTCATGACGTGAGGAGAGAATAACAACCATAACGTAACACGCTTAAGACGTCTTTTTAGGGGTGGAGGTATGCCCATTACTTCAAATTAGTTGCGCGAAAGGACAAAAACTTGATTGTTAAGTGTAAATTGTGCCCAGCCTTAGTAACGCGTTACCCCCAACACTGTGCATAGACGGTGTTAGGTGAGTGCAGTTAGAGCACCTTGACATTAGGGTGGGAATCACCAGAGGCTTCATGATACAATATCATCACGATATGTCACAATACAATATTATCGCGATTTTAAAGATATTGCAATATTCTGCGATATATTGCAATATCAAATTTTTCCCAATTTCAAATGATGTCCCCAAAAGAAAGCGTCATCAACATCTGTTTTATCTAAAAAGATACATTTCTCTGTTTGTTCATCTCACTTCAACAGCTTGGAAACAAGCACCAAACTTAAAATGAAAATTCCCAAAACGGCAAGTGTCAGCAACATCTTTCTTATGAAATGTCGCCAAGGTAACATGTGATCTCGTGAAGGGCTGTCCCAATCCCATTTATACCTATCCACACACTCACTCACTTAGCACCTGAGATCAATTAAGCCTGTGAGTCTTTAGTCCTTAGTCCTCAGGGCTCACTTTGGTATTGGGCAATTGGGAAACAATCGCTGCAACAACATACCATGAGATACAATACAACTCTGTTGCTGATCACACCGAAATTCATTTGCGTTCCCGAGCAGCTTCACTCAAAAAAAAGATATAAAAAGAAAAATACACACAGAGCTAGAGAAAAATTACACACATAGTTCAAATATGAAGACATAACAACAGCCACGGCAAAGAAATATATTTTTAATGATATTCTCAGATCCGCATCTTAATTGGCAGCAAACAGATTTTGATTTAGCAACAGGATAGACTGATGTATAAAAGAGTTGTTGAGCTTATTGTTATCTACACCAAGGGACTCTAAATCTCCTGTTAGAATGCAAACGTTGGTAATAATTTGAAACGTGGATGGAGTCAGGAGAGATGCTGGTTGCAAGTCTGAGCATGCTCTTCTTGTGGATCGTCACCAACACGATCATTTCTTTTCATCGACACTGAACAAGAAGAGCTCAGCCAGAGATTTTTCACCTTTCAGTCAGACAAAACCAAAGTATTTGGTTTGATACGAGAGAGGCTCTTCACTCAGGAAAAGCAATAGTGAACAGATGAGACGTTTCAGCTGTAGGGCCACTGGAAATGTTCCAGACTGAGTTATGTGTGTCGCCCTGCAGCATCTGTGACACTCATCCTGGTGTGTATGGGTCCATTAGCTGATGTGCTGTCATTGTGTCATGGCACTGTCCCAGACACCTGGACACTGCTGATGGAAATGTTTTCTGATAACAAGAGATAAAGGTCTCCATTTGTATCAGCTGTCAGCGAGATGTGCCACGGATAGATTTTCTTTCCACAGATTACTTTCTGTTCTTCGGATTTACTGGGCCGTTTCTCCCGATAATAAAAATAAAAATCTATCAGAAAGAAAGACAAAAAATATGAGAGAAAAGATGGAAACTAAACTCACTGCTGGATTACTTGAGCACATTTCCATTTTGGCTTCCTGCTGGGGACTTTATAGTGTCACTTGTTTAATTTTCTTGCATGTTTTTCCAATCAGCATGTGGCCAATTATAAACACATTCTAGGTACTAAAGAGAGTGGAGTGTGTATGCAAACATGTGTGTATGTGTGTATCGTAGTGTGTGTGTGTGTGTCATAGTGTGCTGTTAAAATACATAAAATATTAAAATGTGCTGAAATAAAATATACACAAATGTGTATATTAAAAAGGCAGCCAATTACATGATTGATGCTTAGAATAATTGAATAGACAATATGTCATATACCAACTTGCTAATATTTTCTGTATTATGCTAACAAAGTACTGCTAACATTATGTGGCTAAAGTTACTATTTCACAATCACAGCATGAAATCGTTCCACAGTTACTTTATCATCTTCAGGTTAACTTTATTTTTTGGGCATGTTTCCAGTTATCGTTGGTAAACCAACGATAACTGGAAACATAGAGGAAACACTGAAATCCCCATGTCCCTTTTAGGGGCTCCGTAGATGTTGTTAGTGGTGAATAATTTTTTAAATAGTAGTACCGTTAAACTAACTGTGTTAACATCATCAAAGTGTATATTGACAAAATGTACAGGTACAGTATATTAATGATAGGAAATGGTATTACATTTTTTGTCATGCTTGGTTGGATTTAACTAAAGACCAAACCTTCACCTTCCATACAATGCCTGTCCTCCATGTATGTCAACAACATAATCACTACACACACACACACACACACACACACACACACACACACACACACCCACACACACACACGCTGTGATTGCCAAGCACTGCAGATGAAATACATTAATGAGACGCCTTCTTCTTACAGGGTTTAACTGCCACTGCCTGATCTCCATCATAGATCTTAACACTGCCTTTCACCAGCGGCAAAAAAGCCAATCAAAGTTGCAAATAAGTCCTTCTTGTCACACAATGTGATAATTATCAACTGATTAGCATGCTAATGCATTCATAGCCAGTGCATTGTCAACAACAACTCACATGCCTGAAGACCATAAGTCGACGTCACGGTAAAAGCTTAATTGTGTTTGAACTAACTTTTCTTTTCTTTTTTTTTATGTAGCGTGCAAACGTTACCATGGCTTTAAGGGGAGTGACTGACTGTGACTCTTGTTCCAAAGAAACATTCACAGCTGCAAGCATTACTTGCTTTATGTCATCACGTCTGATATTAATCAGTTAATGACCACATTAAACCTCCACACGGTAATCAAAACCAAACATCGCAGTACGGCCAACCTTTTTTGTGCCGCTACGCTTCGATTGGTGATGGAAGAATAGCATTATTTACTAAGAATAGTATTTAATTGGTGATGAGTCACCCTCACGCATGAATCATACATCAATACTAGCCTAATTTTGGTATGATCCATGATCATGAAGATACAGATAACAATCCAAAATGTCAAGGAGCTCATGTCTTTAAGAGGAGCCAAGCTCTCCCTGGCTCCCCTGAAGCTGTCTGATACCTGGAAAGATATTTACAGTAAGCTGTGTCACTTAAGCTTAAAATGTGGATACAATTATTTATTTTCAATGTCAATAGTAGTTGTATTAGTTCATAGCATAGCAAAGCACTGCAGGGCGTAGCATCAACGCCAGTGCTGCAGTCAAGACCACCTTTGTCGAGTCCAAGTCTAGTCCGAGTCCAATGAGGCTCAAGTCCAAGCCAAGTCAGAGTCCAAAGACGTTCGAGCCCAAGCCAAGTCAGAGTCCAAAGACATGAGTCCATGACTAGTCTGAATCTAAAGAGGTTACAATCCAAGTCAATTCAGAGTCCAAAGAGGTTCCAGTCCAACAAGACCGAGTCCAAATGAGAGACAGTCAAGACCGAGACAGAAAAAAAAGTTATATGAAGCAGCCAGGCGACCAATGTCAACGACAGTTGTAGATGGATTTGGAATTAAACCAATACCAGTTTTATCAATGGTTTTGAAGTTTGAAGTTACTTTAGAACAAAAGCGTATATGGTTGGACTCAGACGAAACCAACTAGCATATTTGGCGAGACCAATGGCTGTCCGAGAAAAGCCAGAGTGCAAATACCAATGAGTCTGAGACAAGCCTGAGACAGGACTTGGGTACTACAGCACTGGTCAACGCACATTGACACGACGCGTTTTTGTCATATGCAATATCTCCAGATCAATGTAGGGTAGAGACTTCCTTTTTTGTCCAGAAGCAGACAAATACGCCGTTTCTGTGAGGGGTATGCAGGCTATGTGATTGTAAGTCAAGTTACGTAATGTTTGATATCTCCGTATCACTTCAAGCTAGCGTCATCCCGATTGTTTAGCACGATAGCTAAAATCTGGGCCTTTCCAAAGATGTCTTCTGTGTAATCCTAACCCTTCCAGAAGTTTATTAATTCAGCCTGGAGAACTGTCTTGAAACCTTTACACAATAATTTTATTTACATCCATGGCCATCTTGACCACGGATGTATAATAAAACAATCTTGACTCCCAGAATGTTGTCAAGTGAGCGTGTGTCGACCAATCAGAGGCTGTCTTTCTGACTATCTTCTCCTTCTTTGGTGTTTTCATCCACAATGTTGAAGAAGCTGCCACTTTCCTGACTGTGTTCCTTCGCTGCTACATACCAAACGTGAAATATAATAAATAATGCATACCTTCTCAGAGCAGAGCTGCAGGTCATTGAGGTAGCCCTGGATGTTGGATGTGTAAATGAGTGTGACTGGGCCTCCTGATGTCTCATTGTAGACAAGAATATGCATTTGAGATGGCAAAACTAACTTTGGGTAAAATCTAAATGGTTTTATATTTGTGTTAGTTACAGAGTATATTTTTTTTGCCTTGGGATAACAATTTTCAAAAGCCAAACGTCTATTATTTTCTGTGATTTCAATACATTTCTGTGAGACTTAAATTCTGTTTAGTTTTGTCTTTTCTTTATACTCCTATAACAATTGATACATTCTTAGACATCCGTGCAGCATACATATCCTGATAGCCCAGGTTGTGCTGAAATAAATGGTGTCTATAACTTGATTGTGCATAACAGGGTTGAGGTTATACAAGCATTATTACATTAGCTAACCACGAAAACCAGAGATTGGGGAAAAATGGTTAGACTCCTTGGAGAAAAAACAAATTAAGTATCATTTAAGATTTCAGCTGCTCGTGCAAGAAATCTGTTGCAATCTCACACCTCAGGCTGATTTTAGGTCTGATGCAGGTACTTTGCTGACTGACTGACAGTTTTCAGGAGATTGCACCACTCCAGCGGCTTCTACAGATCAGCCTGATTAACTGCAGCAGGACGCCGTGACATCTTTCAGGTTTCATATGTTACGACGCCATCAAATCAAGAGAACTTCACAGGGGCTGAAAAGCACTCGCTGGCTTAAAGTGGCTTCACTTTCTCTGGCTGCTTTTATGAAAAGTAAATGTGTGAATGTGTTAAAGTGTGTGTGAGACAGAGAGAGCGAGGAAGAGAGGCAGAGAGGCAGAGACACTGGTTCAACAAGGCCATTTTTTTGTCATCCCTGGACATTTTTCTTCACACCCGTCCCTCGCTTCATTCAGTGGTGTAATTGAAAAGATGAAAAGACTTTCTTGGCAACTTTTTAAGTCTTTCGGTGCCTAAGAGAGTATGCAGAGTTCAGTAATGAACACGCTCATTTGCTTTGATTTGCATGAGTAGTGCATGCCTGTGAGAGTGAGAAAGAGCTAGAAAAAGAGTGAGAGAGGAAGGGAAAATAAGTTATTTTCTCTCCAGTGTTAATGTCTGTGACAGAGTACGTTAGCGGGTGTTGAACACCTGTCAGGCTAACACATGGAATAAGTGTTGCGAGCCATTAGAGCAGAATAAATGCATTCAATTTATTGCATTACGTTACATTAAAGCTGCAATCAGCAGTGTATTTAATGGCACTTTGAACGAAGTCAAGCACAGGGTTTTGACATGTTGCTTTTCAAAGCCAGCCGTTTCTTTAAGCCCAGTTCAGACCACAGATTCGCGAGGTGACAAAACCGCTTTAAAACATTTCAAGGAAAAGATGTCCTTCACTTTACCGGATGAGCTGTATGTGATAACGCAAATGTCGGACATTAAACGGCCTTTACCCTGCCAGCTCCCTGAGTACAAAGTCTGTGTATTGTCCGTTTGAGCCCATGCATGAACAGAGCAGCTCCTTGTCCGGAGAACTCACAGCCAGCAAGTGGTCTCAACCGTGTTGATGAGGTTTCTATCTATATGCGGCTGGCGCCAAACCGTAAGGAAACAAACATCTGAAGGTGATGAGAGAAAGGGTGATTCAAACAGAGACGGGAGAGTATTTCATAAATGTTGTATGTGTGTAAAAGAAGTTTTGGATGTTCTCAGCTGACCATGTCAACAATTGGAAAACAGCACAGCAGGTCAAACTGATCCATCGTAAACGTGACAGGACAGGTTATCTGAGGGTATTCTGTGACCAATAACATGATCAGATGATCTTCAACCTCCTTCTTGTGCATTTTCGACTAAAATGTCTACCTGAAGAGACAACGAGATGCGCGAACTTCTGTCGGTCAAAGTGAACATTAGTTTGTAGGTCTGTTAAGCTCAGTTAAGACCAAAGATTCGCAACAAGACGAAACCGCTTCAGAAACGTTTTAAGCAAAAGTTTCAGCGGTCTGAACCGGCCCATCTCAGCTCGACTCAAACCAGTTGATGGCGTTACTGCTACTCAGATGGTCTAGTCTCCAGAGGCTGGTTTCAGTCGCCTGTTTCAACAGCCAATAGCGAAGTCAGCTGGTCAAGTCATTTACAAACTATAGAAATAAAAGGATCCATAATGAATTGTATTTCAATGTTATAAGCCTGAGGTTTGGGCCTACGAGCGCGGTAATGTGGTTGAGCGAGCTAGAAACTGACTGAAGAGAGGAAGTTGCCTTAGAACAAAGCAGTACAACCAAGAAATAAAACGCTGCTTTAGCAGTTTATCACTACAAAATATGCAACTGTAGCAAGTATCCCACTATCACTATCCACATTCATATTTTAAGATGCTACAAATGATTTCCAGCTGCAAAAAAGCCTGAAACGTTGGAAGTTAGAAAGTAATTTCTATGCAGATTATACACTATCTCTTCTTATGATGACAAAGTCAACCTACATACAACATAAATGAACAAAGATTAAGTCACCGGTCACCTGTCCTCCACAGCACTGCGGAGGAAGGTCTGGCTATTCCACACAGCATTCCGGGGTGGAAGAAAAACATGCTCTGGTTTATTGGCATTTCTTTATACCAATCACAATCATCTTTGGCGGGGCTAATGGTGCCGCTGCACAATAGCCTCGGTAAGGAACTTGATTAGGTGTACGTTCAAAGGTAGTTTTAGTCGTGCAAGTTTAGTTTAGTTTAGAACGCCAACACAAAGAAAACAGAAGGTACCGGCTGAAAAGAGAGAAATCCGGTCGGAATTTCCATCGACAACGGAGCAATCCCGGAAGTGGAACATTGTGGATATAGACTACGTGTTACATAGGTAGGTTAGAGGTTACACAGGGAGGGGAATAACATTCAGCTCGTCAGACGTTTCCTAAAAGTAAAGTTCGCGGGTCCTGCATCTGAGTCTGAGTTGAGTCTGAAGTTTTTTGACGACGAGTCTCAAGTCAAGTCTCAAGTCACTGTGTGTGCGACTTAAGTGTGTGTCAAGTCCGAGTCTCAAACTCAAGGCCCCATCTCTGGTGAACAGGAAAGAATCGGCTCATAAGAGTTATATGTGTGTGCTTTATGTGACACGTCAGACCCCCCGATTCTTTTTCTATCGCAGCTTGTGATTCAGAGATCTTTTCTATTCAAAGTGCTCATTTTTACCTCACACAGAGACCCGACATGCAGCCCTTCATCACAGAATAATATTAAACAGACTCATTAAAACATCTGAGAGCACTTTCTTGTTATAATAAATTACTTTTATGTGTAAGGCTCACCATGGTGCAATAAAATACTACGAGACTAACGACGACCGCTGTCCCATTAGCAACAGCAGCATAATACCAGTGATCCCTGTGTTATTTAAACTTAACACAGACTGTCAATGAGCCTGCAGGAAAAGGTTACCTGTGACAGTGATACATAGGAAACACGTGAACGGAGAGGGACTGGGAACAAATGTGACAGACTGAGCTTGTGGAAAGTCACACCATGGTTCGGTATTTCATCATTCTTTTCCCACACTAAACTCCTGACTTTTAAACGGCCTGCAGACCTCTGCTGGAGCTGTTGGCTCGGCTCCTGGATCGCGTCACCGTACCACAGAGTCTTTTTGCTTTGAATCTTTTTCCTTAACTTTTCAACCCTGTCTCCTAAACATTACATTCCCAGGGAGCCTGGATAAAGGCACATTTGCGACCTACGGCCCTTTGCTACATGTCATTCCCCCTCCCTCTTCCCTTTCGCATCTTCGCTGTCCTGTGTAATAAAGGCCTATAATGCCCCCCCAAAATATTACATTTCCGACCGACCGACTGCCCGCTCCCACCAACAACGTTAAAACTGCCATCCCGCGAGATTTGTGTTAGATCCTGCTGTTCCCCAATTTAGTCCTCTAAAGACAGGGTTCAAACTTATGCAACAAGTGTCATGGATATTGTGGTATTTATGTAGCCTGACGTGGTCCTACTCAGATTCTAGTCAGAATGTGAGTCTGAAACCGCTACATTGGGCTGTGATTATGGGGCGTGTTCCAACCGAACCAGGAAAAAAAATGCCTCTGCATTCATTGGATAGACCTCCAACCAATCAGAGCAACGGAACTCAACACTGTGTATCGTCTCCATAGCAACCACTCTTTGCACAATGCATTAGCCTGCATTCGTTCTAACTTCCGACTTTTAGACTTTTTTGAAGCTGGATATATCATTTGTTTCTTGTAAATATAAATGTGGATAACGTTAGTGATAGTGACATGCTCACTACAGTCGCATTTCTAGAGATGAATCAGCGAAAACACGTTTTATATCTCTGATTCACGGCTTTGTTCTAGCGCCGGCGGTCCCTCTCTTCACTCACTCTCTAGGTCTCTCCACCATAACGCTCTCTCTCTTCAGTCTCTCTCCACCATATAACGCTATCTCTCTTCAGTCTTTCTCTATCTCTCTCCACCATATAACGCTATCTCTCTTCAGTCTTTCTCTATCTCTCTCCACCATATAACGCTATCTCTCTTCAGTCTTTCTCTATCTCTCTCCACCATATAACGCTCTCTCTCTTCAGTCTTTCTCTATCTCTCTCCACCATATAACGCTCTCTCTCTCTTCAGTCTCTTTCTTGCTTTCGGGCAGTAGTTGAGGCTCCTCCGCTGAGGATTTTAAAATGAATGCGCTGTCGATATCTTCTGTAACAGACGCGATGGTGGAATCTACACATCTCAAAAAATTCAACCCGTTGCGTTCTTTGGTGACGTGGTTAATTCTGTTACTGTTGATCATCTTTCCGACAATCTGATTGGTCCGAACAGATCCTGTTCGGGCAATAATTACTTCTCAACGGAGCGACTCCAGACCGAACTTCCCGACCTAAAATGTTGTGGGCGGGGCTAAGTTCGGCTGGCATCCAGGCTAGTATTTATGTACACCATGTACAGAATTACAAATGTGTTTGTAACTGAAAAAATGTCACCTATGCAAAGAACATGACACAGGGAATCTAATGTACATAACATATGTCATATGTCCTTTACTATGTTCATATATTGTGAGCATCTATTAGATATCTAACACGGGTGGCATTTACACTATGAGTCAAAGTTGTCACATTCTCTGTAAGACATGAGTGTGAAGAGGAAAAGACGTTTATTGGGTTTGCCTACTGGGAAGGTCAATAAGAAGCAACGCAGAAGGCAGTGAAAGGACGAAGATGAAAGACAAGTTCTCAGTGGCAATCATCCCTGTGGTCCTCTCGGTTCAAATGACAGCCAGTAAAGCCAGTTTGAGTTTCATAGATGTTGTTAGTGTGGGTGTGTTTGTGTGAGTGATGGATGTCAAAAGTGACAAACTGCCTAAGGGCACATGATTGATGCATATAATTTCTCTTATTATAATTATACAGGCATATATTGAGGAAAAACCTTGTGAAATGGAAATGATGGAAATGAATTGCACTTGTCAGGCCAATAATATCTAATCCATCTGTTTGTGTGACTACAGAGTAAAAATGTAAAATTGTCTGACCCAGTTCTGTCAGTCTGTCAGTCTGTCTAAAAGAAGACAAAAGCAGATAATAAATCTGGTCGTCATGTGCGTGCAGTCCTCGCAGGTAGAATGTCAAATCTCCTGTATATTACATTCCAAGTGCTCATACACATTGCTTAAAGCTAACTTCATTTATTTCAACCTGGATCCAAATTCCCTATGTTTTTGTGTCTAAGTAACTGATGGGAACAACAATCTTTGAAATTGGTCCAGTATTGAACGAGGCCGCTGCAGTCGCCACGGCGAAACAAGCTCCAATGGACTGTTAACGGGCAATTGTGCACCTTCAATTTACGTCCACTAAAAGTGCTGTTTTTGCTGCTGACGGGCTCAGATTATTCTAATTGTCTGACAACATTATGGAAAGGATCCCTTCAGGGATAGACCTTTTGGTTAAAGATTAAGATCCTTTTTGTTTCATAGGAAACAGCCCCAAAATCGTTATCGCCAAACCCACCAGACTCCATGTAAATATCATTTATGTCATTTTCATTATTCACTTCATTCAAAGTCGAAAAAAACAAAATAAAACTATAATAAACTGTCTTGGTTCATCTTTCCACTGTTCCAACAATCACCACTTTGGTTTGGTCGAAATAAACCCTTAATTCACCCATATACATGTGTAGATATGCTGGCTCTGTACACGCTGTTTATTTAAATGGAGTCTGGTGAGAATGACGATAGCGATTTCGGGGCTGTTTCATGTTAAATGTCCTATGACATGCTGCTTTTTCAATGCTTTTATATAGGCCTCAGTGGCCCTCTAATACTGTATCTGAAGTCTCTTTTATATAGACATTAGTGGTCCCCTAATACTGTATCTGAAGTCTCTTTTATATAGACCTTAGTGGTCCCCTAATACTGTATCTGAAGTCTCTTTTATATAGACCTTAGTGGTCCCCTAATACTGTATCTGAAGTCTCTTTTATATAGACCTTAGTGGTTCCCTAATACTGTATCTGAGGTCTCTTTTATATAGACCTTAGTGGTCCCCTAATACTGTATCTGAAGTCAAGGTGGAGGGTGGGGGGGTGGTCTTGACCAACTGCAACTTTGCTCGTTTGAAAGCCATGATGTCTCTCTCTCATGGGGGGGCCAAATTCTCTGGGCGGGCAAAGCAGAGAAAGGGGAGGTAACCTTGCTCCTTATGACCTCTTAAGGAGAAGATTCCTGATTGGTCCATCTGAGCTTTCATTTTCTCAAAGACAGAGCAGGATACCCAGGGCTCGGTTTACACCTATCACCATTTCTAGCCACTGGGGGACCATAGGCAGGCTGGGAGAACTCATATTAATGTAAAAAAAACCTCATAAAGTGACATGTTCATGCCATGGGACCTTTAAACAAAAAGGATCTTACTCTTTAACAAAAAGATGTATCTCTGTAGGGATTCTTTCCATAATGTTGTCAGACACTTAATAATTCATTATTAATAATAATCTGAGCCTGTCAGCGGCAAAAACAGAACTTTTAGTGGACGGAAATTGAAGGTGTGCAATTGCCCGTCAATGTTACATTGAAGCTTGTTTCACCGTGGCTACTGCAGCGGTCTTGTTCAATACTGGACCAATTTCAAAGATACAGAAAAAATAATCGGAGCCTGTCAGTAACAAAAACAGCTCTTTTAGTGGACAGAAACTGATGAAGAACATTTGGCCCATAGGGTTACACTGCAGCCCGGTCTGTGGCTGTCGGTTACAGCGTTTTCGCTCAATACTGGACCGGACTGGATCAGTCACTTGGACACCAATGTATGGGAACATAGGGTCCAGGTTGAAAAAACAAAGCAAAACCATCCCAATCCAAACACTTTGAGCACAAAATGAAAAAGCAGTTATTGCCATTCCTGGGTCGGCTGTGTGGTATTTGGTGGCATTATTCTTTATCTCAACGTGTCCACATGCAGATAAGTCACATCAAAACATTTCAATACAACTGACTTAAATTGGAGATTTCTGAACGACCAGAAATGTTCAGCAGTAAATATCACTTGATGCCAGTCAAATCAAAAAGGAAGCGCTTCTTTTTAAAGGCTGACATTTTGAGGAAAAAATCAACAATCACGCAGGGGGAAATCTATCGAGGAAGATTTTCTACATCTATTGTATTACGAGAAGAAGCACACAGCGTAGCACAAAGCCCTGGTTCAATTTTTGTGAAAATACTTAATATAGTCGGAGAGTTTTTCATGAGCTTGTCAAATTCAGAGAAGTGCAGTGACTACAGAGAAGCAGTCAGGTTGAGTGGAACCCCCTAAAACATCCACAGTAAATCAGTGTTTTCCCTAGTTTTGTGGAAGATTTAAGTCATATTTGTATCATCTGGTGATCTCGTATGATTTAGAAATTAGGAAACAAAAAACGTGAAAAATTATATAATACCCCGTAAAATTCACAGACTTGTCGACTCGCACGGGACTAATATTATCACAGGACTCTTGTGTTCGGCAAAATGCGGCAGGTCATTTGCAGGCGGAATTTTTACTTGACAAATTACAGACATGGCCAATTCGCACGGGATTAAGATCACAGACAACCTGTGTAATTATTACATATTATTATTACCATGCGAATAGGGCTTTAGGTGCATGTATTTGGCGGGGGGTTTATGGGTCCTCCCTCAAGAAAATGTTACGTTATTCAATTTTCTTTTAAAAAATAGCAATTTTGAATCATTTTGGACCATTATTATTATCATATCTGTGTCTAGTCCACTGGGGACCAACTACAATCATTAGATTTAAAAAAAAGTAATTTAGTTAGTTTAGTGCTCACTTTGATTTTACATTCATTCGGCCTAGGTGGTGTCCAAAGACTGGAGATGGTAGGGAAAACCCTGAGTAAAGATAATAATACAGTTGGATTCAATAAACATCAAATATTTACAATATTGTATATTGCAAAAGTATTTAAGAATCTGACGGAATTAGATATACTGTAGCCTACTAGTGGCTTTTTTTGTGCAAAATGTGACTTTACTAATGTCTTTGCTCTTTATTCTTTGTACTTATTTTTTTGTTCTTTTTACTCCACCTGCATGTTGTTGTTCTGTTAATATGTTCCAAACTGCTTTAAATTCCCTATCTGCAACTCTATGACAACAGTGTGTAACTATTTGTATGTGTCCCTTGTAATTTACCATTTCTTACAAAATAATCATATTTTTTTCAATAATTATAATTATTATTATCAAAAGCAAGCACCAAAGACGAAGGTTGCATTCATGTGCCCATTGTTGCTCCACGGCTGAAAGGTTGTGCTGTCATTTTGTCTAAAGGTTACTTCTGCAGCCTTTTAACCCTCGCAACGGGGGAGAAGGGGTTAAAGTTCCATCGCCTAGCAACAGAGGGTATAGGTGGAGGAAGTGAATTATCTCCAACTGGACACGTCCCTTAAAAAATGCTTTCAGAGGCTTCCCCGGTCAGTCCAGGACGGAGCATTGTTCAACAGTTTCTACGGAGATGTGAGACCTAAAAATGCCTTAGGGGAACGGCTGTTTAATGAGCACTTTAGTGTCATGTTTTACTGGAAGTCAAAGGAAGCTGTGCCAGTAAGTGTCTCTTGTGAAAAATCATTGGTGCTTTTTCCTTTGCATGGCTGACATAATGAGTCTCACTGCCACATCTGTGCCGCAATGCTTTAAAAAAAAAAAAAAGTAATTTTATTTACAACAAATAAAAAAAACAGCCCACTGTGTTTGACTAGAGTTGGGTATTCTTTGGGATTTTTCCGATACCGGTGCTAAAACAATAATTTTAAAACGGTGCCTGTTTATTCCTAAGGCCATGTGGTCATCAAAATGTATTGATTTATTAAAAATGTAGCAACAATAACTTATTTCACCAGTAAAAAAGACAAAAACAACAAAAACAACAACTACAAAGGGATATTTCACTAATTAGCACTAAGCTTTGTATCAATAGAAACCCAGTAGTATTTTCGAATAACCGTGCTTCCCTCCCTGATGTCCCCCTGAGACTAGATTTCTCTGTATTGTGGGTCTGGAAAAAAGCCTCCGTTGACGCAAAAATTGTCATTTAGCATCATCGGAGGCATTTTTGCCCAGAGTCTGTGGACTACAGCCAGCTAGTTCCGCATGTTTTCAACCCACCCATAGGGGGGTGGGACTGTCGTCCTTACCCGAAGCTCGCCGAGGTGAGTCGAGTGTCAGCCATCTTGGAGCTAAGCTACAGCTCTCTCTTTTCAGCAGCAAACTTTTACAACAATTATGTGCATTCAAACTACCGCACATGTGTACCACCGGGATACATTGGTACAGATCAGAGAATATGCAGGAAACTTTATTACTGACGGAATACTCGACACACTACGCGAGCTTCGCTTGCTACGGAGACCAGCACCCCAGCCTGCGGTGTCGCCTGATGGTGCTAGCCGGGTAGCAATATTTTTTTCCCCACTTTGGCCACACCAAAACATGCCCTTCAATAGCATTCACCCACTACTATTGGCCAGGCGTCCACGCTTACATGTACAGGTCCTATCCCCCTGACCAATCCCCTTAGTCTTGGTGTGACCATAGTGGGATTCGTAATTTTGCAGCCGGGTATGGGGAGTATGAACTAGATGGAAAGCTAACGCTAGCCGGCCACCTGTCCCATCAATCCTGCTTGCAAGTGTCCGCTCATTAGACAACAAACTGGACTACATCCAACTTCAAAGAAACTCCCAACGCAAGTTCAGAGACTGCTGTGTTTTTGTGTTTGTGGAAACATGGCTGAACAACAGTGTACCGGACTATCCAGCTACCAGGCTTGCTAGGCCTCTGAGCAGATATTGCTCTGTCGGGTAAGACTCGTGGAGATGGGCTGTGTTAACACGGACACAGACCGGTGCAGAAATTGGGTGCTTTTATCCAACTACTGCTAAACGCTGGTAGAGTTTGTGACTGTTAGATGCCGACCATTCTACGTTCCACGCAAATTTACAGCTGTGTTTATACTTGGTGTTTACAGCCCAGCAAGCGCTAATGCTAGTATACGTTAGCTGAACTTTACGGAGCCTATAATGTGTGTGCACTAAACGTAGCCTGTTTCGTATGTCGTTTTTATATAATGTCGTTTTTATATATTTTAAATGTGTAACACCACTTGAGCCACGGTGAAACGTTGTTTCGTGTATATGGTTGAAATGACAATAAAACGCATTTGATTTGACTTAACTGTCTCACTGTCTATTATGTCTGTAAACAGTAGGCGTGGCTTGGGAGTGGACTCGTAGCAAAGCGAAGCAAGTGCATTCTGGGAGTTGTTGTCTTTCATCCACTTGAGCCAAAAATACATTTTCTGGCTTTTCTTGGTCTAGAAGGCACCAACTTCTAAAAACATTTCACATTTCTACTACATAAATGACCCAATTTAATACATTTAATCTTTCCAGCGGTGAAATATCCCTTTAACTGCAGTTAGCTAACTATTTCAACAGTTGGCTAACTACGTATTTCAACAGTTGGCTAACTATTTCAACAGTTAACGGTTGAAATAGTTATCCAACTGTTGAAAGGTAACAGTTGAAATAGTTAGCTAAGTAATGGATAAATGGTTGAAACATTCCGCTTTTCTCTAAGTAGTAGCTTAGAAAGCTAGTTGTAGTACAATTGCTGATCAAACCAACCTTAAATGAACTCCCAATTTATTAAATATCCACTGTATATTTAAAACATACAGTACATTCAGAATCGATTAAGGGGCACACAAGTTCATTTGACAGGGTCCCCCCACCTCAGAGGAAAAAGTTGGGAACCAATGGTAAACACAGTGTTGACATGACAACCCTTTTCTTAGCTCTTGAGACGTTGCCAGTTCGTCATGAAAACCACAGACGAAAGAAAATCTCATCTACTCCACTTTTAATAAGCGCTTTGATAAGGACATTTTAATAAGTAGGATATATTATGAATCATCGCCAGCCATGCAGCACGTTGGCCCCCCGAGTGTCAAACCAGGAGGTGGAACAATAGCAATAAATACAGCCGTTATTAAAATCTTTGTACTAAATACATCTCGCCAATTCATTATTTTGTCCCTAGCCAAAGCTGGAAAAGCCGTGACTGAAAAACAACCTTATAATTACTCAAATTATACATCCTGTACTTATTATGGCATTTATGAAATCCAGATCAAATTATTTTTCAAGCGTGTCTCTTTGTTTTTCACAGTTAAAGTGTTAAATTTGGTTTCATCTTCTTCCCACAGGTCCAGTTAAAATTTGATGAGCGTCTACTTTAAGGGTTATTTAACTAATTGAACAAACTGAGCTAAGAAGGGAGGACAGAAGAATGTAAAGAGAAGAGACTTAGGGTTACACCACAAACTAGGGCTGCTCGATTATGGAAATAATCATACTCACCATTATTTTGGTCAATACTGAAAAACACTATTCTTTAACAAGACTACTCATTGACTTCAAAAATTGAAGGGTTTACTTGCAAAACGTAATGTGCAAAATAATCTTTTTGCTCGCATTCGCATTTGCACAGCCCTACCAATCATGTACATCTATACTTGAAAAGACAGTCATTGGCATCATTCCCAAGCCCCCTTACCGTAACCATCACAACTAAAAACCCAACTTTCACCTGAACCTCAAAACCAAGTCTGAACCCTCAAACAGGCACTAGAAGGTCTGTCCAAAGGTGAGGACCGGCGAAAGAAATGTCCTCACTTTCCAAAAATGTCCTCACTCCCAAGGTCTAAAACTCATATAGGCTCAGACACACACGTGACAAGTTTTCTGTCTTGTAAATAAAAGAACTGGGGCGCGCACACACACACACTTTTTACTTAATACATTAATCAATACGATTGGGCATATAGAACCAATCCAACTTTGACTTGTTTCAAAAATTAACAAAATCGCTGCTTGAAAAAAAGTCAATATTACAGTAACTGCATTATATAAAGTTCACGAACCGTTCGGCTTGTGAACTTTCTATAATGCAGTTACTGTAATATTGACTTTACATTCACTGGTTGCAGTCATCAGAACTACGTATGAGCAGTCAGATGAAAGCTCTCACGCTGACTAAGCTGTTGTATGTGGACATACAGAACAACTATTCCTCTAAGCCAAGTGGTACCTTTTGTCTCTTTTCATCCGAGCAGCATGTCATCCTCACCATTCAGGGCCATTATGCCCTCCGATTCCTCCCCACTGACCGGGACAATCAAAGGGAAATGGAGTGACTTCCCTGCTGAGATATGGGAGGAGAGCAGTCGAGTGCTGCGAGGACGGAGAGGAAGGCGAGGAGAATATAGTAAGATAAGAGTAAAAGGTTTGAGAGCGTTCCAGTAAAGCAGCGTGAGCGGCAAAATGATCAGGTATTTGAGATAATGGAAGGATGGAAGGACTGACTTTCAAACTCAGTAGTTAAATTTGATTATGGGGACACCCTTCTGTGGTCCACAAAAAGGTCAATGGCCTTTAAGCACTGGGGACGTTTTTTTTTTTTTTTTTCTCGTGTTATTCGAATGTTTTTGTCACAAGGACTTTCACACAGAACCTGAATATCACGCAGCGATAAAGCCACGTCATTTGTTTTCAGGACGAGTTTGGATTTTTCGGAGCTTTTGCGCCACAAATAAAGACATCAACCAATCGTGTTGTTTTTTCCCGACAACACGTGAAGGCAGCATGTGAAGGCAGCGGAGAAAAAGAAAAGAGATGAAGCCATCTCGGACGCAACGTTTGAATCCAAACCTAACTCACCATAGATGGGGACGCTATTTAACAGGAGGGAAACACTTTACAACGGGTGAACAGACTTCTGCACAACACCAGTATGAATAGTTTTGATGTGAAATATACACAGGCGATTTATTTTTGCATTTTCTCATTTATTTGTCACGCCCTCAGTGTGTAAAGGCCTTAACTGTCCAATGTGTGGGAATTTCTCCAATCTAGCGCTGAGATCATAAATCACAATCAACTCTCTCGCACCACGCAGTTCAAAGTTCTTTTCAATATCCTTTTTCTTTTTTTGGGCGAAGAAGAAGAAGACTCCTGTTCCTGGAATTTTTATTTTGAATACATATGGTCCTCCATGTTTCCTTCTTCAAACTTGCCGGGGCCGGGATGCTACGATACCCATTAGCATCATTAGCAGCAGCTGTGAGTTTATCATGTGACAGAGAAAACGCAAAAGGTGGAGCAGAATGTCCTGTATGTCCCTTACCGGCTAACGTATTTCAAGTTGGAGCATGAATATGGAGCGTCTACCCCAGTTCATGCGAATGCAAATGTAAAATTTCAAGCCAATAGGAATACTTGGAATTGATGATGGTGGTAAATATTCATGAAAAAGGACAAAGTTTGTGAACGGGGCAACACAGATTTTGATAATGAACAACTAAACACGTTACACACTGGACCTTTAAAAAGGGTGACTGTGGCGCGAAGTACGGACAACAAACATTCAAATGAGTGGATGTTCAGCTAAGTGAGCCTCTCTTTCATTTTCCGTCTTCAGCAAGAAGAGCAAACGAGGACACAGATGGTCCACTGCCTTTAAAAAGAAAACCCTGTATGTGTGTGCATGTCTGTGTGCATATTGAATATAAGCAAGAGAAGAGAAATAGAGAGTAATGAAATGAGCATACTCTTCATTTCACAGTGAATAATGGTTGTGCCAACTTGAGAGTGAGTGCCCAGTGTTATATGGCAGAGCACTTAAACTGAGCCACTGTAAAAGAGCCGAGAAGCTGCAGTGACTCTGAAATAGCTTCAGATAAAATCCTGCTTGGCTTTCAAGTGCATATTTTCTCAAGGCTTTTTAAAATCTATTGATGGTTTTTGCTTTGACTTTTTATTCAGGTTTACATTTTCACATTTTGTGCTCTGAATGGTTTCCGGCAGAGTTTAAATTTCACAAGGTGCACAGAAGAGCAAACAAACACGTCACAACAGCGTCAGTGGCGTAAAAATATCAAGAGGGTTAACGTAGCCGGAGCGTCAAAGACAAGCAGGCCGACTTCTTAAAATTCCAAACAACGCAGGTTTATTTGCAGGGAGCCAAACACTTACATACATCAGAAAAATACAAAACGTGAAACTGGACTGGATCTACTTGACAAAACAAAACAAAGCATGCGTTTGTGGCAGCATAAGTTTTCGACTAGGCTGTACCAAAAACTCAATATGGCACGTGTTTGTATCCTATTGTATTACCTTCTTTTTGTACACCTAAACTCCTCTAGTCTTGTCTGTGTTGTTTTTTCCGACAACAGCAGCTGCGGACTGCTTACTGTCCCGCTGTTGGAATCTTCTCCAGTGAAATACAGTCACACATTAGACCGTTTAGCTGTCAGCATTTTAACCGTATTTAATCCAGCTATCCATGCTAGCTAACGGTAGGCTAACGTTACCTGCTGCCAAATGTAATGTTAACTAGCGTGACATGCAGCGATGCTCCTGTTAATCGTAACGTCCGTTTCGGAGCATCAAAGAGCAGCGCAGGCATTTAAGGGGCACCGAATACGGGTACCGGTCATTTAGTGCCGTATTAGCACCGAGTTTTGGTACCCAACCCTAATAACACTGCTCAACCAACCAAAAAGGAGCACAAGGACATATGTAAAATAAATATGGACACATGTAGGCTACATAAGCACAAGGGCAGTGTTGTAATGTTATGAAGTAGCCTACAAATACTACGCTACTGTACTTAAGTATAATTTTCACGTGTCTATACTTTACTCCGTTATTTATATTTTCTGAAACTTTTACTTTTATTTCACTTCTTTTTCTAAATAAAATATATAATTTTACTCCACAACATCTGCCCTCAGCATCTTAGTAACTCGTTACTACAAAATAAAATCAGAACAAATTTGTTACACTAGAAAAAAGCAGGTTGGGCGAATCATTGCTCCTAAATTGCCAAGATAATGCACGCTCCATTCCACTCGGTGACCTAATGCCTGTTTGTTGCCAAGCGGCAAAAAAAATAACCATAGGCCAGTGTCAGGTGTTTTTCAGGGGGGAAGACAGTCTCCAACTGATAGTTTGAACAATGTGGAGCCTCAAGCATATAACTCAAACAATGAAACAAGAACCTCACACGCCCCATAAACTGTACAGTGTGAGTCATTAGCCTAGCTCCCTTCTTTTCTTCCTTCCTAAATGAAATGGCTGTGACTGGAGAGGCCTTTGAGTGACAGCAGTAATCACGAAGCCATTCATGCTGCTCCGTGTGATGCATTGTTTGTTTTGGCTCGTGAAGGCAGGCTTACTGATAAACTCTGCAATCCACGTTTTATTCACAAAGATCCCACCTGTGTCTCTTTTCCATTTTGCATGACAGTTCCAAAGCATAATAAGATCAATTACTCTGTGAATGTCGAAGGTAGCGGCAAATAAGAATAGCTTCTATTTGCAGTTTGCCTGGAAAGCTGTCATTATTAATATGAATTAATGTAATTAGAGATGCATTAATAATCGACTGTGCATGCAGTTACATAGCCGCACATGTTGGAGATCTCAAAGCGCTCTCTGGCTTGTGTTGGAATCACAAAAGCAAATTACACATGAGGGGAGACGCAGCGATAGAATGGCTTTCTGTCTCCGCAGAGACAGATGAGAGAGATGCAAACACACAAGCAAATGCTACACAGTGCATGTAGAGAAGTGCTGTACCTGTATGGTGCGATTTGTGAAAAAAGTTTTTTTTGATCATGCACAACAAAAAAAACACATGCAATAATGAAATCCTCATTTCAATAACATGGGTGCGACTCGACCAGCCATGCCAAAACACTTATTTATGAAATTCAATATTCAATGGAAAATAATCTCAAAAATGAAATAGCACAACGTGGTGTCAACATAAAACACAGAGCTTTCAAGCCGGAGAGCGGAGTTCACTTCGCGGCAAAAACTAAATACTTTCACCCTGGAAATGCTTGTTCGTTCCTCAAGATCTTTTTCCTAAATTGAACTAGTCATTTTGATGCCACATGACGCTCACTTTTTTTCCGGCTAAACTCAACCACCACGGCCCCTTAAAGGACCGTCATCTGGCGGTACCTGTAGCCGGCTCACAGTCACCTAATGGCGGCTAAACAACTGCCGCTAGTAGCCAGCGTCCCGGAACTCGGTAGCGGCTGAATACAAACAGCAACTGCCTCTCAGATTTGACCGTATTATGGCACTATAGACTGTTCACGTTACAGCGCTTTACTTCTAATAATTCTTCAATGGTATATGATATATGTTCTATTGGTGAAGTAGCACTGATGACTTTGGGGGGGTCACTTTGCAATATGGACTAGTGCAATATCCAAATCACAGGGGGGCGCAATATTTGTTAAAGGCGAAATATGTGTCACACCATTCTGAATGAAGTATTGTGATGCTGCAGAGACGTCCCGGCCTACAAATCCTATCCTACAGACTACAGAAAAACATCTTTGTTTGGTACAGATCCTCGCAAAAATCACACTATAATCATTTTAATTTCTTTCAGTGTTTTCATTTTCAATGAGAATACTGATACAAAAACGATCATTCCCTCCATCATTGTGAATCATATCGCAATCGCAATATCAGTCAAAATAATCGCAATTAGATATTTTCCTCATATCGTGAAGCCCTACATAGAACACCCTAAAGGGCTGTCCGCACCAAGAATGATAACTATACCATAGCCATAACGATGTGAGCATCCACACCGCTGAACAATAACTCAGTTCTCTAAACATTGGCGTCAAGCAAGCACTGCACGCTCCATATACATAATACACGGATACAGCAAGGATACAGGAAAGTCTATAGTGACATCCTGCATATTCGTGGATTTGGGTACATTTATGAAACCAAAAAAAGTCTACCGGCGGTCCCTGGGGAGCCGTCACTCCTGCTTCCTCCAGGCAAAAGCGGCACACAGGGCTCCAGAGAATTGGGGATCAAAGCGGGCGTGCGGATGTCAGAGCTGTCACCGCCAGTATGACCGACCGAATGATAATAACACAAGATTCACTCTCAGTGGTTTCTGGGACATTAGAAATACTTTCAAAGTACTAATGTTGAGCCACCTAAAGGATTGGTCACGCCACTGACCCCCTCCCTGTGTGGAATAAAATCTTTCAGCAGTGTCTCTCTCCGCCGTGTCATGTTTTAAACTCAGATGGATTTTGATTGGCTGTCAGTGTTTTCTATCGTTCATCTAATCGCTCTGAGAAAGATCCCAACAATATCTTTTGCCACCTTAAGAGTTGTGGTGTGGACTGCACCACCCATTTGAGTTGGAACGATTTTTCAAACTATATATTTATAGTCATCATTATAGTTATCGTTCTTGGACGGCCCTTAAAGGTCTGCAGACACATTATTGGGTCATGATGTCTGTGAACAGTTTGCAGTCAATGTTGTCAACGAGATCAGAAGCAGCAGATCTGATCGCACAGAAATACGTGATACGACCTCTTAACACCGCATTATGTAAAAATAATGTGCACCATGGAAACGATTTGGGTTTAGGCAACAAAACCAACAAAAAGTGTGGGTTAAAATATAGTATGTTTGTTACGAAATGTTTTTTTTTAATCTTATTTAATATTTCTAGTATATTTCTTGTATTTTCTGTATGTGTGTGAGTGAGTATGGCAAATTTGATGTGTTGTGCAACGGGCAGTGTGCAATTTTGTTGGCTAGGGGCAGTCCCGGTTCGGTGACGCCATTCTTTGAGTTGAACGTTTAATGGAATTCTTTAATTATACACACATGGCCCAGTTCTGCCTAATGCTTATGTCTGGAGCCTGTCTCTGCATACTGAATATTCATGAGAAAATATATGGAGCCACCATCGGGAGGAGATAATCCCACGTGCCCTGAACATGAGCCCTCAGATGTACGCATGTGTGGGTGTAAGTGTTTATGCAGTTGTGTGGGCTGTGTGATTGTATACCTGCTGTAAAACCAACTGTGAGCATTTTAGTGATGGCAATTTCTAATAACACTTTGGTCCAGAGTGAAGAATCTTGGAAAGTAGTGGATGAATATCCATCAAACTTGGCACAGACATTCACGATCCCCTGAACTTTCATTGAGTGCCACCAACAGTGTCCATCACTAAAATATGTGTTGTTCAAATTTCATACCACATACCAATGCATTAGGTAGTGGAATGAGGAAGAACACACAAGTAAACAGTAAGAATGCAGGCTCACATTGGGTTTTCCATTTATACACCATTGTGCCACAATGTTAACATGACACACCAGATGGTTTGTTAACACAGAACCATGTGAGAAGACGTCTTTGGAAACTGTTTGGGAAAGGGCAGGCACTTTCAACAAAATACCTGGCAGGTGATTGGATGAACCATCTGTCTATCACGTCCATTGTTGCTCTAGACGGAAACAGTCGCGGCTGTCACACACACCTAAACCACGCCAAAAGCTGCCAGTAGCTCCTCACCCGACGCTCGGTTCGGTCGGCTGTTGTCCGGATATAAACACATTACTTGAACCCTCGCAAGACAGATTTTCACGTGTGATGCCGTGATATCGCGATAATCGGGCGGCCGTGCACGGTAACCACATTGTAATGCACTTAGAGGATCTGCTCACAGCTGGAAAACATTAAATCCAATGATGGACAGCTTGAGGAACACCTCAGAAAACATAAAACCTATATCAACTCTTAGGAAGAAACATTTTTGCTGTCTGGTTATGAAATGTCTTCCATCATTTTCTCTTAGTATAAAACATTGATTTATTTCTATATGATCAGCCAAAACAGAATGCTATGAAACATGTACATAGTGCACAGTGTTAGTTAAGATGCAATACCTATACTCCAAGAGTATTGCTGACAATGATCCAACAATTCTATGCTATTGCTAAATAGTGCTACATTTGAGCATGTTCACATACTGCCTTGTTAAAAGTTACAAGTTCCAAGCTACATGTTGTATGTAGGCTAAGTACGCAAACATGGTAAACACTACAGAAACAATTGCTGCCATTTTTTAAAGCATTTTATGCTTTTTTTATACAGAAACAGAGAGGAAAGAGGAGAAAGAGGGGAAGACCTGCAGCAAAGGGCTACCATTTTAACATCCAGTGCAATAAAAGATCAGCTCAAAACCTGCAGCCAGAAACCAGCATATTTTAGACAGTGACCTTTAATTAAGAAAATAGTTCAATCGTGTTTTCGTCAATTGCGGAGCATCTCAAAAATCTAAAGAGGGTGATTCATGCTTTTACATCATCTCAGTTAGATTATTGGAATTCATTGGGTTCAAACTTGGGACATAATTTAAACTTGAAATAGCTATTTAGCATTCCATATCTACAAGTACATCTAAACTGTAACGGGTAATGATATAATTAGAATAATCACAATAATTATATAGTGAACAAAATACATTTTTGTTTTCAGAGGAGCATTGTGACTTGTATGAGCATCAGCGTGACTATGACGTTTTGGTGTGTGCCTCTGTGCCAATGACAAGTTGCTATCGAGCAAACAAAGCACACGCACTTTGAGTGTTTTAATAAATGGCCTGACAGGAAATTGAGACTGCTGACAAAGATGAAGGCTCAACAATCTCCGGGGAGCAGGTGTGTGAGTCAGCGCAAACTAATCTAATGTCACAAAGTCAGAGGCAGGAGAACCGAAGCTGGAGCTCACATCTGGTATGTATGTCAGTTAGATAACAATGCTGGAGGCAGAGGAAAGTTCTCTGGACAACTTTCATACGCAAACAATTAAACCTTGTTGAGTTAACTCAAGTTGTTGTATTATACTTTATTACAAGGCAGCACTGGGGATTTTTATTTGTTTCCATTTAGATGGACAACTGTAGGACAGATATATCCAATTTCATGACCTTATATTTATTTTGATGATTATTTCATAGTGTTATATTTATGATATGATCGCTGGAGATTGAAACAAAGATTCTAAAATGAATAGGGTGGTGACCTTTGCCTGCCAGTGTCAGGATATTACCTTTCCCTTTGAGTTTTCTAAAGCAATGGTAAATGATTCAAGTCATTGTGGACTTCACACACTGCTTTTGTTCCTTCATTCCTACTAGGGCTGTAACGGTACATGTATTCCTGAACCGTTTCAGTACATGAAGTTCGGATCGGTGTGCGAAATTGGTTCGGTACGCCCCGTGACCCAAACACGTCAGAAAGATAAGAAACTCAGTCATCCACGAGGAACTCGGAGTAGAGCCGCTGCTCCTTTGCGTGAAAACCAGCCAGCTGAGGTGTTTTGGCCATCTGGTAAGGATGCCCGCTGGGCGTCTCCCTATGGAGATGTTCCAGGCATGTCCAGCTGGGAGGAGGCCTCGGGGATGACCCAGGACTAGGTGGAGGGATTATATCTCCACCCTTGCCTGGGAATGCCTCAGGATCCCCCAGTCAGAGCTGGTTAATGTGGCTCGGTAAAGGGAGGTTTGTGGTCCCCCTTCTAAAACGAATCCCCCGACGGTGCATTTACCAGGGCCAGACCTTACTGCACAGCTCTGTGGAGATAGGTCTGGCAATGTGAGACTACTGCCACTGCGACCCAACCCGGATAAGTTGTTGAAGCTGAATCTGTTCAGAGAAGGCCATGGAAGTCCGTACAGTTTATCAAAACTTTTAAAACTTGGGTAGAGCCTTGAAAAGCCTTTTAGGCTTTTGGCTTTTACACTGCTCTGTTAAGGTTTTTTATTATGTGCTACTAAATAAATGAAAATGAAAAATTGTCAATCAGCACTACAAAGTTTGGCCTTCTTTGCTGCTTTCAGTTTTGTCCCTCGGCTGGTTGGGAGCTCTTCAATTTACGAGACTCATCGCTTCAGCCAATGTCACACATCAGCAGCGCCAGCGGTGAGTAATCATACCACCTTATGTAAAATCAAAAGGCTAGAGGTAACCAAACAAGCTGCTGTGGCTGCCAGTGCTTGCCTGGCCTGTGCATGTGAAGGCTACACTGAAACCAGAGTTATTGATTTTTAGTCTTTTCAAGCAAGTCTCGACTATTAAATGTAACGGGTCAATATCATATCTACCTTTTTGTGCTCCTGGCATCATTTTGCTGTTGTAGCTTAAAAAAAGTTACTCATTTCCTACAGGATAATTGTGGGGTCACAGAAGGTCGTCATCATGGAACTGGGGCTCTGGCTCTTTCACTAATCATTATTTGCTTTGGATGCGAGAGTCAGCTGAATGCCTGCAAGGTAAAGATACAAAAAACTGTGCAGCGGGCATGCCCAGAGCAGGGCCAAACAAACAGATGAGTCAAAGCTCTCAAAAGAACAGGGATTGTTGTTTTTTTTCCGTTTTCCGTTTTTTGCCCAGTTTCTATAATGTTCTCTCTGCATCAAAATCCCCCGGCCATTGTTCAGCAGCAAGCTGCATCTCTTCACGTTTGGTTATTGTTCAAATCACACTGCTTTTACCACCTGCCCACTCCTTTAACAGGCCATGCTGGCTAACATGTTATATTAAAAGGATCTCCACAGTAATATCCACTCACCCCCCTCCGCAGCCACGCAAAATATTTCACTAGTATAAAGCTGGGCCACTGCTGGTTACCATTTTGGAAGCAAAAAATTAGCATTAAAATGATGAAGGGTCATACAGAAAGGTAAGGGACCTCTTACAGTTAATTTTAGGATACCTCAAACCATTTAGGATGCACAAGTACCTCACTGATACCATGAAATTATCCAAATCGTGTACTGTGCCTCACAGTGATTTCAACAGTTTAACTCTTGAACTGAAAACCGGAGCAGATTGAGTGATCCGACCAGGCAATCTGATTGGTCAACTGGACATTTAGAACGAGCTCAAATCAGCATGACAGCCCACCATGCTCATCACTAAAAATATCACCACGCCATTTCCATGTCAACATTACAGAGTTGAATCATAAACTGTTTTTAAATACAAGTATTCATGAAAATAAATCAGGAACCACAGTGGAACACACAGAAGCTCTCCAACATATTTATAGGAAGTGATTCATCGGATTAAAAGACTTATTTTTTCCAACGCTCTGGAGTTAACTGTTACTGGAAACTTTTGTTTCAGATAACGTAACGCTGTGTCACTTTGTAACACACGTTATAATGCTCGCCTAGCTGCACGCTACTTCTGACTGGCTAGTAGTCCTTACTGTCAGGGCATGCCCTCATACTCTGCTTCTGCCTGGCTAGTAGTCCTTACCTGGGTACTGTCAGGGCACGCCCTCATACTCTGCTTCTGACTGGCTAGTAGTCCTTACCTAGCTACTGTCAGGGCACGCCCTCATACTCTGCTTCTGACTGGCTAGTAGTCCTTACCTAGGTACTGTCAGGGCACGCCCTCATACTCTGCTTCTGACTGGCTAGTAGTCCTTACCTAGCTACTGTCAGGGCACGCCCTCATACTCTGCTTCTGACTGGCTAGTAGTCCTTACCTAGCTACTGAGGATGTGCGACTCCCAACAAAGATGGGATAGAAGTGCGATGTCTCACTCTGTAGCTAAAACCCAACCCACAGGGTGAAAAGAGGAGCTGCCATTCTGGTACAACCTCTAAATACAATTATGAACCTGAAAATGAGCATAATATGACTTTTAAAAGCACTTTAAAAGTTAAAAGCTACTACATGTCCAGTTGAATTTGTCACCCAGCTCTAACAAGAAGTCAGTAAGTGGAGCTGCGAGACGTCCCACCACCCTGTGGTCATCCTGTTTGAGCAGAATGATTTTTCACTCAGGTATTATCATCGGGGGGAAAGAATAAGTACGCCGCCACTGGAGCGGGCACGCAACACGTCCAGCTTCTTCCACAGCGCATCAGTCCCAGCTGGAGCAGACATGGAGGGATCAATGAACCGCCCAGCAGCGACAACCTGAATTACATTGTCACTCTGCGGTCAGTCGGTGCAACTGATGGCCGGGAGAGTGCTTTCAATACAAAAAGACATAAATCATCCGTGAACTCAAGCGGTGCAACAAAGACAAGAATAATGGGTTGTTGTTTTTTTTTCAGTCAGAACAGCTGTGGATGGATGCCCCCCCACCGAAATACACAGTGCTGGAGTAAACCCCTGGCACACATCTATTCAGTCCACATCAGAGCGGGAGTAAATGTGAAGCGGACAATGGAAGACGCCATTCATCTCAGCCTGACACGTATTGACATAAGAGGTGCTCAAATTCATCTTGTGGAGACACTTCTGTGTTTTTCTCTCAACTTGAAAAAGCTAAATATGAACCGAGGGCATGTACTGACAACACTGTCTCACATTGCCAGACCTTAATCCACAGCGCTGCGGAGGAGGGTCTGATTGTTAAAGGGATACGCCACCATTTGTTGAAATAGGGCTTATCCCGGTCTCCCCTAGCTGTAGATACAGCAGGTGGGCCAACGCATTTTTTGTGCATGCATTGTTTTAGTCCGTTGCAACACCAGCAGCGCCGCCGCTAGTTAGCTTAGCGTAGTGAATGGAATCCTATGTTGCCGGTTAGCATGTTGTGAGTAAAAGTGAGCCAACAAAAGACAAAAAACAACCTAATTACTTGCACTGAGACCAAAAATGCGTTGGCCCACCTATCTACAGCCAGGGTAGACCGTGATAAGCACTATTTCAACAAACGTTGGCGTATTCCTTTAAGATTTACAAATGATATGTTTAAGGCATTTCCTCTCTAACTGGAACGTTTTGGGATGGATTGGTGGGATTGCTGTGAACGAAGTACAGACGGAGATACACAGGTAAGAGCTAACAAGGTTTAACCATGTATCAAGCTAATTTAAAAAGACTAACAACCGTGAGGGCAATCAGGAGGAGTGGATTGAGGTGTGTTCTCATCTTCCTGACACACCTCTGCCAATCAGACTGCCTCCTAAACAGCTACCAGGGAAAAATACCATAGAGCTACCCAGAGCGGGAGGGGTCATCACACTGAATTGGACCAAAAAAGGTGCCAGTACCTTAATTCAGCAGGTGCATGACATGATATGGTATGTGTCTTGGATATATTTATATTCATACGTATATCTTGTAGGGGTGACACGAATAGTTCAACTAGTTCAAGCACGTGTCAAACTCAAGGCCCGTGGGCCGAACCTGGCCCCTCGTGAATTTTGATCCGGCCCGCATATCATTATAGGTTCTAGGGGTCGACCGATACTGTTTTTTTCAGGGGCGATACCGATAATTAGTAATTAATAAAACCGATAACCGATATTTGGAACAGATATGCATTTACCATAAAAATGTAAATCTTCTGGTCAAAATAAAAATTTTGGAATGTTACAAACTCCAACAAACAAGTTTGTTGCAATTGCTTAATAAAACTAACTTTAAACATAATACACAGTGAAAATAATTAATAAAAAAAACAACTAAATAGCTTCCTGAAGGTGTAACATGCTAACAGTTTGATTGCAGACTGCTTATAGAGCTGTAGCAGAGCCAAAGTAGAACACTTTTTAATTAATTAACTTTATCGGTTATCAGTAAAATACAACACCGATAAAAATAATCTACAAACTGCCAAATATCTAAATAATAGTTGATCCATAATAGGTTCACCATAAATTTCGGCCTGCTCCATTTATGTCCCTTTTTCCGATGTTTTTGTTTCTTTTTTTGAGAATTTTGCTGCTATTTTTGACGTTTTTGGTGCTTGCTTTGACATTTTTTTGGCTACTTTTGTGCCAAACCAAGGTAATAAAAGCACGTCAAAAAACTGTACATGTCAGGTCCTTGATGTGATTCTCTTTTTCCAGTGTGGCCCTTAGTGAAATTGAGTTTGACATTGAGTCGGATTGAGATTGAGTCGGATTCGACTGCCAATCTGATGTTAGAATCGTTTTGCAGTTTCTAAAAAAAATGGGTTAAAATACAAAAGGATCGTTCAATTCAGGTTATATAGGGGTGAATGTCTGATTATACATATATAGTATAGTTTGGTTTTCCCCATTAAATCATGGTGTATATATTTTTTAACCTTTTATCTATCCAGGTAAGTCGATTGAAAACAACTTTTCATTTGCAACTCAGTCACACATTCATACCTGGAAGCTGCCCAGTACAACCACAGTCTGATCTGCTGGCCACTGAGCAGCTCCACTGGAGCGGTTGGGGTTAAGGTGGTAATGGGGGAGGGACAAGAACTGTTCTTTCACTTTCCCCAGATTTTTTTTTATCCTGTTGGTCTGGGGATTGAACCAGACCAGACCTCCCGGTCACAAGTTTGCTTCTTTAACTTGTCTGCTAATAATACTGTTAATAACAATTAATTAAAGCTAAAATCAAAGTGCCGGTTGACTTAATCCCACATGGGCATATGCAGTGTCTGGACTAAATATTCAAACAAAATGTTACCCAACCAACCAGAGCACGAACACAATGTTAAATGAGTCACACATCAGGTTAGCAGATACATTTGGGTAATTATTCATTCAGTCTAATAAAGTAAATCCTGTGTCGAACTAGACTGTGAAGCTCTGCTGAGCTGTTTAGCCAGAGGACAAGTAGAGAAACAGAGCATTAAAAATTCATACCATATAACTGTGACTACTTCTCCTTCCCCTGAGACAGAGAAATAGATAGTGAACATGTATATTACATTGCATCCAACTCCTTTAAAAGCATATGCATGCTCAACTGAATATCCAAGGTTGCATCAAACTTTAAAAACATAAAAACTTAATCATAAAAGAGATTATGTTTGTTGATTTATGTGTTGGTTTGTCTGTCAGCAGGATTACAGGAAAACTGCTGGCCCTACATTAGTGGTGGAATGTATCTAAGTACATTTACTCCAGTACTGTTCTTAAGTACAAATGTGAAGGTACTTGTACTTTACTTGAGTCTTTTCTTTTCATGCCACTTTCTACTTCTACTCCGCTACATTTCAGAGTGACTAGTTACTTTACAAATAATTATTTTGCACAAAACACACATGTAGTTTATAAAATACAATGTGTTATCATAAATTAAACTACCCAACAATATAACGGCCTACAGCTGAAATTAGACGATTAAACACTTATTCGATTGACAGAACTGTTTTTATCATTTCCAGTTTCTAAAATGTTGAGGATTTTTCTGCATCGAGTACTTTAACTTTTAATACTTTAAGTACATTTTCCTGATAATACTTCCAGACTTTTACTTAAGTCACATTTTCAATGCAGGACTTTTACTCGTAACGGAGTATTTGTACAGTGTGGTATTAGTATTTTTAGTGAAGTAAAGGATCTGAATACTTCTTCCACCGCTGCATGGGCCAATGGAGAACTCATTACATTTTAAGCATAAGTTACTTGATTATATTTCATGACTCAGCTAAAACATTTTGTTTGCTCTATGTTGTCACGCAAAAACTAAACTAAGACAGCTTTCAACATGTTCAAACGCACTGGGCAATGAAATACAACACGTCTTTGTATCCATGTTGTTTCCACATGACGACCTAAAGCTCATGAACACACCAAAGTTGGAAGAACAACTTCCCAACTTGGGAAAATGGAACCATCTGAGGAGCATGTGAATGCACCATTGGTCTTGGCAGAAGACTGTGTTCATAGAGCGCCATCTTACTGTAGTACTATTACTATGGGTAGCATAAATCAAGCAATCTGATTGATTCATAGCTGTGATATACAGTAATAACAATTAAAGCTGCAAAGAATCGATTAGTTGTCGACTACGAAACTAATCGGCAACTATTTTGATAACCGATTCATCGGTTTGAGTAATTTTTAATGAAAAAAAAAAATCTGAAATCTCTGATTCCAGTTTCTTAAATGTGAATATGTTCTAGTTTCTTCTCTCCTTTGTGACATTAAACTTAATATCTTTGAGTTGTGGACAAAACAAGACATCTTGGGCTTTTTGGAAACACTGATCCACATTTGGGAGAGATTTCTCTGCTAATGTCATTTCTGGGAGTTGGGAGAGATTCAAAAATTCAACCAGGCTTGCAGAACGCTCAAAAGATTAGACTGGAGTGGGTTCAAAAGAGGAGGCAGAGTCACCGGGACTGCGAAGAATATTTGAGGACTTCTCAAGGCCATTGCATGACAAAATAAATTCAGAAAGGTAGCTACAGAATTACATTCTTTATGTATGTAGGCTGTATTGTGCTTAAGAGATGGAGCATTTGATACCATTGAATGGAATATATTTCAGTTACAGATCGTCTTTACCCACTTATTCACATGCACGGTCACGGGGGCTGGAGCTTATCCCATCAGACACTGAATGCAGGCGGACTCTGTGGATATGCTGCCAGTCCATCACAGATGAGCTAACACAGATAGACACTCACGCACACTCTTGGGGCGGTTTAAGGTCTCCGTTACACTTGAGTGGCTTTTTTAAGGCAGCAGGAAAAGGCTAGAGCACTCCACCGTTCTGGCCCACAACAATCCTCCAGTCCCACACATCTTATTGATCACTGCAGTCCGGTATGTTGCAATATAAGTCTCATTAATCCAACAAACTAAATTACAATATACTCATATGTTCCAAATTCAAGGCCAGCGGGCTGAATCCGGCCCCTCACAAATTTTGATTTGGCCCGCTTATCCATTTATGTTCACAATAAATTTTGGGCCGCCAAGTTGTGCGCCAAACCAAAAAGACGGGAAACTGATTTTCAAACTGCGATTACGTGACACTCAAAGCAGATTTTGGCAGATTTACCGACTTTGAGACTCAGAAATTCCCCCAGAAGCAGAGAGATTTCATATTCAGGCTGTGTCGGCTGTGTGGTAGCCTGCTTTTAAAAATGTAATCTTTGTTTTGCTTGAATTGTTTCTTAAATTAAATTCTATAATGGCCAAGGAACTATTTTTAACTGACTTTTGTAGGGCTTTATGTCATCAGAAATGCGACCAAAGACTTAAAAATCTACAAAAAAGTTAAAATCGTCAAATAGAAGCGACAAAAAGCAACAAAAATTACAACAAATGTAAAAAAAGAGACATGCAGTAATACAGTCAGAGATATTTGACTTTTTATATTATATATATTGATATACACTGTTTGTCATTGCCTTCCAAAATGATCCATGCATGAGCTTCTTTTAATCGGCCACCCCTCGAGGCTGGACTTTTCAAAACCCCTACAGAAATTATTCATATGACCGTTTGCTGTTCGGCCACCGTTAATTATTGGATTTATTTATACGTCACGATATATTTATCTGTCTCAAAATCTCAAGTAGGATTTTGATAGCAAGTCTTTTTGTAAACCTGTCCTTTGGGGCATCATTTTATCGGTCGATTAGGATGGTTTTTGTTATCTGTTGCTGCTTTTATTGTTATTAAGTTTCCCGTGATCATGTTACGTGCCAGGCAGAGTAGATACTGTTGATAGATAGATAGAAAATAGTTTACAACTAATCAAATAATCTCTGCAGTTCTAAACTACAGATTATAATCTTCATCGCTTGGTCTCTTGATTATATTGATTGTATTATATCACAAGTATCTGAGTCCAGGGCTTTTAATCAACACCTGCCAAAAGCAGGTAAAAATAAATGACATTGTAAAGTTACTAGCCAATCGGCCGGGGATAAATGAAGCAAATAACACTGCGTCTGTTTGAATTGGCCGGCTGCAGAAACAATGCAGAAATGTTGCCAGATTCGAAAGAAATGTGGGTGGTTTTGTGTGGGTGTTAGGCTTGGAAAACGTAATCTTTATCTGGCAACACCATGTCTTAACGTTTCATACAACCACCGTGTGTAGTGTCGATTACGAGCAACGGCGAAATGGAGAAGACGAACGGAACGGCGCAAAAACCAACCAGAGGATCTGAAATTAAAGTTATTCAGTTAGGAAAAAAAACTAAACAAACGTGGACATTTTTTTTTCGGGAGATAAGAAACCAGAAGAGCAAAAGAGGAAGGCTGCCGAGACAGGGGCACAAAAAAACGTGGCTAGTGGAAAATCTGATTGGCTGGTAACTTTGAAAATCTACTAGCCATGTTGGCTGGTGATCAAAAAAGCCCTGTCTGAGTCATATTATGATTTTATTATTAATCAATAAATCGTGCAATGTATAACAATCTCAAAATTTCATCTTCAAATGTCTTGTTTTATCTGACCAACAGTCAAAAACCAAAATATATTCAGCGTACAATGATATAAATCAAATAAAAGCCACAAATCAAACCAGGGAATATGCAGCGTTTTTTTCCTGATGATTCATCCATTATCTAATTTGATGTAGATTATTTTTCCGAGAATCATTTTAGCACCACACTGGTGAACTATATTGAAGGTGGCTTCATGGGTGTAGAGTAAGAAGAGGACATGAGCGACAGATGGGAGGGTCTCCTGTGTCCTTAGTGTTACATGAGCTGACACAAACAAGGTCTTCGGTCAGCGCCTTAGGACACATTGCACTCTAAACAAAATGGGTACGCAGCCATGGACCGTGTCCATATGTGAGGCTTCAGAGTTCTCAGAAAAACAAACACACACACAAACACCTGGTGCAGTGAGTGACAGCCTGAGCCGAGCCATGTTATCTAATCTATTCCGTGCTGTCGAATGAGCAGCGAGCGGCCATTCGTCTGCCTCATTGCCCCCTCAGGCGCTCTGACATGGTCACAGTTTGAGTCTGGACCCTGAAGCCTCTCTATCTCCATCTTAAACAGGTTCAACATCAGATTAATGACTAGGCTGGTGCTAGAACTGTCACAATTCCATATTTTGCTGCACAATTAATTGTCTCGGAGATAATTGCGATTAACAATATAATCGTCTCTTTTCACATTATTGTAAAAAATGAACCAGAATTACTGTGTAATTAGTCTGGATCAACGGAAGTACTTTACCAGGATAATGGCCTGACATTCGGCGCATTGTCCCTCATGTTGCCCTCTCTGTGTGTCGCCGTTCTCTAAAATCTGTTCTCTTCGGGAAACAACAACAAATTTGAAAATGGCACGTTTTGAAGAACATTTGGACAGTGCAACAAGTCAGGTCTGCTTGGTTCTTTCAGGGAATGATTGTAAAGATTTACTAAGAATATGTTTAGAGCATTTACTCCCTAACTGGGACATTTTGGGACTGATTGGTGGGATTGCTGTGGACAAAGTACACACAGAGATACACTGGTAAGAGCCAATGAGGTTTAACCATGTATCAGCTCATGTTACTGTATTGTGTCAACAGTTAACTTCATTTAATATTGTATGTGCTGTTTTTTTGGGGGGCAAAACAAGTTCCTTCCTGAGACTGTTCTGCAGAGCCACCATCGCTGCGTCTGGAGCTGAGCGCTGCCCAAGACGATTTAAATTGGTTAAAAGAAATGCAAACAACCCAGAGCGATTTTTGCTCCTGTCCCAGAATGTATCTGTGGTGTAGCCAGACCTTCCTCCACAGCGCTGGGGAGATAGGTCTGGTAATGCGAGACTACTCTGTAATATATTCATAATATATCACATACATAACCCATTGGCCCCCCTTTGATGATATCAATTACACACAAATACAGTCTCACAGGTTTAATTAAATGCACCAATTGAGCTCGTTCTCTCTTTCGACAAATGTCAAGGCCTGGTAATATTTCAGCTGGCTCTGAATGATCCACGTGACTCCTCCGAGGCACAGAGAGGGATTTGGCTGAGAGGGAGAAAGGGTCTCTGGGCCGAACACGCTCCGTCTGCCACTCTAATACTCTCCTCTATCTCTTCCAGTCCCCGAAATCTGTCCCACTGTGTTTAATGTTGTAACGGAATGCACTGTAGGAACATACATGGAGACGCTAATCATTCCAGTTTTTTTAATCTGGTCTGAGCGTTTCGAAAGTTTTGTAATATCTCAACGGAAATACTTTAAATATGAGCACCAATGTTTGCTCACTTTTAAAAACTGTTTTATAATGCATGTAGTCGATCGGAGAGGAAGTGAGAATGAAAAGCATCTGATGCTCCTATCTGAAGGTCATAAATACTACATTATTTTTCAGGAGAAGTCTCGTGGAAGACTTTACGTGGTTTACGGCTGCAGAACGTTTGAAACGACATCGGTTTAATTTCCTTTTTGCCACTTCGTGCGAGGCATGAAATAAATAATTTCTGTCATAATTTCCTAGGATGTTTGTCTTCTTTTGTGCCAGCCTCCTGATAGAAACGTCATCAACACGCCGACTCATTACTCAGACTTCGTACTCGGGAGCTGGCCGGGTAAAGACCGGACCAACTGATTCAGATATTTGCGTTCTCACATCCAGCTCCTCCGGGTAATGTCTAGATATGTTCAGGGTTGCAGAACATGCAGTGGTTCCCCTATAATTGTACAAGTAGAGTAAAAACTCCTTTGTTCCACATAATTTGCTCATGTAATCTAGGATTTCTTTTAGAGATTGCTGCTGTGGTATTGTATAAAATTGTATTCTGTATATTGTATGAACCGGACACATTGTTGTACTTTGACGCTATGTTTTTGTATTGTTGTCTTTTCGTAGATCAAGTTTTCCATCTGGGATAATAAAGTGACTGAACCATGTAAACTTATCCCATATTTTCCTCATATCATGCAGCCCTACAAGTCATATATTCTTTTTCTACTGTGCGATTTTGCCACATTGTTTAGCCCAAACTACACGTTGTACAAATACCACTCTCTTCTTGCTTTCAGACTCCACCCAAATAGGCCTCCGCCTCGCCGAGTTCTCCTCTTCGCCTCCCTGACTCATCAAGATGAATGCTGTCATCCCTCCACCCAGCCCTCCCATCCCTCCCTCGCCTTCTTCACACATTGCTCATGTCTCTTTAGATGAGACGGCGTAAAGAGGCCAACACACAGTGGACTTCCTTCAAATTGAGAAGAGTCTAAATGGAGCGTAATAGGCCAATCCTTCTCGTCTTCTCTCCTCTTTTTATCTGCCCCGTCACTCTCTCTCCCTCGGTAATTTCTTGTCGCTCTCGTGGCGAGTAACTTAACACTTATTTCCCTCAGAAGCAGATGAATGACAATTAATTAACTAAAGGCTTGGTGGGTTCTCATTACTCATTCTCCGTCAGACCGTGCTTGAGTTTTTCGAAGGCGTTCGCAAGCCGCATGCACGAGGTCATGACAACAACAGATGCAGCCGTGTGTCCAGAGCTTTACAACGTGTGTGTTGGTTGCACCAGAGACTGGGACTCCAGTGTACGGATATACAATGACAGATGGCATTTCGAACACAAATGCGCATAAGACCCGGAGAGATGTGAAGCGAGGACAGCCTCCCGTGATGAAGTCGAGCTCACAGAGAGAGTTAAAGCATCAGCCAGTGGCACTGACAAGTCTTTTAAGGCAAACCTTACAAAGATGTTTCCATGAAGAAGTAATGAAGAGAGTGAGAGAGTACAAGAGGAGAGGAAGGACATTTTTGGGAGAGAATTTCTCTTGATCTATCTAGATCTTATTGGGAGGTGAATGTTTGCTACCTACTGTACCTAACCATCCACTCCGACCTCCTGCACAAACTATTGTACATTTAATATCTTGAATAGTCACCTTGGGCTCTCTTATTTGATAGGGACACATACAGAATACACAGAGAATTGAACAACAAGTCTCCAATGCAATGTATCGCTCCAATGCCCGTCCCTGGGTCCACATGTTATAAACATTCGGGGCTAGCCTAGTCTCCTAGACCTTCCTCCACAGCACTGTGGAGGCTAGTCCACACAGCATTCCGAGATGGGAGAAAAACATGCTCTGGTTTATTGGCATTTCTTTAAACAAATCACAATCGTCTTGGGTGGTGCCAAGCGCCGGACGGAGCCACGGTGCATCTGCAAAATAGTCTCAGGAAGGAACTTGTTTCGGTGGAACATGTGTACGTTCAAAAGTAGTTTTAGTCGTGCAACAGAAAACTCAGATTGGACAGATAGTCTAGCTAGCTGTCTGGATTTACCCCACAGAGATCTGAGGAGCAGTTAACCTTAGTCCTCACAAATCCACCAGAGGTCAGAATACCAACAAAAAGGAAGTGTAAGGTGACGGACATCCCGCTGAAAATAAGGACATCCGGTGGAATTTCCGGCAGCAACGGGGCAATCCTGGAAGTGGAAGGTCAAGGCTCTAGACTAGGGCTAGCCCAAACCTAGGGGGGCATACTCCCTCTGGGAGATTTTGTTTCCCATTTACAGCAGCTATTTGCACTAATGTTACCGACAATTTGATAATTATATGCCTAAAAATCTGTAAACCATTTGCATGTCTATGAAAGGGAACGCATTCTCATGAACGGGTCCGAATGATATTGTACAAAAATGTATGCTCACCAAAACGTATGATATCGTACAAAACTAGGAAACCGTTGGCTGGTCACGTGACGCCGGCTCCAGTAGCTGGTTACTAGCTCCATGACACTGAGCAGCAGTTGCTAGTTGTTTAAGCTGCCACTACCCCTCAATTTTCCTCAACACAATTCCTCATTAGTCGACCAACCAAACTTTTAAAACATTTAACAACTCGTTAAGTTTTGGTATTAAAGCTTTATTTAAGTGTCTGAAAGAAATGTACGTGCAGGTGATGATTCACTCAAAAGCCTTCAGAACGTCTTTTAATCTCTACGTCAAACTACAGCGAAAAATACTCCAGTATTATGACCAGAAAGTATTTTTATGCTACACACATCATAGCCGGCCATCATTTCAAGAAAGTCAACTAATAACACCTAGTTTTTCCAAAGACAATTAATCAAAGTGTATCGAGTTTGTTATTCAGGTGAACTTGTTTTACAGTAGAAAGGTGTGAAATGTATAACAATTAAGCGCTAAATCCTACAGGAGAGTTTGCCAGACAACAGACTGCCTACCAAGCCAAGTGTGCCACTGCAGAAAACCCTGTGCCAACAAACGCATTACCTGAAGCTACTCTCGCTCCACGTCTGTGCCTGCAGGACTACTTATTTGTAGGGCTGGGTTGGGTACCGAATTCAATACCTTTTAGGCACTGACTGAATTGCCTCCGAAGTATCGAAAAATGCCTCATCATTCAATACCTAATTTCAATACCTAAGGAGTAAATCTCATCAGCGTTAGTCAACCAATAAGCACACAGCATGCTTCTACCAAGAGCTAATGTTTGTGATTGGCTGTCTAATGTAAAAATAAATAAAAAGATTTGTGCCATAATGTGTGATGTTGTAATTTCTTTTTGTTTTATACAATTGGTATCGAAAAAAAGTATTGTTTAGGTAGGAACTGATATCGAAGTGAAGGTGTTGGTATAGGTATAAAAAATGTTTGAACGGTACCCAGCCCTACTTATTTGAAATGAACAGAAACACACATTTGCATCTAAATTTCATAAAAACAACCTTCAGATTGAATTGAACAACATGAACGTAACTGCCACGTTTACATTTTGAAGCATTTTTCTGACCTTTATTTGTCCACTGACAGAAAGCTCAAAACAGGTCCTTATTCAGCAACACTCTCCGTACAATCACCTCCATACAGGTCTCAGTAGGCTTCAAACAAATTGCTCGTCCAGTCATCCAACCGCTTCGGAAAGCCTCTTACCAACATCAGAATTGTCGAAGGGGGTGTGCCTGCTACATTTTTTGTATCTTCCCAATTAGACATTCTGACAACCAAGCCTACTTTACACCGGAGGCGGGGTTTGAACTAGGGATGCTAATTTAGATTATTATTTCTGCCCGATGGCTGACCATTGTTAACCAGTCATTTTTACAGATCTGTCGATTGAATCAACTAACTGATTAGTCGACAAAATCGTATGTGCATCAACTAAGAATTTCTCGAGGATAGGGATGGAAACCAAAACATCTGAGAAATGAGGCGTGAAAGCACTTTGGATACTACAGTAGATGGAAAAACCAGGGATAAAAGTAAGACTCAACAGTTTGTAATATGCATAACGTGGTTGGGAATCAGGCATTTAAAAAAAATCTCTATTTTGGGTAACTGCTGGCTTATTGTTGATGGAGGATCAAAAGTGAGGGGAAACATTTCTACTTCAGCCGGCTTAGTGTGGACGTGGCCTCAGTAGGATGTTTACTGACGGGCTTCCTGGCTTTGGAGACTGCAACTTAATGAGATTCTTGAGCCATTGTGTCCGCAATCATGAAGCTCTTCTTTAACCTTTCTGTGAAAAGCAGTCATAACACATACACAATAATTGTTATTGGCACCTCAAGCCTCATACAATAGCCCATTCTGGCCTCTTCCCCCTCCCCTTTAACGATGCTGAGGCGCACAGCAAACAAATGAAAAAAGAGGCTTCAATAACGATCAAAGTGATAAAAACCCTTCTCCCTTTGTGTGTGAGCTGGAGCGCTCCTCAGAGCCTCCATTCGGCCACATCTCACCGCAGATAAGACACACATCTGCGTCTCGGATCGCACTCCACAATGGCATTGGTCACAAAACCCACACTTACACAAATGTCACAGCTCATCCCTCTGCAACCGTAAAGGTTTCTGGGATATCCAAGTCGAGGTCTGCAGTGTTCTTTGTCTTATCAATTCCAGAGCAGCAATTGGGTGAAACAGAAGAAAATGTGCTTTTTGTGTGTGCTGTATTAGCAGGGCATCACCTAATAAACTCTGTCTTCTGTCGTTCCCTCCTAGTCCCGTCTACTTTTTGGTGTGAAATTGCTTTTCTTCTGCTTCTTGATGGTGGAGGAGGCACAATCTATTCTGCGACTTAAATGGCAGAAAGGAAAGCAGTCCCTTAAACGAAAGCAATCATCAAGAATCATCTCAATGGCTGTTTGGTGCGTATAAAAGCTGCCTGCAAATCTGTTAACCAGCCGCCCCAGTTATATTCGAGGATGCGGCAGAAAGCATTGAGAGACTAAAAGAGTGAATGTACTGCCAATGAAAACAGAAATTACAACTGCAGAGGAATCACTGATAAGGAGGAGGGTGGGGGGCTCATATTGGATGAAATGATTGAAAATTGTGCGTTAGACAAAGTTCCACATTTTTGCCTCAAAGACCGTCACAGATTCGGAGCAACATTTTAATAGAAAATTATCTTTTTCTTTGCCACTATGATTGAAAAACGTGTTGTCGTCTACATGATTACCACATTCATCCAAAAGCGTCATCTCCAATCTGTCTGTCATACAGTAAACGATCAGTATTACAAACCAATCAGTAACTGTGTATGACTTCTTTATGGTCTGGAAGAGTCATCCATTGCGTTTTGTTTTTCCTATCCTTCCAAAGAAGCACTTTATGGTTTCCTTTGTACATTGACAAAATATCTTATTAACAAGCATAATTTCAGTTTGGTTTCAATTCAAACCGGATTTTTTTTTAAGTTTAGAGGGTGTGATTTAAATTTTGTTTCATATTTATTCTCATTATCTGCCCAAGATCTTCCTTGTTGTCAGTGTTTTGGTTCATTTTGCAAAGAGAAAAATTGAGCTCACTGAAACATCTTTCCTGAACATTTTCTTTTTAGCAAATGTTACTTAAACAAGAGTAATGAGTGCATTTGTTGGGGACTATTTTCAGTGGCGGATTAATCCACATTTGGTGCTCGAGTATCTAGGGCATAAGGACAGTGTGTGTAAACTACTACATCTTTTAAAGGTATTTGTTTAAATCAGTGTAAAGACAATTAATGAGAATTGGTTAGTTTGTGTTGTATCTTAGACTATTTACATGTCTGCTCCCTCCGCTTCTCCACGCAAAGCCTGTTCACTCAAATTGCACACCGCTCGCTCTAAAAAAAAGAAAACGTTGCGTTGAGTTTTAATTTTAGCATGAACTCTAGCCTTGCATGATGGAATAGTATACCTGTATGACTTTATTTGATGAACTCCATTATTGAGCTCGCAGCAACAGCCGATGACAGAAAATAGTGTGGGTGCGCCATACACAAATGCATTCTGGTTCGGGCTTGGGCATGCTTTGAACTCATGGTATCTGAGGAGGGAAACAATTTTTTTCCAAAAGATCCCAGTTTTCAGATTTATTCACCCCAAAGAGTTTTTTCAGCTGAAATTGCTTTTTGGTAAGCAAAATGTCAGCCTTGGTTTGGAAGAAAGGCCCTTCCGTTCAGACCTTTATTGTCCCTCGAGGGGAAAATTTGATTTGCAGTAGGGGGCAAAACAAAAACCATGAACGCAACATACCAGAGGACATGAGACATATCACAACAAACCAAATATCTGTATGTTTCCGTACAGTACGGATCCCTGGAGGATTCAGGGGAAATTCTGCTACAGATATTGCAGTATGCTTGTTATTGTACGGATCTAAAGAATCCAAAAGTAATCAGTTACATATGTGGATGTCAGCTGTCAGTAACATTAAAAACACGCAGGAAAAAGGGACCAAAGATGCACTTAAATTAAACATTAACTGATCTGAAATCAGGGGAGAAGCTCTGAGATTGACTGACTGAGATGTGGTTGGGAATTTGTTTTGTCCCTTCTCTACTACTCCTCTTCATTTGTATGACAGGTTTTGCTGTTGTTTCTGTTTTATTTTCTTTCCTTGACTTGCTTTGATTATTGTGATTGTGTTTCTTCATTGAAATGGTCCAAAAAAGGCACAAAAACAACCCTATTCTCTCCTCGCATTAGCCTGAATAAGAGCAGCGGTGGAGTAATGAGTCCTTCTGGCTGAGAGATCAAACTGGAGCCGCCATCGTCCCTTAATCAATAACTGTCACCACAGACACCAGGGACCACCATCTCCCAGAGGCAGAAAACTGGGGACAACAAGAGAGTGTGTGTACTTGTGTGTGCATTTACGTGTGTGTTTGTTCTATGCAAATGAATAGGAGCTAGGAGTGAAAATGGATGGCCAGAGTAAAGATGTGTGTGTGTGTGTGTGTGTGTGTGTGTGTGTGTGTGTGTGTGTGTGTGTGTGTGTGTGTGCGTGCATGTGTGTGCTGAGTACTGTATAAGCACCTCCAGCCTCTCCCCTGGGTTGCTAGAAACTGCAGCTTATTAGGGCTAATGGGCTTTTTTAAGGACCCTCCGCTCATTATGTGGACACTTTCAGCACTCTCAGCTCTTGCGGGGTCTGATTTACCAAAGTCTCGCATTGCCAACTGTGTATCCACAGCGCTGTGGAGTAAGGTCTGCGTACACCTCAGGCTGTTCTCATGAACCATTCGTATATACAGCTAAGAAAAGTAACGCACTGGAATTCGTAAGCATTCAACGTATTTTTCACTGGACCACAATGACTGCTGATCAGTGTATTCCGATCTTTAAAATCGTAAAAGTACTAATACCACACTGTTTAAAGGAGCATGCCGACCTATTGGGACTTTAGCTTATTCACCGTATCCCCAGAGTTAGATAAGTCCATATATACCCTTCTCATCTATGTGCGTGTTGTAACTCTGTCTGATGCACCCACCGCTAGTCCCAATAAGTGACAAAATAACGCCAACATGGTACTAATACATGTTGTGATTTGTATAGTCACAGTGTGTACAAATAACAAGGTCACATGAGACACAGCCATATTCTCACTGTATACATACTGGGAACTATATTCTCAGAAGGCAAAGCTCTGCTACTTCTGCCACTTGGGCGGAGTGATTAGCGCAACACCTGAGAAGCCCCGTTGTTACTCTCTGCTCCTCACCACGGGGCTTCTCAGATGCTGCGAGCCAATCACTCAGCCCAAGTAGCAGAAGTAGCAGCCATAATTAATGGAAATAAAATTGGAAAATAAACAACACAGTCTCATGGCAGTTCATGAAATGGTGACATTATTTTTAATCTATTGATTTGTGTACACGGACACATTATCTTGTTTATTTCGTGGTGGTCAGCACATAATGGGAAGCATCTATACAGAGGTTGGGTTTAGGAAAAGAAGAACGGGGAAAGGACACGTCACACGGCCCGCGGTCTCTTGGGGACGTGCGACAACAACAGGACGGTTGACTTTAGGAAAAGAACAACGGGGAAAGTTAACGTCACTCGCGGGACACAATCCCCGGTCTCCGGGGCGAAAGTCCTGTGTTGTTTGACCCATCCACCACCCCAAACAATCGACATTTCATACTACTCGCTAACGTAGTCGTGCTGTCATCACAAAAGATGCTTCCCACTGAAATACATTAAGGTAGTTTAAAATAAGTGCTAACCACCACGAAATAAAAGACATTAACGTGTCCGAGTACACAAATCAATAGATTAAATAACATGACCATTTCACCATTTGCCGTGAGACTGGGTTGAAATAAAACACACAGCAGTAGCTGAAGCAGTAGCGCTATAAGCCTACAACTGCAAGTTGATCCTTAGAGAAAGTGAACAAGGGGTGCATTCCATTTCAATCCCCCGTCTAATTTCCCTCTGCTCTCCAAGTGGCCACAGTGTGACGTATGCTGTTACGTCATACCAAGGGCTGAGGGGAAGTGAAGGAGGGCATGTTGAAACACTAATGAAACACATAGTTACAAAAAAGAACTTTTATTTATTTATTTAATTTATTTAATTGTAACAAGAATGCCTTACACATGATAAAAAGACACATGATAAAAAGACATCAAAATACTGAAGAAGTGAAATACTTTAACTGTAATCTTCTGAAGACTGAAAAACACTTTGAGACCCAAAGTTAAAGTAAGTTTCTGCAGCAGGGAGGGGCACACGGGAGACGTTTACCTTCTGGGCTTTCTGCCAGACATCACTTAGGTTTAGACAACAAAACTACTTAGTTTAGTTTAGGAAAAAAAGGTAGTGGTTTGGGTTCAAATAAACCCTTCTGGCAGACAGCCCTGAAGCCAAACTTGTCCCGTGTGCAAGGGAGGGAAACACAACTGACTTCCTGTTTTAACGTCTGCCATTTCTGCTGTTTTCAGCTGCTCTCAGACACAAAATGGCTTCCATGTCAGAGCAGGATTTCTGCTGTTCGGTCTGTCATGAAGGCTTTAGAGATCCTGTTGTTCTGTCATGTAGCCACAGCTTCTGTAAAGACTGTCTGAAGAGCTGGTGGGCAGAGAAACCAACACAGGAGTGTCCAGTTTGTAAGAGAAGATCTTCAAAGCCAGAACTACCTCGTAACCTGGAGTTAAAGAAGCTGTGTGAGAGTTTCTTACAGAAGAGAGATCAGAGAGCTCCAGAGGCTCTCTGCAGTCTGCACTCGGAGAAACTCAATATTTTTCTCTAGAGGTAAATACTCAATGTGGTCTCCACCAGCTCCAAACACTGTCCTTCTGCCCTATATCTCCCATTTGAGAAGCAGCTCCAGAGGATCAGAGTGACTCTGGACTGGAACAGAGGAAAGCTGTCATTCTCTGATCCTGATACTGACACACACATACACACCTTCACACACACTTTAAATAAATGGTTGTCTTTCAAATTCCCTCTGCACGCAATAGGATAACGCTACAACCAACCAGAGCAACGCTAGTTGATAGATTCAACTTTAAACTGCGAACACATCTTCCTTTTTTAAGAATGACTTCAGTGCCGTTCTTTGTTCTTTTCTCAAAGAAAAGCTGAACTCCAAGTCTTCCAGAGTCGCAGCCAAAGCCGATTCAAAACACCGCTGTTCTCCAGCAGCAGCAGCCATCTTCTTTCTTTTCAAGTAGCGGATAATTCACGCGGAACCGTAGCAACTCTGCCGTCATTATGTTAAGCCCCGCCCACCGACTCTATACACAGTGTGATTGGCCTGACCAGAATTTGGTTTTTCCAGCCAACGGAGAGTTGCTAGACTGACCCTGGCTGCAAATTACATTTGCTGCCGCTAGGGTGCGTCTAGATTTCTAGGCTACAACAAAACAGCATATCAGCATATCAGCTCATCATATCAGCAACGGTGGCAGCCTGCGGTCAGTCCATCTGCAACGATCCCCACTGGGAAACAGGCCAGAAATGTCATCTAGGGCTGTTTGGAAGCAGACTGACTGGTGTGTGTGTGTCTGCGTGTGTGTGTGTGTTTATTTTGTATTATTAATTATATGAAATATTAGAGGCTATTTGGAATTTAAAATGCTGTGCATGTAAACGCTCTGAGTGTATTTGCTTCAGTAGATGGCGGTCGGCATGCCCACAGTTTGGAGAAGTTTGTGTTGTTGTGTAACTTTGGTGTTTTAAAGGGTTAGGAACTAACAAAACTAACAAACTAACTAAGCAATGGAGGCAGCGATGGAGGCAGCGATGGAGGCAGCGATGGAGGCAGCGATGGAGGCAGCGATGGAGGCAGCGATGGAGGCAGCGACTCCTGTGTTCTGGGAGGTCAAATAACTGTTTTTGTCAAAGGAGTCAGGAGCTTTGATCAGGGATGGACTGGCCATCTGGAATTTGGGCAAATGCCATAAGGGCCACTACTGATAATTTGTTTTTGGTTATTTTGATAATTTATTTCATGCATGCAGCCACAAATAGTCAATGTTGTACTGCGGCGACGTGTGTGGAAAGATTGAATCGGAAGGCAGAGTTACTAATTTCCAAGCTAGGTTATTACCAGGGCCGTTTTTTGAACCCAGTCCGTCACTGCAGCTGTGTGTTAGTGTACATTCTGTCTGAAAAAATGGTTTTTAACTAGTTCATAACCATTTTTAGAACTGCAATTATAAGTCTCTCCTGTCTTTCCTGTTTATAATCGTCATTTTTGAATGACTTTATTAAAAATTACATAATTTAGTTGTGTTGTTTATTTATTGGTTGTATTTGTTGTTTATGTATGACTGCTGGCTGTTAACCAAATTGCCCTCCGGGGATAATAATATACCTTGAACCAGAAGTTTAAGATTGACATTCCTACATAGAGTTTATTATTGTCTTATAATCTGTGCCGACTGACCATCACTGTGCTGTTGAAGGAAGCGTACACTTAGCAGTAAGTACACTTCATGTCATTTATTTATTTATAAGGAAAGAGCACATTCATCAACATTTCTGAAAATGTGCCAGCGTTAGCCGACTGGCTCTTTTTCAACTGTAGTCCTTTGGTGAGATGTTTTAATACAAATGGGGGATGCACATCAGTGTGACCCACTTTTACCACATATAGGCTATATTAATAATTCAGGTTCTAGCCTATATGTTCCTGCCACTGTGTGTGTGTTGCGTGTGTTGCGTGTGTGTGTTGCGTGTGTGTGTTGCATGTGTGCGTGTGTGTGTGTGTGTGTGTGCGTGCTGTGTGTGTGGTTGGCCTTAACTCCGGGAAAAGATCAATGAGCAGGATGGTTCCCACATTGAGCGAGAGGAAACTGTAGGCCTCTAGGCCAGTGTTCTCTTCCAGAGGAGTCATAGTTAAATTTCTGTACTGTAGTCCTTGTTAAAGCAGGAATTTGTTTGTGAAAATAATGTGGAACAACCATCCTTTAAGGTTCTTATGCAACGGAAATCTCCACTGGATGACGTGCTTCAAAAGTGTTGAAAACTGTTCCCTCTTGAGCGTTTGCAGCGCCATTGCAACCATAAACAACATTAGCTGTAGCCGCGTCATCCTCCCCCAGCTCCGCCATTGTGTCCAAACATGGCAACGCATTCTCATGAACAAATTTGTATGATATTTAACGAACGTTTAACGACCTTTACACTTAAATTTAGCTGACAAAATGTTACTTTCAGACAGATACCAGTTACCATGAGGTGCGTTCGTTTCAGGGGCCATTGCTAGTTGAGTTTTGGCGAGAAAAGGTGACTGTGAGCCGGCTACAAGGCCCCGCTAGCTGCCACCAGATGTCGGTCCTTTCAGGGCACGTGGCAGTTGAGTTTAGCCGACAAAAAGTGAGCGTCATGCGGCAACAACAGTTAAGTTTAGGCACCAAAACCACTAGTTACCTTTAGGAAAAAGAGCATGGTTTGGAGTAAAACACTCCTGGGGAACGAACACACTTTTCCTGGGTGAAAGTCTTTTGTTTCCCACGGGAAGCGAACTCCGCTCCCTGGCTTGAAAGCGCTTTGTTTTATGACCCAAACATCCCCCCCCTGACCTCCTCCCTATGCGGTCCACAGCGCTCTCATACAGCAGCAGTCAATGTGGTGCTGACAGCAATAAATACATGGAATACATATGAATTACAGTGCTTTACTTTTCGTAGCTATGTGTACAAATGGTTCATGAGAACAGCCTGAATATGGTCACTTCTGGCTCCAAAATACCAAGATGGCGACGGACAAAAATGCAAACTGCTGGCTTCAAAACAGCCCGCCACAAACCAATGGGTGACATCACTGTTGCTATGTCCATTGTTACAGTCTATGGGTAGAACCAGTAGCCTCAGTTTCTCTCCGTTTGACTTATTCTCTGCTCTTCCTGGAACTGCTGCCCTCCTTCTCAGTTTTCCTTTGCCAAATGTGCTCACTTGGCTCTCATTTGTTTAATGAAAAACCCCACCGACACACACTCTCAGACCTTCAGTGTTTGTTCCGTGTTCAATTTTTATCTCTAAGCGGTCATATTGTCATCTGCCTAACAGACTTTGCATGCTCATGTCCCTCATTTTAGCAGCCATCTGGGTCCAAACTAAATGAGTCCAATTTCATCGGTCCAAGAAAAACTCATCTTCATATTCACAAACTGCTACAATAAGAACGCTCCGTTATCGCACATCCCATGGCAACATTATGAGATAACAGCTATAAAAAAACTATAAACTATAAATCCAAATGCCGACAAATTGAGGAGGAAGTTGGCAGCGTCTCAGAAAAATATGTTAGTGTGTCTTTCTGCTGCTAAGAACAGTGGGGGGACCAGACAAGTGGAGAAAAGTGTCCAATCACTGCCAGGCAGAGCGGTGGGGGGACAATCAATGGAACTGCATGAGAGAAATGACATGGATGTAAAGGCTGCGAGATGAACAGAAAGAATAATCACTATACTGCACGCACACACAAACCTAAAGGCACAAACACACACACACACACCCACAGCGACAATCACGAGGTCGCTGAGTGGTTGGATAATTTGGTGTAAAGACCGTGAAAACATGGTGCTGCAACCAAAAGGCTGAGTAAATGCTCATTTATTACAATCACATGAAGTGAGATTCTGGACTGTATCAACTCAAACATCAACAGTGTCACCACCCTCAAATGGATTACTACTTTCCCTAATCAGAAGCCATGGAAGAACAGTGAGGTCAGACTCCTGCTGAAGGCACAAGACGCATTCAGATCAGGTGATGCTCAAGCCTATAGCTCATCCAGGGTTAACCTGAAAAGAGGCATCAAAAAGGCCAAGCACAACCACAAGCTAAGGATTGAGGTTCATTTCAGGAACAACTCTGACCCCCGACGCATGTGGCAAGGCATCCAGGCCATCACAGATTACAAAACCACTAACTCCACCCCCTCCCCCACCTGTCACCGACACCTCCTTGGCTGATGAGCTAAACCACTTCTATGGCCGCTTTGATAGAGACAACAAGGAGTTGGCCATCAAGGCTGTGGTCTCTGCAGATCACCAGCCCCTCTCTCTCCACCACCAATGTGTGTGCGGCACTGAGCAGGACTAACACACGTAAGACGGCTGGTCCTGATGGAATCCCCGGACGCGTACTCAGGGCATGTGCTGTGCAGCTGACTGAGGTTTGGACTGACATATTTAATCTGTCATTAGCCCAAGCAGCTGTCCCTGCGTGCTTTAAAACCACCTCCATCGTGCCGGTGCCAAAACACTGCAACAAACCTTAATGACTTCCGTCCAGTTGCACTCACCCCCATCATTATGAAGTGCTTCGAGAGGCTGGTCCTGGCCCATCTCAAGACCTGCTTACCACCCTCACTGGACCCCTTCTAATTCGCCTACCGTCAGAACAGGAGCACAGAGGATGCCATCTCTACAGCACTTCACTCGGCCCTGTCCCACCTTGACAATAGCAACACCTATGTGAGAATGCTGTTCATTGACTTTAGTTCAGCATTCAACACCATCATCCCCTCCAAACTGATCACCAAACTCAGGGAACTGGGCATCAGTAACTCCCTCTGTAACTGGATTCTGGACTTCCTAACCAGCAGACCTCAGTCACCTCCACAACCATCACCGAGAACACCGGCGTACCACAGGGTTGTGTGCTGAGCCCTTTCCTTTACTCCCTCTTCACCTACGACTGCACACCTGTACATGGCTCCAAAACCATTGTCAAGTTTGCAGACGACACTACATTGATTGGTCTCATCAGCAACAACGACAAGACAGCATACAGGGAGGACGTCCAGCACCTAACATCGTGGTGCACTGACAACAACCTGGCTCTCAACACCAAGAAGACCAAAGAGCTCATTGTGGACTTCAGGAAGTCTAAAGCTGGCATACACATCTAGGCCTGTCGCGATAGTCAATAAATCAATTAATCGCATGATAAATAAAAATGAGGTTGATAATTTTTCCGGCCGCAATAATTTTCATTTGCATGCTTGTTTGTTTTCCTCGTCTCTCTCTCTCTCTCTCTCTCTCTCTCTCTCTCTCTCTACCAAAGAGACTGGATGACCACTCTCTGTTCCTTAGCGTAACGAGGAGTGAACCCTCTAGTCACTTGTCAGCCACATGATCTCTGTGTGGGGAGGCGGGACTCCTGGCGTAGCCTACCACAGAGTGCAGCAAAAGAGCCGCGTGAGGAGAAAACGCTAGTTAAGAGTTGGAAGAATAAAAAAAAAGATGGAATTGGGTTTCAAAGCCAAACGCGACAGCTGCAGTGTGGGAGCACTTCGGATTCAAACCGAACGACCGTGGTGAACCACTTAACCTGAGCGAGCCGGTATGTCGCATTTGTTGTAAAACAGTAGCAACTAAAGACGGCAACACAACAAACATGCATATGCAGCTAAAACACAATCATCCGCTGCAGGTTTCCCAGCTGGGAAAAAAAAAATACAACGGATCGGCCGTCTCCCTCTTCCCGACAGTACACGATCACTGGGGTGTTTAGTTGACAAAGTACAAACAGGATAGTATCATCGAAAAGCCGGCATTTTGATGATACATCACAACCTACTATCTCTTTCTCTCTCTCTCTCTCTCTCTCTCTCTCTCTCTCTCTCTCTCGTCTTTGTTGCACACCCTGCTGTGGACATAGACTGCAATTCACTTTCGCTTTATTTGAACAAAGCTTTATGCTGGAGAAATTATTTTTAAAAAGCTTTTTGCATGTGGCCTGTTGAGGCATCTGCTTCATCTCTTTGGCACTATTTATGTCTGAGCCTAATGTTTAATATTTTTTGAAGTGCAATTTTGTTTACCTCCATTTTATTTATTGTTTTGGTTGTGTGTGGTTTTTAATTTCCATTTTATTTATTGTTTTTTGATTGTGTTTGGTTTTTATTCCAGTGCATTTTTTGTTAACAGAGACTGAGAGTCCAAGACAATATTATCGTTTATCGCAATAATTTCTCGGACAATTTATCATCCAGCAAAATTTGTTATCGTGACAGGCCTACAGACATCCCCATTCTCATCAACGGGACCGAGGTGGAGCGTGTCACCAGCTTCAAGTTTCTGGGTGTCCACATCTCTGAGGACCTCTCTTGGACTCCCTCAACATCTCTACCCTGATCAAGAAGGCTCACCAAAGTCTCTTCTTTCCGAGGAGACTCAAGAAGGTCCACATGTCTCCTCAGATCCTGGTGAACTTCTCCCGCTGCACCATCGAGAGCATCCTCACCAACTGTGTCACAGTTTGGTATGGCAACTGCTCTGACGTGACTGGAAAGCACTTAGAGGGTGGTGAAAACTGCCCAACGCATCACTGGTTCCTCAATCCCTTCCATCGAGGCGATCCAGGGCAAGCAATGCTTGCGTAAGGCGTGCAGCATCATCAAACCACCCCAACCACAGAGTATTCACCCCACTTCCCTCTGGAAGGCGTTTCAAGTCTCTCCGCACCCGAACCAGCAGGTTCAGAGGAAGCCTCTTTCCTGCGGCTGTCACCCTACTGAACTCTAGCTCTGCATCCCGGTGACAACCAACCAACTAAGCCCCCAAACCCAACCGCCCCCACCAGTAGTGTCCTATTTATTTATTTATTTACAAATGTACATACTGTAACTACACTTATACAAAGCCATATTCTACTCCTCTTCATACTATTCATCCTGCACATACACTTATTCTCACTACTCTTATGATGTTACTGTTTCTGCACTACAATGGTACTGCTAACACACTGCACATAACTGTACATACTGTACATATCTGTTTATATGGTTAATACTGAATATCCATATTTTATTCTGTTTTTCTTATAATAATACACTGCATTTATCTATATTATTTGTGTACTACTATTATAATGTTACTGCTGCTACATTGCACATATCTGTACATGTTGTTCATACATTGTTCATATTGCATAGCCATATTTATTCTGCTCTTATAAGGTAACTGCTAATACACTGCACACATGTATATTTAATTTATATTACTCTAAACCAACTTCGGTAAACCAACTGTATACTACTGTCTACACTGCACTATAGTTCTTGTCCTGTTTATACTTGAATATCACATTGCACTTTTCTGCTCATTTTGCACTTCTCATTGTCTTTGTACTTGTACTCTGCACAATGACAATAAAGTTAAATCTAATCTAATATAATCTAATCTAATTTCTGCCTCACAAAACAACACCAAATATCAAAATTTCTACCATTCACAAACTCTGTGTCTGCCGAAAAACCTGGTTCAATTCCTAAAATCGCAGAAAGGCAGATGTAACAATCATAAATTACTTATTACCCTTTCTGTGTTTGGAGTGGGGGGTGGGCAAGTCAATTGCTTTATCTACGCATAATATTCAGCCCTCATACAGCTTCCTGGAGGGCTTCAGCAGAAGCTCTTTGCAACCTTCTCCGACATGTTTTCATTGTTTCACTCTACCGCAGCACATCAAACATGAAATTAAACACTGGGCCTCATGTGAGGACTTGAACAGACTTGTTCTTTAGTAGCATGTACAAGTGCTTCACCAATTGCATCATATCTAGAACATTCTCATAGGTACAAACTAAACTCAGTCTATCTCTCTTCAGTGGGAAAAACCCCTGTTCGAACAATTATAATGGGCCTGATGATGTTCTGGTACCGAAACAATGCAAACTATTACATTTATTTTTAAAAGTTAGACAGTGTGCGGGAGTTTCTTTGCAAATCCGAGTCCACATGTACACAGTGTTTTTGTAAACAGGGTTTGTCCTGTGTGCTCTAAAAAGAAATCCCATCCACACAAGCACTGTTTTAAGAAAATCTGCGTCAAATGTAAATGCAAAAACACAAAGAAGTGCTGTCAAGAGCCAAACCAACTGGCAGCGATATAGCCCTAACCATAAAGCCATGTTGGCCAATGAGAAGCCTGAAAAAATCTATTAGCAGAAGGCTACCTGGCTGCAACGGAACGAATGCTACGAAGCGCATTGAATTATTTTACTCAATATAGTGGAAAAGTCACTGTACATGTGTCAACATGTAAAAAGTCCTGTTAGTGGTTAGAACCAGCATTACTTTGGACATGTCTGCCACTGCACGAAATGTCGCCTCATTTGTGACGCCTAACAACGGCGTTCACGCTGATGTTTCAAGAAGAAAACTCTTTTTTACCCCGTCAACACGCCAACACTGAAAACAAAGTTTCTAAAAAACCTTCACCCTGGAAGGAGTTTTCTAAAAGATCCGTTTTCAAACAGTTTGTGTGGACAAAAGGAGAAAAACGCAGATAAAAAGATACATTTTTAAAACTACAGCATAGTGTACATAGTGTCGGCGTAGTTAGGATGCCATTTCTTCAAAAAAATTGCGGTCTCTATTGGCAATCAGTGTTCTGCAGTGTTTTAACTCCACCTTCTAGTATCTAGGCTCAGCTCGCTTGGAACCTCGGCCGAGTTGGTACCAAAAACGTAGCAGCTACTATCCACAACTTTTGCTAATGGAAAACCAAACAGAAGCGGAGCAGAGCCGTGCCGTACCATGCAGTGGAAATGCTGCATTAGACAGTTGCAGACTAATGTCTGATTTATGGTTCTGCCGATGCTCCACGCAGAGCTTTCGCCGTAGCCTACGTAAGTGAGGAGTGTGTGTAGAGCGAGTGAGAGAGTGATGGTGATTATCTTCATAGTGAGTAGTGACTCTAACGTCATAGTGAGAGAAACAAATTGTCTGCCCTGTTCTTTCTGACCACGCTGGAACAGTTAACCCTCTCCTTGATTTTATGTTATTTATGGAGAAGGAGAACCAGAAAATGAGCCGGGGGAAGTGCAACGCTACCAAGACACGGCCGACCGACGTGCTTTTTTGAGAGGTGCACGTCAGGCTATTGCGTATTTTTATTAATTAATTTGACTATTATCGCCACTGTTCATCATATCCCCAACCGGCCCATCAGACACCGCCTACCAACAGCCTGGGTCTGTCCCAGGTTTCTTCCCAAGAGGGAGTTTTTCCTCGCCACTGTCGCACTGCTTGCTCTTGAGTGAATTACTGTAATTGCTGTAATTGTTGGGGCTTTGTAAATTATAGTGTGGTCTAGACCTACTCTATCTGTAAAGTGTCTCGAGATAACTCTTGTTATGATTTGATACTATAAAAAAAATTGAATTGAATTGAATTGAATTGCGTAGGGTCCGGCGTAAGGTCCAGTCAATGAGCATGACTGCTTTAGAAGAATGTTAGATTTACTGGATATTACAGGTATTAAATTCACAGGATTATCCAAAAACAGAAAGACATTCCCTTCCGGCGATTTCTTCGATATTCTTTTCCACAAACACATTTGATTTTCAAGAGAATTTACCATGACAAAAAGTAATCCAAGTGATCCCTGACCCTTACTGGTTAAAAGTTAATCCATCACGGGTGAGAGGTGCCCTTCAGTAAAAGACAGTCTTCTTTCCTGCTCCGTCTTCTAATCCTAAAGAGGCCAGCTACATGAAAAACAGCAATTTATTGTCATGAACGAGTTCGTACGATATTGTACGAAAATGTATGCACGCCATCGGTGGCCGTTGCTAGTTTAGTTTAGCCAACAAAAAATGAGCATCGTGCAGCGACGACAGTTAAGTTTAGGCACTAAAACAACTAGTTACGTTCATGAAAAAGACCGTGGGTGAGATTAAAACACTATTGGGGAAGGACCACGCGTTTCCTGGTTGAAAGGGTTAGGGTTTTATAGGACAGCAGAAGACATGAAAGGAGAGAGAGGGGGAACGACATGCATCAATGGGCCACAGGATTCGAGGAGTAAACCTCTATATATGGGTGCGCACACTACCAGGTGAGCCACCCAGGTGCCCCGAGCTGTGTTTTATGACCCAAACATCCACCCTGACCTCCTTTCTACGGTCTTTTACAGCTGCAGTCAATGTGGTGCTGACAGCAATAAATACATGGAATACATAGGAATCACAGTGCTTTACTTATCATAGCTAAATGTACGTATGGTTCATGAGAACAGCCTGTGACAAAAAAGTAAGCCTAGTGATCCCTGACCCTAACTGGTTACAAGTAAATCCATCACAAGTGAGAGGTGCTCTTCATTAAAAAAGACAGTCCTCTTTTCAGTGTCTTACTCTATCTAAAGCTGAGGAAAGGGACATGCACACTCAAGCACTCATGTCTCTTCCTGCCTATTATTCATCCGCCTTAATTTTTAACTACATTTTTAGCCTTTGACTGAGCCTACGTACCATTTCAGCCATACCATCCAGAGGAGAGAAGCTCTCTCAAAGAGGAGGTTCCACTGTTGCACCCAGGCTCCCTGAGGGGGGGAGAGAAGAGAGGGGAGGGAATGGGAGGGGGGAGGGAGGAAACAGAGATGTCTACAGTAAATTTAATCACGGAGCCTTCAACATATCTTGAAATATTATCAGCTTTAATATTTGATATTTGCAGCGAAAAGTAGTTAGTTTATTTTGAACAGGTTTTTAAAAATATATATATATATATATATAATAAAATAAAAAAATAACAGATAAATAAGAACATGTACAAATCAGCATAATCACATAGTTACTGAAAATGTATTTGCGGTGGAGCCTACGTGTGTTTTACAAACTCCATGCTTTAACATGTCAAAATATAGACACATATATGGAATATGGTTTGTCTTATTGTTATCTAAGACTTACCTAAACTAAGTGAGCAAGAGTGTTTGTTACATGCAATTCTCATGTATGGTTATGCAACATGTTAAGCACAAAGCATCAGCATTAATCACATCAACCCATCCGCCCACCACAGTTCCCCTCCCCACTTCTGTCCCTGTAGAGAGAAAAGAGTGGGTAGGAGAGGGGGGGTATCTTTTGTAAAATTTGATTCAAGCCACTGGTTATTTATTTTAGATGTGTGATGCTTCCTGCTACATGAGGGAACCCATTCTCATGAAATGGTTTGTGTGATGTTGTACGAAACTTATGCACAACAACAATCCGTGTGATAACCGATAAAATTGCGGTGAGCGCTGGCCGGTCACATGGCGGTTAAGTCTAGCAGATAAAAGGTGACTGTGAGCCAGGTACAGAGCCCCGGTCCTTTAAGCGTGACTTCACCTTTAAATTTAGCTGACAAAAGGTAACCGTGAGTTAGGGCTGGGCGATACGGAGAAAATCAAATATCACGATATCGATGTTGCAGCGATATTGTGTGGGTTGACATTTGGTGCTTTCACAAAATATTTTTACAATTTGATTTTTGATATACATTCATCAATAACGTTAATGACTATGTGGGTAAAGGCAAATAATAGAACAGCTAGAACAGTCTGGCAAGTTCTCAAACTGACATCATTTTACTGTAATGCAGCTTATGAAACCAGGAGAGACAACACTTGTGTCATATTACGATATCAAAAATCTAAGATGATAGCTAGTCTCATATCACGATAAGGATATAATATTGATATATTGCCCAGCCAGCCCTACCGTGAGTTGAATATGGTTGGAAATAAAAGGCCCTATAATTTGCAAACCCTAATGGCAAGTAATATATTATTGCATTATTACATATTTTCCCTCTTATCGCGCAGCCCTCTTATGATTTGGGGTTCCGTTTTTGTTTCAAAGTTGCACAAATGACACTTTTCAAAACGATAAGACTCGACACCCTCGAGCACAATAACTCACACTATGTAAAGGAACACACGGGGGTTTTGACCTAGAATTAGAGCCAATACATAATATATGACCTTCCTGTACAAAAGAAACTGCATTCAAGATTTATGTTCAATAGAAGCTGATTACACATAATCTTTCTGTTGATTCAACTGCCTGCGCACATTTAAATCTCAGAGGAAGGGCGGGAAGGAGAGGAGGAGGAAGAGGGGGGGGGAACAAACAAGTAAACAGCTGAAGATCAAAGATGGAATACAAATCAGCAGTCGACTATCACAGAGATCTTCAACAAGGGGGTCCGGGACAGAGGTACTGAACGTCTTAACATTCAATTCAAATCAATTTAAATAACTGTGTGTTTGTCCCTGAGGGGGCAATTCAAAACCCCTTACCTTAAATCCATTATATTATTAGCAAATATAAATCAGCCTATTTATGCAAAAAAACATTGATGACATTAAAACATGATATATAAAAATATGCCAACAATTATTATTATAAAAAAGGTATAAAGGCGTTAGGCCGCAGCCACACGTTACTGTAGGTCCAGTTTATTTTGCAACTTCATTTTATCCAATATATGTAGGCGGGGTCCCTGCTCCATCTCTCTTTCAGTTAAGGGGCCCTTGGCTTAAAAACACTGAAGACCCCTGGACTATCATCCTTGTAATCTGGAGGCACTGACGAGGCGATTCCATCTGACTTTGTCAGAAGTAAATAGCTCAATACCGGGCTGTTTCTCAAGAACCATTCGTACATATAGCTACGAAAAGTAAAGCACTGTAAAGAATGCGTTCCTCAATATATTGTTTTCAAATTAGCCTTTTGGACATTTGCACGATTTCCGCCCAACAGCGATGAGGTTCAGAGGGTGAACTAAAGGAGCAAAAGCTGAATGAAAAAAGACCGAGAAGATGACAAACCCAGAACACACATGTTGAGAGTGTTTCTAACTTATAGCATAAACAGAGTATTTAGGAAGTATTAGGACAGTGAGACATTTGTGTTAGCTTAGCTCTGCACTCCATCACACAGTGACTATGAAAGGTCAGCAGCCCGTTTTACCAGCTATGTGTGAGTTCAGATGATAGACCGTATCTAAAGATGGACGACGCATCTCCACTTCCTCCAACTGTTTAAAAGTGAAGCCAAATTATCTCGGATACGGGCGCTGCCATCTTGGAATTTCGGAGCCAGAGTGTGCGCATCAGGCACGGCGTTATGGGTGGGCCTGACGGGCCTAGGCCCACCCACTTTTCAACAGGCCCACCCAAAACATTTCCTCAAAAAACATTAATTAATTAATATATTATAATTTGTTGAAGAATTATTAAAAATCGGCAAATTATCTCATAATTTGTGCTAAAATTGTCTAAATGTTTAGTTTTCAAAAACAATTTAAAAAAAACTGGTCATGTCTATTTTTATGTTTCTGCGCAAGTTCAGCAGACAGTGAGGTCCGGATCGGATGTAGCTTGTCGGTATGCTAGGCTAGCTCCCAGTGATCTGAGAGTGTGAAAATCATTTCCAGTAAAGGACAAGGTTGCAACAGTCGTTGTTTAGGTACCTCAAACGTGCACGAACGTTCTCAGAGTCATCGCTGCAACCAGGAGATGAAGGAGAGCTGAGATCCACAACGCCTAGCACATCTTTGTCTCGGACACCGCAGGATGCTAGCGATGCTAGCGCGGTTAGCGCGACCAGCGCGACCAGCGCCGGTGCTAATGCCTTTGCCTCTGCCTCGCGAGTGGATGATATAGCCCCTATGGATATAGCCCTGTGGATCGGTCTTCCGTGGATGAGCCCGCAACTCAACCAGTGCTAAAGTATCCGGTCACTTCTTCTTTAGGGAGTTTAATTGTGTAGGACCGCCAGAGGATAACAGTAAGGTATGTGAAGGCTACTCTGCCTGTATTGTATTATGTCGTTATATGAGATGTATGGATTAAAATAATCAATTCATAACTCGCTACACAGCTGCAGGCGCGGTTCTATTTCTATAACAGATTGTTACAAGTTGTTGTTCCCTCATGGTTTTCTCTTGTTATGGCCAATGATGCTTTAGGGCTATTAATGCGATTTATTTATTTTTGTTAAACATGTTTATAACATGAATCATCACACTAAAGTAAGGAAATAACTTAAGTCTTGTTTTACATGACAGATGACGTTGTCAATGAACAAGTTCTGTGGCCGAGTATTGATTGAAACTGTCGGGCAGTGTTGTTGATTTGTATATTGTTGAAAACTTAAAACAATTGAAAAGAATTGTGAAATATTCGGCCTCATGTTATACGAGCAGAACTAAACTATGTTTTGGGGAAATATTAGATTCCTGACCACTTTTACAGTCTATAGGCCTTAGGTTAGGAGAGATGCGCTATAGCACAGCCAGGTATGGTGGTAATGGAGAGTCCAAAGCGCTCTTCTTTTGGTCAGAACCAAGGAGAGCGATCGCGGATAGGTCCGTCCTTTGCACCGAAACTTTTTACAATGCAACAACATATAAATAGCATCAAGCTATTACAATCTTTATTATGTAAGCACATATAATATATATATAATATAACAGTATATTAGCCAGTCATTACGTTAAACAGGGATTTGATAACGTTTTTAATTTAAGGCCCACCCAAAATTGGTCTGGCCCATCCAAAACTGGAATCCTGGCGCCGTGCCTGGTGCGCATTAGTGATCAGGCACTTATTGCTGGCAATTTATAGCAATGTTCTCATCCTTGCATAAGAATATTACACAGTGAATATTGAACTTTAGCTAAAATAAAAAATAAAAAACTGAATCATAATATCTGGCAAAAAAAAAATAATAATTAGATTTTATTCCCCAAATCCTTCAGCCCTAGAGGGAAGGGATGATAGTTATTTTTTCATAATGAAGATTTCTTCATTTCCCGCTCACAAAAGGGGAAACAACAACGACACAATATCGGAAATCTGCCAAATTGTTATTTTAAACAAAGGTATCGGCCCAGTATTTCACAATCGGTGCATCCCTAGTTGGAACATAGTGTGGGAGTTACACTAGTGGAAGTGGGTCGTCCCCTGGGGTTAAATTGGCCATGAGCCTACCAGAGCAGAGCTCCGGCAGAGTGTGATTTAGATATATCCTCACAGCAGCGCCTACTTCATTCATTATTTAAATCTTTTGGATGTGGCCTTGGGAATATACAGGAACCTCATTAACCTAAATATTTCAAAGTTTACACAGTGAAATCACTGGGAACAAAGCACATAAGTAAATAAAACATAAAGCAACAGACAGTAGGCGTAATAACTATACTCAAACCTATGAGGTACTGTAGATACTGTAGCAGCTCAAATAGAAGTATATTTTTACACACAAACAGAAATCTCAGTGTTTCTCATGAAGTTTTCATCTGATGCCGATTGTGGAAGACAACATACAGATACTTACAGTACTGTATATACAACTGGAGCCATCTACAAGGAAATGGCCCCCATGATGTGATGTAAAACGATAAATGATGTAATGGAGTCAGAGATGTAGCTGTTGAATTTTTCAGTGATGTGAGCAACAAACTATACTTGTAGAAAAACATCTGCTGTATTAGAATGAAGGCTGAAATCTCAGACAGATATCAGAAAAACTGGACAATTATTCAAATGTAAAATATGAAAAAGATGTTTATTTTTGTAATGTGAAGTGATCTGTTGAATCAAAACCTAAATTAAGCAGCATTTACTATAAAGCCAATGACACATCAGCTGTGTTAGAAACCGTTCCCTATCTCGGAAACAGTGAACTATATAGTGTGTTCGCCAATTCTCTGTGGCTAGTTCACTATAAAATACCCACAACGCACTGCTAATTTCAGTATATAAACAATGTACCCTACATTTTACTCCCGTATCCCACAATGCAACGTGTTTTCCCGGAGGAGAAGAAGACGCAGAAGCCACCGCGAAAACTGAAAAGGAAAAATGGAACAGGCTTTTGTTTCTAAACAGTCAACCCGTTATCACTCCGAACTCGTAAAATACCATTGCTTGGACAATGGCTGTCAGCATCATGACGCAAAAAGCGCCCTTCAGCGTGTGTAGATGGGTCAAACTACACAGGACTATCACCCAGGAGACCGGGGATCGTGTCCCGCATGTCACGTTTCCTAAACCCAACTGTCCCGTTCTTCTTTACCTAAACCCAACTGTCCCGTTCTTCTTTATCTAAACCCAACTGTCCCGTTCTTCTTTACCTAAACCCAACTGTCCCGTTCTTCTTTATCTAAACCCAACTGTCCCGTTCTTCTTTACCTAAACCCAACTGTCCCGTTCTTCTTTACCTAAACCCAACTGTCCCGTTCTTCTTTACCTAAACCCAACTGTCCCGTTCTTCTTTACCTAAACCCAACTGTCCCGTTCTTCTTTATCTAAACCCAACTGTCCCGTTCTTCTTTACCTAAACCCAACTGTCCCGTTCTTCTTTACCTAAACCCAACTGTCCCGTTCTTCTTTTCCTAAACCCAACTGTCCCGTTCTTCTTTTCCTAAACCCAACTGTCCCGTTCTTCTTTACCTAAACCAAACTGTCCCGTTCTTCTTTACCTAAACCCAACTGTCCCGTTCTTCTTTATCTAAACCCAACTGTCCCATTCTTTTACTAAACCCAACTGTCCCGTTCTTCTTTACCTAAACCCAACTGTCCCGTTCTTTTCCTAAACCCAACTGTCCCGTTCTTTTCCTAAACCAAGGAAGGTGTTACATGGCAGAGTGACAGGAGAGTGGGAGCTTCAGTGGAAGCCAGCAAGAGGCAGAGAGAGGAGCCAGCAACGTGCCAGAGCCAGCGGGCCGGGTCTTTGTGTGGTCATTTTCGCCTTCCTTAGAAGGTTGTTTTTGTATTCAGTTTGTATAATATATCATTGAAGTTATCGTTGAAAGTGTTTCCGCCTTTCCTTTTCCCTTCGCCCGAGTTTATTATTTAAATTGTTCGCGTCCTCCACCCCTAGACAAAGTAGGGACGTAACAGTCCGAAATCTGGTTTGGTCATTCCCTCTGTAGTTCACTATTTATTAAACACTATAGAGGGAACAGTGATTGAGTGAATGAGAGAACGGTTTCTAACATATCTTTTATCTATTGACCTAATAAGTCAATAGATAACTTCCTGTTCTGGTGGTTTTATTTTGGATGTTTACAACGTTTGGCTTTTGAGAGTCACGCACACCGAATATTATTCATTAAGAAAATAACATTAAATTAAATTAAAACGACAAACGGCAAGCAAATCACAAACAAATACGAAAGCCACTGAGGACAGCACCAAGTTTCCATCACATACAAAGTTCAACATTCACCTAGTGACGTTAAAATGTTTCCAATAGTCAGAAAGGAAAGGGAAGTGGGCGTGGTCTGCAATTAGCGGCAGTGGAGAGAGGTGTGGGAACAGGCTTGTTCAAGGTGAGCCAGGCCTGCGTAGAATCAATCACCAGGGATTGCCGCCCAATGCATGCTGGGTAGATCTGTGTCCGACTTGATCCCGACTTGCTCCGACGTCGTGCACACGTAGGCAACGATAACCTCACGAGATCAAAGCGGCCGCAGGTTTGAGAGGCAAGACCCAGGCGGACCCAGGGCATGCTGGGAAACGCCTGCCTCTCAGCTGATCTGACAGCTGATTGGTTCAGAATCAACTCAACATGATGACGTTTTATATCAACTTTTATTGTTTTTAAATTGGAGGGATTTTAATTGCAATTTGTCTGATTTAACCCTCCTGTTGTCCTCGGGTCAAATTTGACCCATATTCAAAATGTTTCTATATCCGAAATTTGGGTTTCTTTCAACCAAAATGTCAAAAAAATAATATGGATGGTTCCGTACAACCATTACTCTTGACAAGTAAAATAAAAAATCAGCTCAGTACTTTCATTGAATTTGGGTGCTTTATTCAATTGTATAGCATTTGGAGAAAAACATAATAATAAAAGAACGTTGAAAAGAGTGACAAAAATGTCCGAAATAGCTTAAAAAACGTGAAGAAAAAAAAATGTGACAAAAACATTGGTAAGAAGTTACAAAAAAAACTTGTAAAAACCTTTGGGGAAAAGCGACAGAAGTGTCGAAAAAGACGACCACAACGAGGGTTAAGAGCTTATTCTGTACAGAAGACGTTGTGTGGCGTACGGTGACGTCTAGAAGTCAGAGAGACTAGATCTGTTCAGACTACGGATCATCTACAGTCTGTTGTTGTTAACATCAGCAACAGATCGCATGTAGAGCATTTTGACAGCTACTCTGTCTTAATAAAAAATAACTAGAGACTGTGTACGAGCTGATATATGGGTCTGATAACCTTTTATTAAATCGGAACCGGACCTAACAGGATGTGAGTGTTTCTGTGACTTCCTGGTCAGCCTGAAGGCTGCTGGAAACGGCTGCAAACTGTCCGACTTCGGACTGCTCTCGTCCACTTTAGAGGCGACTTATTTGTCTCGGCTGACTGTTGTTGTACTAATGTAAGATGCAGTAGCGTGCTGGACCATCCGATGACTGCACACCACAGAGACAGGACACGGCACTGTAAGATATTCTTTTGTTGGTTCTTTGTTCAAATGTTGTGAGCCAGTAGCCGGGCAGGCGGAGGCGCACGGTTGGTGGTTATAAACCCACGGCAAGTCCCACTACAATCAAATACATGAATGAAAAACTTAAATATAAATAACAGGAAGCAGAATAAAACAAATAGGACATGAGCCACGCAGTACAGCACCAAGTCTGCTAATTACTGTTCCATTGTTGCCTTCTTCGTTCAAGGCTCTCCACTCTTAGTAAACAACAGGAAATTATTCCAGACCTGGTTGAGTTTCCCTTTGGTATCATTCACTCGGGCTTATGGTGCTGGGCCGGGTTTTTTCAAGGAAACACTGGCCCACAGAGCAGCACCACACCAAAACAACATTTGCATGCGTTGCTTTTTCACTAATTAGTGTAAAACTCTCCCGCAGACGTGACAGAGGCCAAATTATTACAAAGCCATACTCCAGGGTTTTTACATAAAAACATAGGAAAATAGGGTCCAGGTTGAAAAGAAAATAGTAGTTACCCTTTAACAACTACTCAAAGTGCATATACATAGCACAGGCACCATTCACCATTCATGGTTAGCATCGTTAAGCCTCTGTCCTGATTGAAAGGTCCTAAATCATCCCCCGCTTTATCGCCTATTTTTAAATAAATGGGACCATCACTTACTAAATGAACATCATGCTGTGTTGAAGAAGACTTCAAACTAGCGACTGAGCACATAAACTCATTATGAAAATGTTTACTGAGGTAATAAATCAAGTGAGAAGTAGGCTCATTTTCTCATAGACTTCTATAGAAACAGACTTATTTTTGGAGCCAGTGGAGTTGCCCCCTGCTGGACGTTAGAGAGAACGCAGCTTTTAAGGAGCTTCAGCATCGGCTTCACTTTTTCAGGCACCGAGCTCAGTCTATTATTTTTACAGTATATGCCTGATATACGTCAATCAAAGCCCACACCCCCAAACGGAAACACAAACGGCTTTCCTTTAAAACCTTAAGCCCAAGCTGAGATAACCATGAAAACCTTTCAGACTTGACGAAGCTCCTCCAGAGGCTCTGAAGACATTATACAATCATTTATACTACAGAGTAGTACTACAGTAGTACTACTACAGAGTCTCCTCGCGATCGGAAACCACAGTGCGTGAACAAAGGAAAAATGTGCCTAATACTTGCAGATATCTGCTCTGTTTCTTAATCCTTCAAAAAACACAATCAACAAAACCTCACAGCACGGTTTGATGTGTGCAGAAACATCACAGTCAAGTGAAGTGCGCTCTTCATCACAGGAGATGAAGGAAAAGTCAATGTCAAAGATGCAGATTGAAGACAAATGCAAAAAAGCAATAAGCAGCATATATGAAGTTTTACTACTGAATCAGCAGCTCCCCAGGAGCGAAAGGGCTTCCCAGTAATAAAGCTCATGATATAGCACGTATCCATGGCGACTGCATACCCAGCTCACTGTTTCAGAGCATTTTGTGTTGGAGACGTATTCATAATCAAACCGGGATTTCGCAGTTTGGTGACCCTTGGTGTCCTGTGTGAGAGCTGAAAGCTTTGTGATTGGTCAATTTAGAGGGGAAAAAATAATAGGGCATGCAGGGAAATGTGTCTAGAGGACATTTCCAGCGAGGTCAGACACACACTAGAGTTGCAAAGATTAATCAATTCATTTGAAAAGTTGTCAACTATTAAATATATATATTGAACAAAATTATAAACTCAGTGGTCTCATTTTTCATGAGCTGAACTCAAAGATCTAAGACTTTATCTATGTACACAAAAGTCTTATTTCTCTCAAATATTGTGCACAAATGTGTCTAAATCTGGGTTAGTGAGCACTTCTCCTTTGCCGAGATAATCCATCCACCTCACAGGTGTGGCATATCAAGATGCTGATTAGACAGCAGGATTACTGCACAGGTGTGCCTTAGGCTGGCCACAATAAAAGGCCACTCTAAAATGTGTGTAAATTTGTATTGGGAGGGGTCCGGGGGGACCCAAAAACCAGTCAGTATGTGGTGTTAGGGTTCATCCGTGAAGAGAACACCTCTCCAAAGTGCCAGACGCCATGGAATGTGAGCATTTGCCCACTCATGTCCGTTATGACGATGAACTGCAGTCAGGTGGAGAGAGAGAAAGAGAGAGAGAGAGAGAGAGAGAGAGAGAGAGAGAGAGAGAGAGAGAGAGAGAGAGAGAGAGAGAGAGAGAGAGAGAGGGATGAACCCTAACCCTAACCCTAACCCTAACACCAGATACTGACTGGTTTTCGGAGAGAGAATATGTTCCAGTTTCTTCTCTCCTCTGTGACAGTAAACTGAATATCTTTGAGTTGTGGACAAAACGAGACATTTGAGGACTAAAAGAACACAACTGTCCCTTAGGTTTATTAAAAATCATCCACAGCAGTTGAGTTGAGAGGCTTCCAGTGTCATGTTGAATGAATCTGTTTGTTCTGGTTGCATTTTACCGATTGAATGTTTAGTTTTTTACTTTATGTCTTTCATTTTCCCCTCTGCCGGAAGAAGTCATGCTTCCAGTCCCGTTTGTTTGTTAGCAGGATTTTGCCAAAACTTGTTAACAGATTTCAATAAAATGTAATCCATTGGCTGAGAAGTAATTGATACGTTTTTGGTGAACAGCCAGGAAAGGATTAGTAAAAGGACAATTTTCAACATTTTAATGAAGTCCTTGATTCACTATGACGGACGAACGGACGAGCACGCACACGCACACGCCCCTCCCTGGGTCCTGTTTTAGAGCAGAGATAGCTGTACTGTAGTAACAGTTACATTAGCAGCAGAAAGAAAGGGTTAAAGGGTAACTACCATTTTTTTCAACCTGGATCTCTATGTTCCTATGTTTTTATGTCTAAATGACGGATGAGAACAACAATCTCTGACATTGGTCCAGTATTAAGAGAGATCGCTGCAGCCGGCAGCGGCGAAACAAGCTACAATGTAAGTTAATCGGCCAATTGTCCAGCTTGTATTTACCTTCACTAAAGTGCTCTTTTTGCCGCTGACAGGCTCGGATTAATATTCTAAGTATCTGACAAGATTATGGAAAGCGACGATCACAAAAAAAGACGCTCAATGAGCACAAACATACAAAAAAACAACTAAAACGACACTAAATGACTACAGAGATGCCAAGAGAATTACAAATAGATGCTAAATGACTATAAATACACACAAAATCACCAAACAGATACATACTAAATATAAAAGACCACAAAGAGACACAAAATGGCCGCAAAGAAACCTAAAACTACTAAAAATAGATGCAAAATGACTAAAAGTAGACTCTTTGGCTATGTTCACACCGCAAGTCTTAATGCTTAAATTTTATGATTTTTTGCTCAGATCCGATTTTTTGTTCAGCTGTTCACATGACCTTTAAAAACGTGGCCTAAATCAGATTCCAGTGTGAACTGTTTGCGGTTTCGAACTGACCCGCATGCGCAAAAGAACAATAACAACGACATCAGACGCAGCACGCTGTCGCACTAAAGTTAGGGAGGTTATGGAGGAAGTCAGCAGTTTCGCTTTTATTTCAATATGTTTGTGTAATGGCAACATTAATGAGCAGGTGCTGAGGATTTTTCAAAAACGGAGCGGTTACGGTGTGATCCTTCTAGTTTTGATTGAATTCAAGTATCTCCCCATACACTAATGAGGTCTAACACCTCCCTCTCCCTCCATTGACTTGCTCCATCACTGTTCTCCATGTTGTAGGCCTAGTCCAGTTTTTAATGTTACCGTCTGTGTCTAGGGCTAACTCCCGCCGACGCATAATTGTGACAAATGTTGATGTAGATTGACGCAAAAGTTGCATCAAATCCGCCTCGGTTGTTCACATTGCGGCCCCATTGATTTTGGGCCCCTTTTGCCTGCAGTCTGAACGTAGCCTTTGAGTTTGGGTGACTTGTAGACTGATTTCCTGAATCGATTCCACTGACGATTTGGGATATTTTAGTTGCAAAACCAATTTTGCTAGGATATGATATACAGTATAAGAGATTCTACAATTGTACAAGGTTCCATCTAATCTACTGCATTACTAAAAGTATCAATGTTTACATTACGAATTGACTGTAAAGCAGTTACAATAATTTTAACATTTAAATTTAACATGAACATAATAAAGTGCAGCTCTACAGACTCTAAAGTCTGTTAGTTTTAAAATGGCCATGCCCGTTTTTTCCTTCAGCAAAATGTAGCCTAACGGCGGAGGGCTATTTCACCCCCTTTCCCGACAAGCTAGCATAACTTGGTTGGTACCAATGGATTCCTTAGGTCTTCTAGTTTCATACGACACAGACATTGTTCTATTCTTTAGACCCAGCCCTATTCATAACCGTCCATGTGTGGCATGCAGGTATACTGTATTAAAACGGACATAAAAAAACCAACCTGAACTACTCTTTAAAGACCAGAACCAAACTGAACTAAAGTCAAATCCAGCTGCCTGTATCTGCAGCTCACTGCAGACTCAATTCCTCAAAGAAGATAAAGCGCAGTGGGCAAATGCCGCCTGCTTTTTGGAGTAAAGAACACAGGTAAGTAACTCAATTCCAAAAGCCAGTATCTGTCCTCTGCTGCCCTACACTACATCACAAATCCCAGCCGGAGAAGGCGGTGGGCATGCTGGGGACTCCCTGCCAAGACTAAAGATCAGCTATTTTTCCCTGGCAGATGCGAGTCGCAGCAGGAGAAGGCCACAGACAGGCAGGAAGGCAGGCAGGGGGAGGAGGTACTATAAAACAGGGAGGAGAGGGGGCAGATGAGAAAGTTAGGAGGCACAACAGATTGTCATCCACCTCCTCCCTCCCTCCGTTTGTCCATCTCTCTGTCAGAGCTCTCACCATCTTTGGTCTCTCGCTCTCTCTGTGTGTGAGCCCTTCGGGCCGATAGAGCGTTTGGACTCAGATGTCACAACATACACACACACACACACACACACACACACACACACTCACAGTTGCCTTTCCCTGAGTCCAGTTTAAGAGCAGAGATACCATCTCACTATCTTTACCTCGCTCTATGGTGTTTTAAGCCCCCAACGTCGACCCAACGTTGACTTCAAGGCACCTAACCCTGACCCTAACCCTTGCCTAATCTGCCTGGAAGGCGACGTTGGGGGCTTAAAACTCCAAACACCCTTTACCTCCTTGCTTTGGTCTATCGCTCTCTCTGTATGCGAGCCCTTCGGGGCTGATAGAGCATTTGGACTCAGAAAGCACACACACACACACACACACACACACACACACACACACACAAGGTAAAACAGATTTGCTTCTGCACGCACGCGTCATGGTATTTTTTAGGTTCTAGCCACTGTCCACCAGAGGGCGCTCTCCAACGTCATTGTTGGCAACAATCGTGTTTAACCCTTTACGTTTCATATCTTCAGTTTGTATTTTTATAGATTTTATTTATCAGAACTTTAATATATTTTAATGTTCTCTATTCGGTTGTGACAATAAAACAAACAAGTCTATTTTTAAACTGCATTATCATATTATTTTATTGAGGACTCATAAATAAATAAAAAATAACTAACGTTAGGGAAATCTGTTTATTTTTTTTTAGGCATTTCTGAATACATTTTTTTTATATATATTGGCCGATATATCTGAAAATCAGATTTTTAAATCACCAAATATTTGAATTGATAGCGGCCTTAATCAGTCGGGCTCTAATAGGGATAGACAGATTATCGGCCCTGGTCCGTTTTTTGGCAGTTGGCTAATTATCTGTATCGGCGTTTTATTTGCCTGATAACCAATAAAGTTAATAAATTAAAAAGTGTTCTACTTTGGCTCGGCTGCAGCTCTGTGTCTGACTCACCACCGAGTCTGACTTAATGTCCCGCCCACAACATCCTTCAGCCAGGCTTTTTTACCAGGTTACTGGTCTTGCTTTTGTACACATGCCTTTGATTTGCCTGAACTAACCAATGTCAGATACAGGTAGTCAAGTCAAGTAGAGCTTTATTCGTCCCCACAGGGGGGAAATTGGTCATAAAGGCATTGGCATTGGGCTAAAGGAAAGAGTTTACATCATGGACAGATCCCCACGGTGTAGAGAAAGAAATAGCAAAAAACGTTTTCATCAAACATCTCAAATACATTCATAAAATACTGAAATACAGTGTCATTCGGAGGTGCAGAACAGAAAGCATCTGAGGAATTGCTCCCCTGACCCCTGAACCCGTTCAGATTTCCATCAGCACAGAAGGCCATTTCCACACCAGTGAACTGAGCAGTTCAGCGGAGCGTGAATCTGTCTCTGCAGTGTCCAGTAAAACAAAAAGGAGGCTGGGGGAAGCCAAAGAATGGCTATTCAAATTACTATTCCCAGAAAAAGGCAGGAGAGAAGAGTGTGGCGTGACGCGCGCCACACACAAACTGTAACACTGACGGAGGAAGCAGGTGCAGGCTGTAAAACCGTCGAGCATTAATTAAACATCTCTGGGCAAACGAGACGGTCCTCCCGCCTACATGCTTACACCTGACATTTAGGTAAATTAGCCAACAGTAAGCACCGGTCCTCGGCTGCTCCGATTGGATGAAACAGGAGGAGAGAAGCAGCGGCTGAAATGATATGGTTTCATGAAATCCTGGCGCTGCCTTGGTCACCTGGTCGAGGCTGTTCCTGAACGCCTCTTCGCCCGAGTCCTGAGGTTTTTTTTTTTTGTTGGGCTGTGACGTGTCTGTCGGGCCAAAACGGGGCTGAATTTGTGTAGTGTGATCCTGGCATAATGGAACAGGTGCTGAGCTCTTATTGTAGCTGAAATTAGTTTTGTGTCGCCAACAGACACTCTTAAAGAAAAGGTCATTTTTTTTTAAAAACACTGGTGATGTCAGTCTTACTTTGGGAAGAGGAGAGTTGTGATTCTAATAAGAACTCAATTTAAAACAACAGTCACACAAAACACTTTTATGAATGAGTAGAGAGACATAAGGGGAGGTGATCACACGGTGTACGTGAGTGAGAGGGGTGGAGGGAAATAAAACGGATGAAATAATGGTGCGAGCAAATACAGGAAGCTGAGTTAGTGTTGGTTTTTGGTTCTGAGTGTGTCCAGGGGTGTTGTCAAACGGCAAAATCTCAACCAATTGGTGGTGATGGCGCAGTGGATAGTGACCCATACCTTTGGTGTGTGAGACGCAGGTTCAGTTCCCACTGTGATACATCAGCCAATGTGTCCCTGAGCAAGACACTTAACCCCTAGCTGCTCCAGAGGTTTGCGACCTCTAACGTATAGAGCAATTGTAAGTTGCTTTGGATAAAAGCGTCAGCTAAATGACATGTAATGTAATTCCAACCGATTCACTCAAATTGGTCAAAAGAACGTGCAAAAGTTTCAGCTTTGGTGATCCGCATCACTAACTGCGGCTGTGATTATCTTTATTTATGAAATAAAGAAAAGTACATCGTGATCAGGTCCAGAGGAATCAAACAGATCCAGATCTGTGTCATAGAAAATGTGATCTTAGTCACTATGGACTGTTTGTTACTGCTAATTTCCACCAACTGCGGAACGTCTGCGGATCCGCTCCGGAACGGCAGCAGAGTCATTAGGTTTCCATTAAAGTCAGTGTGTGTATAATGTGTGTATTGTGTGTGTAATGTGTGTATTGTGTGTATAATGTGTGTATTTCAGCTGGCTGCATAACGGCTGCGTCCCAACTGCATCCCAGCTCCGGCGGTCCGCAGCCATCCGGAGCAGATACGCAGAGCTTCTATTTTTGCCGGACGCCGGAGAGCTCCGCAGCAATTCAGCACCAGCAGATAGTGCGGGACAGGAAGTCGAGCACAGAAACAAAATAAAACATCCGGTTAATTTTCTAAATAAAATACACCGTGCTCACGGCGGATCATATCTCCCTGCACTACACCTTGAAAACGTCATAATGGATGGAAACGGCTACTGTTGTTGGTTTTGTGGTTCTGTTTATAGAAACTACATCCTGTTATATCGCACGATCATACGTGAATTCGCGGCCCAATGGTGTTTTTTGCCCCCAACAGCGCCTTCCAGGCAGGTAACCCTAACCTTAACCCTAAACATAACCATTACCGCGCCGTTGGGGGCAAAAAACACAGAATTCGCGAGATCTCGTGGGTCCTCGTGACTTCAGCTGTCAGTCATGGCTGCAGCGCAACAAATCTGGAGCTGGTGGGTGTTGGTGGAAATGAGGAGTTACAGTATGAAGGAGACGTTTCAAAAAGGGAGCAGTGTTGTGAGTTCTTTGGGAGATCATTGTAAAACTTTTCCCCGTAAATTTAAAGCTTCACCAGTAAAGTATTTGTTTACAATAAGCATACTGTTTTATACATTTTAAGGTATTTTACTGTAAATAGACAGTTTACCGTATTATTTGAATTTACAGTAAAATACTGGCTACGATGTAATTCCTGCCTTTTCCTTTATTTTCCCAAGATGCATTGGTATTAACAGTAAATACCTGTAATTTCTAACATTCGCAGATAGTGCTGTAATATTATTGTTTTCTCTCAGAATACATTGCCATTTACAGTATGATCCTGTATAACATTAAAACAGTAAGATACTGTGAGATTTTAGCTGTAAATTTACATCTTGATTTTGTAGTGGCGGCCCGCCATGGCAAAATTTCTGCCGCCACGGTATCAGAAATAGGGCAGACACACAATGTAGTCGCAGTTGCCTTTTAAATTATCCTGCCAAAATAATACTCACATTGCAATTTAACAAGTAGAACTATTCAGAGGTTATTGGACCCGTCCAGTTTAACTCCACATACTGTTGTGTTGTTGTTTGGACAGAACTGCCCCTAATGCTAAAAAAAAATCCTAAAGGAAACACTGGATACTGTGAGAGTTTAGCTGTAAATGTACATCAAAGGTTTACAGTGTATGTATTAATGGTTAATAAACCATGTAGTAATGCTTTATAGATTACTCGGTTCATTAGAACACCTTTTATGTTGCCAGACTGTAATAAACTCCCTCTTGGCTGGTGGTTTTCCTCCTCCAGCAGTCTTTGTCTCTAGCTCATCAATGAACCCATTGACCGCTTGACTTCTGGAGAAGTGCTGCAGACATAGGGCTAGATTTAACAATTATTTTCAATAAAACGTATTATGCCGACCATTTTCACGATCAATCAATTGATACTTTAGTCAAATACAATGGCAGAAACAATGGAAAAGTCCCAGGGGTTGTTTGAAGATTTGAAGATGTCGTTTTGTTAATCAACTAATAGTTTTAGATCTGCTGCAGACCTTCTGACGCCTGCTGTTTATCAATGTTGTATTGATTCTCCAGCAATTACTGCAATGCATCGGAGCAATCAATAAAGCTATTAGTTACACCTGTGTTTGATAAATCAAATTATATTTGCTGTGAAAAGGGTTTATTAAACTTTCACATAGGGCTGGGCAATAGGGAGAAAATCAGATATCACAATATTCTTGACCAAATACCTCGATATCGATATTGCGACGATATTTTAAGGATGACAATTGGTGCTTTAACAAAATATCTTCACACTTGCATTTTAGATAAGTAATCATCAGTAATGTGGACATAATGTCTAAGTGGGGATAACAGAACAGCTTGAACAGTCTGATAAGTTCAGAAAAGTACATCACTTTACTGTAATGCAGCCTTTAAAACCAGGAAAAGACAACACTTATGTGGTATCACGATATTACGATATCCAAAATCTAATACGATATCTAGCCTCATATCACGATATCCATATAATATTGATATATTGCCCAGCCCTACTTTCACATATTCCCCTGGTCATGTCTGCCTCCTAGTTTGGGAAACACCGGTTTACTTCTAGGGCAGCAACTAACGATTATTTTCATTAACGATTAATCTGTCGATTATTTTCTTGATTAGTTGTTTGGTCTATCAAATGTAGATCAGTGTTACCCAAAAAGCCCAAGATGACGTCCTCAAATGTCTTGTTTTGTCCCCAACTCAAAAGATATTCAGTTCACTGTCACAGAGGAGAGAAGAAACTGGAACATGTTCACATTTAACAAGCTGGGATGAGAGAGAGTTTCTACTCAGACTGTCTAAGCGAGTATTAAAATAGTTGCCGATTCATATAATAGTTGACAAGTAATCGATTCATCTTTGCAGCTCTACAGTGAGACTCATTACTAAATCTTTTGACTGTGATTTATTTATGGTTTATAACAAATAGAAATTAAGTTCAACTTGAATTAGCCAAAGTAATTGGTATACTTAAGAGTTCCTTTATAAAAAAGGGTCCCTTGTTAGATGGTGGAACTGAAATTTCATTGGTGGTCAGGTTAGCTTTATCCAACAAATAGCAAAAGAAAAACGGCCACACACACCGAGATCACAGCGGTCATCTCGGGAAGGGTTGACAGGAAGTTGTATGAACTCACTTGAAGTCCCCACTGACAAGTCCATGCAGAATTAGCACAGGCGACACATAGCCTAAAGGTGTCAAAAAGAAGTGACAAAAGCTTAACGCTTACCTTGGACGTCGTCCTGGTTCCTGTTTCACTCCGACTATTTTATTCCCTTCGTCCTGTTGTCCTATTTCTCTCTTTTTTTTCTTCTTTCCCGCGGTTATTTGTTCCTAATGTCGCTTCATGACTCCCGGCTCTCAGAGCGCGCACCGCGGACAGTGGAGCAGCTCTGCCGGAGGGGGGGAAAAAATAAAAAAAACTTCCAGTCAAAGTGTGTGAATATGTGTGGACGGAAGAAAAAGGGCAGTGGTGGGCAGCGGGGGAGCTCCAAATAAGGAAGGGAGGGAGGGAAAGAGAGAGGAGAAGAGAGGCAGCCGGTGCGTTTTAAACCTGATCTCCCGGAGAGAAACCCGAGCGCTGCCGCGCTGAAACTCAACCCGAGGCGACAGACGCTCAGCGCGGCTCCGAGCGGCACATCTCTCCCTGGCTGACACCGAGACAGAGATACAGGGGAGGGAGCTGGGAGAAGGTGGTGGTGGGGTGGGGTGGGGTGGGGGGGAGGAAGAGGAGGAGGAGGAGGAGGGGCGTTGATTATCAGGGCACCAAGCGCGAGCGCCTGCCGACAAGCCAGGTGGATGTGAGCCCAAGGGCGTAGGTTTAGTATAAAACTGTACAACAATTCACAGCTGTGTGTGAGATAACTCTCTCATTGCCTCACAAATAACAATATGGCACTATTATGCTACTTGCACACTGCTTACTACATATTTAATATTATTACATATATTTTATTTTGTTAATAGGCTACATCAGGGGTCATCAACTAGATTTTTCCAAGGGCCAGAATTTTTCTACGCAGACACTCTGGGGGCCGGACTTTCAAATAAAGAAAATAATTAAAAAATTAAAATAATTTAAACCTAATATGCGTATTTTTGTTCGCAATTTTCACTTTCTTACTGAATTAATGCTATATTTCTTTAGATGTATTAGTGTGAGCAAACTCCTAAAAAACATGGAAACTCCATAATGATAACTGGCTCTTTAACTAGGAAAAGATGTCAGACTAGGAGGCAGTTCACTGAGGAGTGATGGTTAAAGTCTGTGATTATGGAAACATTGTTGTAGTAAGCAGCGTCCTGATTGGTGGAAAATGCTTGCAGAAAGAAACAGTGCTTGTCAGGTTGCAAAATAATACAACCAGCATCATCATTGACGTGCATATTAAGTAGCCACTATTTATTTTGGTCTTACAAGAGTTTGGTTTGTTCAGCCAACAGTGAGGTTTACAAGACGTTGTCCAAATTTCCAGATTCCCGGCAAACTAAGATAAACAGTTAGACTACAAACCGACAGCTTTTGTTTTAGCTTGTTTGTAAAAATTCGTTATTTGCAGAGTAGAGCTGTGTTTGCGTATAACAGCGCGGTGGACAAGAGTGGACTGAGCAGATTGAAATATCGCTTTCTACATGTTTATGCCGACACAGGTGAGTGCATTGATAAGTATTGACTTTTTACTCACGAAGGTTTTATTGTAGCCTACTTACAGTAACGAGACTAGCGTGAGTTCATCTGCCCTCTTTGTATCGTTCCCAGTCAGGTGCTGCATGTTTTAACGCACACACGTCTCGGCTCAGCGGTGTGTGTGTGTTTTAACGCACACACGTCTGGGCTCAGCGGTGTGTGTGTGTTTTAACGCACACACGTCTCGGCTCAGCAGTGTGTGTGTGTTTTAACGCACACACGTCTCGGCTCAGCGGTGTGTGTGTGTTTTAACGCACACACGTCTCGGCTCAGCGGTGTGTGGAGCTCGGGAATCGCTGTACAAAATCCCAGCATGTGAATAGAGATGCACATACAGGGGGCTGGGTTTTTGCTCTAAATGTTTGAAATGATAAATAACAGAACGCATTTTTTCCTCTTTACATTTTGTGAATTCATGATTATTCTGCGGGCCAGACTAAAAGCTTTGGCGGGCCGGATGTGGCCCGCGGGCCACCAGTTGACGTTGGCTGGGCTACATAGTAGTCCATACATTTAGGGACTATGGTGTTACAAAATCCAGGAAATAATTTGGTTGATCATAATGATAAATTCTCCCAGAAAGAAGGCCTATGTATTTAGGCTGTACATTTTATTATACACTTACATATACACATTTAGGCTACATTATTTTCATTCCTCTACTTTTTTTTTGGTATTTCGTTCGTTTGTTATGTTTTTTTATTTATTATTTCTAGTATATTTATTGGATTTTCTGTAGGGGGGGGGGGGCACAATCCATAAAACTGTAGCCTACAACCAGGGCCGGCCCAAGACTTTTGGGGGCCCTAAGCAGGATTTGGTTAGGGGACTCTCCACATTGTAATGTGTCGCACTGCACTTGGCACTAAACCAACTTGTGCATTGTAGGCTACATATTATAAGTACTCATAATGTGCAAATAAGCATTTAAAGACTAATGTGGGACCAATTAGCAGCAACACTATCTTTACATAGACCGGCTCTGTTATAAGCTCAATTGTGAGACAATTCAAGCGCTCTTGGGGGCCCTCTGGTAGCCACGGGGCCCTAAGCAGCCGCTTAGTTCGCTTATACATCGTGGCAGTTCTGCCCACAGCAATTAGTTGATCGTAAGTAATTTCCCTGTTTGGGATGTATTAAGTCTCTCTCTCTCTCTCTCTCTCTCTCTCTCTCTCTCTCTCTCTCTCTCTCTCTCTCTTTCTCTCTCTCTCTCAGTAGCCACTGCAAACTGAACATTACTGCAAGGTTAAGATGGTACAGGGTCCACTGCAGGGGTGTCTGAAATGTTGGGAAACACATTTACAGGTAAGAAGGATATTTCCATGTTTTGAGTCTCCTGAACGGTTATTTTTAACTCTTTTGGGGTTGTCTTTCATGTTTTTTGAGGGGGACTACCTCTTCTAAATATTGGAGGGTGGGGACATATCCCCTAGCCTCGTGAGACCGTCCTGATCTCACGAGCTCCAGTTTTCCACTCGCAGCTCAGTCTGGCATCTTGAGATAGAGAACATTTGGAGCCGTTCGCCAAACGACCGACCAATCAGCGTTGAGTTTTGAGGCGGGTTTAGGTGTGACGCCAACGAGAAGGGCTTTGGGAAACACAGATCCATATTTTTCACAATTTTCTAACATTTTAAAGACCAAACAACTAATTGATTAATCGACAGATAACGAAAATAATCCTGAGTTGCAGCCCTAGGCCTACTGCAGAATAAGTGAGGTCTATGAACAAATGACTCCACGGTGAAATGTAAAAACAATGTCTCTCTCTCTCTCTCTCTCTCTCTCTCTCTCTCTCTCTCTCTCTCTCGAAATATTGGAGTGCCCCCTGCAAATCATGGTAACGGTCATTACCATGACAACCACGCTACAAGTCAAAACGGGAGGATGTTGATCATGGCAACAGTGGAAGGCAGCCAGACTAACAGCCCGGCTCCACCCCAGGGGCAAGCCAACGTGTCAACTCCAGGGTTGGATTCTGGTGTGTACACACACACACACACACACACACACACACACACACACACTGATTTTTATTTCTATTTTATATCCACTGACAGCAGCTCAACGTAAAAGACATTCAGTCCCAAAGATTGCAGGTTGCAGAGTGTGAGCTGTGCCCTGTTGCTCTCCACACCAAGTATTCAGTGACCTTTCACAACTGTGTACATGTGTTTCGGAGACAAGATCCCAAACCACCTGTCCACCTTTCCACCCTCCAGCTCTGCCCAGACACCGTGTTCATCACAACGCATGGTTGGCTGTACTCTTAAAGGAATAGTTTGACATTTCAGGGACACACAAATAGCCTATTCGGTTCCTGCCAAGAGGTAGATGAGAAGAGCAACACCACTCTCTTGTCTGTGTGTTAGGTATGGATCCAAAGCTGAGAGGCAGCTTAGCTTAGCATAAAGACTGGAAACAAGGGGAAACAGCTTGCCTGTCTCTGATAGGGTCGGGTACAGAATCCTGGTTCCTAAAAGACGAATGACAACGCAGATTTTTGGTGCCACTTAAATGCCTGCACTGCCCTCTGGTGCTCCGAAATGGACTTTACAGGAAACAGAAGCATCGCTGCATGTGACGCTAGTTAACACTACACTTGGCAGGTAACTTTAGCCTACCGCTAGCTAGTAGCTGGATAAAACAGATAAATAAAATGCTGACAGCTAAACGGTGTAACTTGTGGCTGTTTTTCACTTCAAAGGATTCCAACACCGGGACGTCCAACAGTCTGCAGCTAAAGACACAGAGGAGACTATTGACGTTTGACACAACATGGACAGTGCAGGAGAAACAACACAGGCGGGACTTGATAGTCCCCTAATACTGTATCTGAAGTCTCTTTTATATAGACCTTAGTGGTCCCATAATACTGTATCTGAAGTCTCTTTTATATAGACCTTAGTGGTCCTCTAATACTGTATCTGAAGTCTCTTTTATATAGACCTTAGTGGTCTCCTAATACTGTATCTGAAGTCTTTTTTATATAGACCTTAGTGGTCCCCTAATACTGTATCTGAAGTCTCTTTTATATAGACCTTAGTGGTCCCCTAATACTGTATCTGAAGTCTCTTTTATATAGACCTTAGTGGTCCCCTAATACTGTATCTGAAGTCTCTTTTATATAGGCCTTAGTGGTCCCCTAATACTGTATCTGAAGTCTCTTTTATATAGACCTTAGTGGTCCCCTAATACTGTATCTGAAGTCTCTTTTATATAGACCTTAGTGGTCCCCTAATACTGTCTCTGAAGTCTCATTTATATAGACCTTAGTGGTCCCCTAATACTGTATCTGAAGTCTCTTTCCCGAAATTCAGCCTTGGTGCAGAATTACAGCCACTAGAGCCAGTCCCACAATGAGCTTTCCTTAGGATGTGCCATTTCTGTGTCTGAAGCTATTGAGGAGGAGAGAGGGGGGGTCCAAGGTGGAGGGTGGGGGATGTGGTCTTGACCAACTGCCACTTTGCTCCTTTGAAAGCCATGATGTCTCTCTCTCTCTCTCTCATGGGTGGGCCAAATTCTCTGGGCGGGCAAAGCAGAGAAAGGGGAGGTAACCTTGCTCCTTATGACCTCATAAGGAGAAGATTCCTGATTGGTCCATCTGAGCTTTCATTTTCTCAAAGGCAGAGCAGGATACCCAGGGCTTGGTTTACACCTATCACCATTTCTAGCCACTGGGGGACCATAGACAGGCTGGGGGAACGCATATTAATGTTAAAAAACCTCATAAAGTGACATTTTCATGCCATGGGACCTTTAAGTACGGTTCCCAGTGTTATTTAGCACCTTCACAGCATTGGGGATGAAGGATTTCTTAAAGATGTTTCTATTTGCTGTTGGTACTCTAAAACAGCCTCCCTGAGGGTAGGAGTTCGAAATTCGCTGTGTAATGGAAGAAAGGGGTCACTAATTATTTTCTCAGCGTTTTTTTATAATGCGTTCCTCATGAATTCAGCTTTATGCCCCCACATCTTCATCCTTCATGGTACCTGCTGCCTTCCCTCCATCTGAGCGTGTTTGTGTCCTCACAGCACAGCGGCACAGCCAGATGGATCTCTGCCAAGGAAGCCCTGCAGTCGGCTCTCCGTGGCACAGCTTCTGACGGCTGGGAGCCCGTCACTGGCTGCTCATGTGGATGAAACTCTTCTGGGTTTTGGGGGTCTTTTTCTTCAAAATGATTTAAACATCTCCAATCCTATACTTTTATAACTTATTAACTGGCTCTTGGCTTTGGAAATTGCTTTCAACCTGATTGTAAAAACAGTATGGCTGCTCCGTTAGTTGATTAATCGACTAATCGGTTGTTTCGGTCTTAGTTGACTAAGATTTATTTAGGCGATTTAGTCATTTTTCATGCTGAATTACTCATTTCCAAGAAACTTATGGGCACATTTCTGCTAAACACATGCTTTTAAGTGGTGCTTTTGCATGATTCTTTGTGGAGAAACTCAGTTTTACAGATCTGTCGATTTATCAACTAATCGATTAGTCGACAAAATCCAAGTCTTAGTTGACTAAGAATTGCTTTAGTCCAGGACAGCCCCCCCAAAAAACCAGCTGATTCAAGATGCTTGTCAGTGACATGCGTGCACAGTTTCATGATTTAATAATGAGCTTTTGGCGATTGTAAGTGTGTTTTCTCATCTCATGAAATCAAATGTAGGTATCTGAATTAAAAAATGGAATACATTGGGGGAGGGTTATAATGTTTGTGTACATGTTTAATAATTCAGGATACTTTTCTGTAATCCCCAGGAAGAAACACTTACCCACTGCTAGTACCAGCTCTACTCTACTCTACTCTATTCTACTCTGCTCTACTCTATTCTACTCTACTCTACTCTACTCTACTCTACTCTACTCGGCTTGACTCGACTCGGCCGCTGTGCCCAAGGGGGTAAGCCTCTCTTCAGAACTCGAACCTCCTATGGCGCCATTTTGATGCTACCAAACGCCCACCCGCCGTTAGCATCCCATTGACTCCCATTAATTTTTACATCACTTTGACAGCGAATAACTTTACATCTGAAGCGTTTAAAGACTCTATTTGTCCATTGTTTATTTCTAAAGAAACACGACAATGTAGAAAAGGCTCCATTGTACCTCACGTTATGGCTCTGTAGCAGACGTTTTAAGTTTAATTACTAATGTTAACTAGCATTTTAGTTAGCAATAATGAGCTTGTGTCTATGTTATCTCCTTACATATACCTACGCTCTCCGTCTCTGTAAGATTGGGAATGATTGAGATTTCTCTTGGCACAGCTACCAGAAGACTTCACACTCTCAGACAGGTTGCTCACGTCACATCTACGTCTATGGCTGTGCCCCTTCCTCCATTTTCCATTGCAGATTTAGTACCGCCTCATGCCTGAGGTGAGCGTGGCTGGTCATCAGAGCGACGCCGCAGGAAACTGCCGTGACCTAACACCACACATCGAAGCTGTGTTGTTTTTGACTCTCGGCATGTGGCTGTTGCCACAGCCAGAAGAACAATTTAGTTTCAAAAGAAGCTGGAGGCACCCCCGCCTGACGCTACCAACGATGCCACAATGATCAGTGATGATTATCTCCGACCAATCAGTAGTCTGTAGGTTTTCACGTCACCTTTTGGTATCGCCTCAGCTCGCTTGGAACCTCGACAGAGGTGATACTAAATAAAGCACCTGTTTGCAGGTACCAGGGACTTTTTTTCATAATGGAAAACCAAAAAAGGCGAGTAGAGTCGAGGCATGTACCATGTAATGGAAAAACGCCATTTTATTTCACTTTGGCACTCTCTACTAACACCTTCGGAGGTTGTGGCAGCCCCTGAATTGAGACATGGCTTGTAACTCCAAAAGCTGCATTCTTGCCTTTATGTTTGTCATATACATAGTTGTAAGTTCCATCAGTTTGGGCATCAGCTTCGGTCCACCTTTTAATGATTTTACTTGAGAAATAAGCTCAGGAAACGGTGGCTGAGTGTTTAATGAACTTTAAAATTAGAGTAATTTAACTTCCACATTTAAATACAGTTTCTTGTCTTTGACGTCTGAATATACATATATAGTCTATGGATTACAAACATAGGACTGCAGGACTGTGAAACTGGAGGAAGCACTTTGGTTAAGGTTGGGAAGAGATTGTGGCTTTGGTTAAATATTAATAAAGTAAACACGTCCGGTCTTGTGCTTCAAGTCACTTTTGCCTTTTTTAATATTCATCCATCTTTCCCTAACCAAGTGCCCCTGAACATAACCATAACAAATATATATCATGCTTTAAGTTTAGTTGCTGCGATCAGATGCTGTTTTGCAAGATTTTGTAGGGAAAGGAAATTAAAAATGTTATCAGTGATTGTTTTGCAGATACATTCAGAATGAAAATGTTTGGGACTTAACAGATACATTGGTGCAAACCAGGCTAAACCACAGCGCTTTCAGCCCAGGGAGCGGCAGGGGCCATTAAGTGGGGTGGCACAGGGAGGGGGGAGCATTTAACTAGAATACAGCATGGAAAATCTGCTTAGAAATACAGGAAATATTGGATGTGATAGAATAACACATTGGTAATTCAAGAATTCTAATAATTGTTGTCATTACTTAGAATTCCTCATGGGGGCAACAGAAACTACACACTATGGGCCCTATCTTGGATAGCGCAAAGCCCAATACAAGTGTGTTTGCTAGTTCAAGACCGACGCAGTTGTCAATTTCCCGCCCAGAGCCCACGTCGTTTAAATAGCAAATGCCCCTGCGCCCATCTGGTCTTACAGGGAGGTGTGTTCAGGTGCATTCTGGGCGTGCTGGTCTTACAGGGAGGTGTGTTCAGGTGCATTCTGGGCGCGCTGGTCTTACAGGGAGGGGTGTTCAGGTGCATTCTGGGCGTGCTGGTCTTACAGGGAGGTGTGTTCAGGTGCATTCTGGGCGCGCTGGTCTTACAGGGAGGTGTGTTCAGGTGCATTCTGGGCGCGATGGTCTTACAGGGAGGTGTGTTCAGGTGCATTCTGGGCGTGCTGATCTTACAGGGAGGTGTGTTCAGGTGCATTCTGGGCGCGCTGGTCTTACAGGGGGGTGTGTTCAGGTGCATTCTGTGCGTGCTGGTCTTACAGGGAGGTGTGTTCAGGTGCATTCTGGGCGCGCTGGTCTTACAGGGGGGTGTGTTCAGGTGCATTCTGGGCGTGCTGGTCTTACAGGGAGGTGTGTTCAGGTGCATTCTGGGCGTGCGGGTCTTACAGGGAGGTGTGTTCAGGTGCATTCTGGGCGTGCTGGTCTTACAGGGAGGTGTGTTCAGGTGCATTCTGGGCGTGCTGGTCTTATAGGGAGGTGTGTTCAGGTGCATTCTGGGCGTGCTGGTCTTACAGGGAGGTGTGTTCAGGTGCATTCTGGGCATGCTGGTCTTACAGGGAGGTGTGTTCAGGTGCATTCTGGACGTATTGCTATCTTGAGGCAGCGGGAAGTGATCGCGCCATTGACCAACAAAAACCTGGTCTAAAGTCAATAACGCAGCATTTCATTGTTATTTTAACAGAGCATTAGTAAAATGCTCCTAGGCTCGTGCACAGCGCGCACACACTATGCTTGTTACACACACAGGGACGCGCAGCAGCACACACACACACACACAAACACATGCAGAAGATTACAAATAAAAATATTATGGTGTAAATCCTCCATCATAACAGCAATGCTCCAAGGTCCAAACGCGCCTGGCTTTTAAAGGGAATGGGAGATGATCTCTGATTGGTTGATTGCATGTTATGCCCAAAACACACCTCTGATTAATGAAGACACTAAGAACAACCCTTTAGAACCAGGCGCCCGGCACACGGACACTTTTTACTGCCGTCAAACTAGCAAAAGTGGATTTGGACACGCCCTAAACACGTTGCCGCATGACGCTAAATTTTTGCTGGCTAAACCTAACACTAACTGAAAACAACCGACAGCTCACGGTGCTCTGTAGCCAGCTCCCAGTCCCCTTTTCTCAGCTAAATGTAACTGTAAAGACAACAAATAGGTTTTCATACGATATCATTCAAACCCGTTCATGACAATGCGTATTGCCAATTAGACGTATTTAAGTGTGATTTCTCTGAGACATTGTTGGGTTTGGAGCTGTTTGGACAATAGTATTCTTCCAGCTTCGTGGCACCGGTTTGTGTTTGCCGGTTTCCCGTTTCGACGTAATAACACAAATAACACAAAAATCTGAAATTACACATAAACATGAAAACAAGAAACTGCGCCCGGGTAATGCAGAGCGACAGCAAGGCTCGACACGAAAAGGTCGTGGCCTTTTAAGAGCAGCAACAAACATGAGTTACATGAGTGAAGATGTATTTCTATAGCAATAACCTTTCAGAGCAGAAATGTCCTCACAATTAAAAAATTAAACCAAAGCACAAAAACAGGCAGGATAGTAAGAGGCACAGAAGATTACGACAAATAAATGAAAGAAATGACGCCGTTATTAATAAAAAGAAGATTGTTCCCCCTCTCCGCACACAAATTGCTAGTACCAGGACATCAGAAACAAGGACCAGAAGAAAGACTTTAACTGCAGCAGTGGAATGAAATCCTCCCGTTTGAAGAGCCCTCAGCCTTTATTGCAGCTCCACTAGATGCGTTTGTGTTTAAAATGTATTCAGCGCTCATTATTCTTAAAAGCAAAGGGAGAAAAAGAAAGAAAAAAAAGGATTATGTTTTTATTATGAAGATATTCCTGCAGGGCGGTAAATAAGCGGGACTGAGCTGACTTAATCTGAGGCAGAAACATGGCAATTAACGGAGGGATCTCCACCCAGCGAGGCTCTGCCCTGCATTTTCTCTTTGAACCGGCTGATAAGTGGAGTTTTTCTGGCTGCCTTCATCGCTATGTAAATAAACAATTAAGATGTGGAATGTGAGATGAGGGAAACGTTCGTGCACGGTTGTGTTATTCATACTGTCACCAGCCGGCCTTCTTCCTCCTGTTTTCACCCTCCATATCGTTTACTCTCTTATTGGTATTTCTGGATCAATCTCTCTGTACACACACACAGACACACACACACACACACAGAAACATACACACACACACACAGACACACACTCAGACACGCACACACAGACAGACACACATTTTTGTGTTAGTTGAAAGAAAATATCAGTAGAAAAAACTGCACTTTAAAATGTTAACTGTCATTTTTTGTGTTGCCTTTTATTTTCAATTCAACGTTCAATTTGTTCAATGAAATAATGTTGGAAATTAGCTCCTTTCATTCAACAAACAATATGTTTATTTATCGCAAGTAATATCGTTATCGTGATATTCAACAACGTTAGCGCATATCGCATACCTTCCTCATGCTGGGAGAGAGAGAGAGAGAGAGATTGGGAGTGAGACAGAAAGGGTTTATTGTTGAGGTGAAGTGAGTCCACTTCTCCCTTATTGTTGTTTTTGGTCTCCTCCCGGTCTGTAATTTTAATGTCTTCCTGACAGCGAGTGGAGCCATTTACGGCAAACTCTGCTGGCGTCCTCATGAAACCTGCAGGAGCAGAGGAGTCCACCTGTCGGTGTGGATCATCAGATGGATGCCAAGAATGTTGTAAGATGCTAAAATATGAGGAAAGAGTGAGAGCTGACTGTTGGGGAGCCAACCTGGATCATGTGCGGACAAATTACAGCTCCATATGAGAAGCCTTTTTAAAGAAATACTCCACCAAAACATACGTTTTGAGTATCAGATTCCCCTGGAGGCTTTAAAAGGTGCCTCTAAAGGTAAAGTTTTGCCCTTCATGCATAGGTGTAATTTACAGGGTGTGGGGGTGACAACCCCCCCAATAATCAAAACTGGCCAGTGCAACCCACCCCAAAAAAACCTATTATAATTGATTTGACATAAATAAAGACATTTGCACTATAAAGTGATGCAGAAAAAAAATCACCAGAATGCAGAAAATGAAGCCTTTGAAGTTGTAAATGTCTATTCTGCTCAAAAGTGGAGATCTCATACGTCCTCCTCTTCGTATATAGACTTAATATCGCTTTTTTTTCAACGATTTTTTTCAATGTTTTTTTCAAAATATTTGTCACTTTTTTTTCAAAGTTTGTCACTTTTTTAAATAGTTTTTTTGTCACTTTTGTTGATCTAGTGTTGCATTACTTCATTTCTTTCTACTAAGTTTTTTGCGAAGTTTTTGTTTTTGAATTTTTTTAAGTTTATGTTCCTATTATTGACCTATTCTTCCTCCCTTCTTTCTACCATCTTTTTCCATCCTTTTTCTATTAGCATTTAAATGGTTTTCAGTTACAAGGCTGTTGTTTAGTAAATCTATTTTCCTAATATTGTTCCTCCTTATATAGACTTTTTATTTCTACCAAAAATGATTCACGCTGGTCAGGGGGAACAGAAGATTATTGTTGAGCCCTGTATTAGAGGGTAGAAACAAAGACCAATATGGTCGTATGGTTTGGAGGACTTGTTGGTCCCTGTCCCATGTCAGACCAGTCAGTGAGTAAAGTTCAGAGTTAGAAGTCCAGTGAGTGTAGATTTAAAATGTCTTAATGTTAACGTGAGAATCCCACCCCATCTCCTGTCTTTTCTCTAACATGGTAGAGAGAGAGAGGAGAAGGTAATAAACCAGCTGGGATTATAGAGGAGAAGTCACACATGTCAGTAACGCTCCGATATTACAGTTCAGCTTTCCTTCCATTCACATTGACATCGCTCCATTAAACATACACAAATAGAATTCCACTTTGCTTCAGTGGCTGGATTTATATTAAATGTCTTTTCAAATACCAGCTCTTTTTTCCCATCCAGTTTAAGACTCACTCCTGTTAACGCATCACTGCTGGAACTGGTCCTGATTGGCTCTTTAACTGAGGACATTTTTAAATCCATCCAATCAGCCCAGTTTATGGAAACATTTGAATTTGCAGGGTTCATTCTTCTTTTCGACCAAAAATACTATGTATTATTAATAATTACAGTGTAAACAGCAAAGCACTGAGCATCCAGTTACAGTATAAAAGTGTTGGTATTTAAAGGTTGGTTTATTGTGTTCTGTCTGAATATTTTAGACACATTTTATTTTGATGCGTTGGCAACTTGCCAGTGCCAATAAAGCCTCTTTGAATTGAATAGATGTGGTATTTAAAGCAGATCTGCGTGTGCCCTCTTAGAATAACTCTGACGCCACTAACAGTGAATGTTGTAGACGTGGTGTACAGCAGCAAAGCCCTCCATGATGAACAGGACATTAACACTGTGGTGTTTAAATATGACTGAGTGGATGGATTTTGATCCCTGACGCACCGACGCACCAAATAAACAATCATCAGAGTGACTAAACTACGCTGACTGTTGAACATTAAAACAGAAATAAACCTACCTTGAGCTGCAGTATGTTGGAAAACAAAATCACGAAACATTATTTCATAGGGATGTAACGATACACAGAAAAGGCATCAAGGTGGCTGTGGTTGAGGAGCAGTGCTACTCAGACACAAGTCGGGCAGTGGTGTAGTCTACGTTATACGCAGCTATACGCAGTATACCCACGAAGAAAGCTCCAGGATTTCCATATACCCGCTTAAAAATGCCCCATGACACGCAACAACATACTTTTCATTATATTTTTGATATATTTTGAATTGTTATCTGTGTTTTTCTTCTTCACGTAGGCTAAATAAAGGGATTTCCACCGTAAATTGGTGCATTCAAGTGTATCACAATACAGGAAATGAAGTCAATATACAGTACAGTATACCCACTACAATAGATTAGACTACACCACTTACTAGAGGTGTGAATCTTCACTGATCTCCCGATTCGATTACAATTATCATGTCAGCGATTCGATATCTCGATGCCTCACGATGCATCAAATCAATATTTCTATTAAAGCCATGTAGGATATTTAATTCATAGCTTTTCAAGCTTCAAAAACCAAACATTCTGCAGTGCTCTAATACTAAATAAACTGGATACATAAACCTATACAGCACTGAGCACATGGCACCTCCTGAATGTGTAAAGCATACCAGAATATGTAAACAGAAAGGTTGTCAGGTCCTACATTAAAACAGAAATAATCGATTATGAGCTCAGCCGATTATCGATGCAGCATCGTCCATGTTCATGACCTCTACCACTTACGCCGGGTCTGATCAGGCCCTGATGGGTCGCCCAGATGAGGGTGTCTGATGACTCCAGGAAACATTACTGATGAAGAGTCTGAGTGCATCGTGAGATGTATCAGAGAAACAAAACAACAGATGTGTCCTCTTATCAAAAGTGCAACCGAAATTGTATTTTTATCTTGAATAAATAAAATATATAATGCAAATAGAAATGAATAATGAGATTTTTAAATCAAATCCCACATCGAAATAACTAACTAAATTGAAGAAGAAAATAAATCTCATTAAATAAATAAACTGAGAAGACGCAGCGACGTCTGAAGTCAAAACAAGTGAAATCAAAAGTAGATTACAGTACGCCCGAGGGCGTTTAAAAATTGCATCGCAATTCATTTTACATCTCAACCGGTTGTAATCTTTACACATATATTTTAACCGATTCATGATGCATCGTTACATCCCTTCAAGGCAAAAAAAAACCAACAATGAGCAACAAACTTCTTAAACCTCATTCAACTGCAGTTTTCACATTATACAGAATGGTTTCATTTCCTGTTACCATCAATAAATGTTGGTCAGAGCCGGTTTAAGGTCCTCACCAAGATTCAGAGACAGATTTCATGATGCTTCCAAAATCTCTTTTTCCTAAAAAAACAAACAATTATTAGCACATTTTCAGCTCAGTGTTCCTCAGTGTATAAATATCTGTTGCACAGAGAGGACAGAGGAAGAAGTCATATTCTGGACATGCGATATTTTAGGGTTGAAGGAGTTGGGGGTCTTGAGCTTGGTAGCCAGGAAAGACCTTGTTGCTATGGCAACTAATATGAACCATGTGTAGGGAGGGCTAGGGTCATGTGTGTAGTACTAGATCAAGATGCTGAAGTGGGCCATGTCACAGAGTAATTGTAAGAAGATGAGTAATAATAAAGAGAGAAGCCTCTTATAGACGTCTGGACTCAAGTAGGAGAGTGATGAAGTGACCGTTAGATTAGATCAGGGGCTCCCAGCCCTCCCCCCCCCCTCCACAGCACTGTCAGATAAACTCATGTACCCCTTCATCAATTCACAATGTACTGTATGTTCTAAATATATTTATATTCCTGTTTGTTTGGTCAGCAACCATACTAATACAAGCATTCTAGGCTATACTAATACTTGGAGTGAAGCTGACTGTTTTATTCATTACATATGGCTAACTGTTACTATTTTATTTTTGTTTTGATTAACAATTTTTCATCTTTCCTACCCCCCCCCCTCTGCCACCACCCACCCAGACAAAAATCAATAAAAGATGACACAATAACTACAATATTCCAGATCGTTCAACAAAATAATGACAAAATAGAAACATATATGAACATATATGACAACACCATAAGCCCATCATACCCAGCACAAAGCTTCTTAGGAGCCCTCCAGAAAGTTCAGCTACATTTTTTCAAACACCGCCACCCCTAGCCATCTCACAAGCCCACCCCTAGATTGACGTTCATTCTTCCATCCCCTTAAAATAATTGGCTAACTGTTTTTAAACCATAAACTCAGGGAGTTAAGATATCGTAGTCAGGGCTCTATTGCAAAATACTATATATGACATGGCAACCCTTCCTGGAAGACTTTAACAGCCTACCGTGTGCCAGTGTGACTGATTGAGGCCCCTGTATTTTTTTTACCCCTTTTTTCAGTTTTGATTGTAGTTGTCAATTTTAATTTCGCTATAATTTCAGTTGTTTATCTGTACTATTCCTGGCATTGTTGCTGTTATAATGCAAAATTCAATAAAAACAGTTAAAATATACTGTAAGCTTATCCGCTAGCTATTTAAACCGCTAACTGTTTCAAATAGTTAGCTCAACTGTTAGCTAACTATTTCAACTGTTACCTAACTATTTTAACCGTTAGCTAACTATTTCAGCCGTTAGCTAACTATTTCAACTGTTAGCTCAATCGTTAGCTAACTATTTCAACTTTTAGCTTTTTTTTAACCATTTCACAATTACTTTATTTATTCATTTGAACTGTTTAGTTCATCACTTTTAGCTAGTTATTTGTACCATTATTTATAACTTCTAAATAATCTTCTGTGCTGGCTTGCTACCTAGTTTTCACACTCTTACACAACTGCAACATTTAGCATTCAGGTGTAACAGCTGAATTAATGTTGATAGTATATATATACAGTATATATATATATATATATACAGTATATATATATATATATATATATATATATATATATATATATATATATATGTATGTATGTATGTATGTATGTATGTATGTATGTATGTATATATATATATATATATATATATATATATATATACTGTATATATATATTTTTTTATTTGTTGAGCTACTCTTTCCACGTACCTCGTGGGAACTGTAGAAGTAATACCCGGGGTACATGGACCCCTGGTTGGGAAACACTGGAATAGATGACTGGGTGTGTCCATGTACACATGATGAGATGAGTAATAGAGGAGAAGGAGGGGAAGATGAAGGAGACATGCAAAGTCGAAAAAAGGTTGGAGGGGGAGGGGGGGGAAGAAGAGTTATGACCAGCTCTGGAGAAAGTGAAGGGCTAGGTGTCTCTCAGGACCCGTCTGCAGTGAACCAAATTCCAGAGGCGTGAAAGGCAATATGAAAGTTGTGAACAGGACGAGGCTGCATCACAGACGGCCTTGAATATGTCTCACACACACACACACACACACACACACACACACACACACACACACACAGGTTTGTGGCACTATCTTTGTGGGGACCCATCATTGACATAATGCATTCCCATAGCCCCTTACCCTAACCTTAACCATCACAACTAAATGCCTAACCTTAACCCTTACCCTAACCTTAACCATCACAACTAAATGCCTAACCTTAACCATAACTATAACCTAATTCTATCCCTAATCCTAAAACCAAGTCTTAACCCTCAAACCGCCCTTTGAACTTGTGAGGTCCAGCATTTTGGCCCCACAAAGCTGTCGGGACCCCACAAGTATACTGGACTCCCGGTTTTTAGGCCCCACAAATATAGTTAAACAAGAACACACACACACACACACACACACACACACACACACACACACACACACACACACACACACACACACACACACACACACACACACACACACACACACACACACACACACAGCAGTCTGTGGTGCAGGAGGGATCTCCATTGCTGTTCCTCTCCGTGCACACCAACAGCAGACCTAATTGCAAAGTGGGACATTAAATAGGGCACACTGGAAAAACTGTAGGGCTAAAAAGAGAATAGGAGGAGAACAGTGATGTAGTAAAGTCCTGCACTGTCCAAACAACACACACACACACACACACACACACACACACAGACACACACACACACACACACACACACACACACACACTAACCAGATGCCCAAACCAACCTTAATATTGACAGGTCAGTTACACATTGGTAATCAATGAACGGGTACCAAAAAGGCAGGGAACCACTGGTATAGGCCCATGACATCATCATCGCTGACATCATTGCAGTTACAGATTTAATGTCCTCCTTATACATTCTCTGCAACACATCTGGTCTGATTCATCAAATCAAACTTTTCCTCTGAATCATCAATTAAGCTTAGAAAATGGCACGTATTTTTACAGTCATTGTTATACTGTATGTTGCACATGGTTACATTAATTATGTTAAATTAAATCACCACACAGAGAACCTGGGGCCAGGCGTGCGATCCAGCACAGAAATCCTGTGCTCAATGCACACAGAGCGAGACATATACAGGGGGTGGTAGACGCCTAACAGCTGATTTTTCCCCCTGGGGCCACGAGCCATGAAGTTGGTACAGCCAACATTTGAATAAACGTATGAACTGTACATTTTAAGGTTTTAATTAAGCAAAGGGGAAAAATGATCTCATGGTTCTTTTTCTTGTTCAAAAATCATCTCCAGCTCTAAATATTTAACTCATTGTTGTGAGAATCTGCTGCTCTCAGTTCTTTTAAATTAAATTAAGGCTGAAGACTTTTCTTTTCAATGATGCCTTTTATTTAAATAATTGTTCATGTATTATAGTGCACTGTAACTTTCATTCCTGTCATATTGTATTTTAGCTGCTTTTTTTAAAAATAATTTTTAGGGCTTTTTCCGCCTTTAATGTACAGGAAAGTTAGGTGAGAAAAGGGGGAAGACATGCAGGAAATCATCACAGGTCAGACTTGAACCCTGGACCTCTGCGTCGACACATAAACCTCCATGTATATGTGCGCCTGCTCTACCTACTGAACCAACCCGGCCACACTATTTTAGCTGCTTTTCTATCCTTTTTAATCAATGTTTTTAACTGCTCTTTTATGTTAAGCACTTTGCATTGCCTTGTTTCTGAAATGTGCTATACAAATAAAGCTGCCTTGCCTGTTGATACATTTTATAAAATGATTATATAAATGCCTCTGCCAAAGTGTCCAACACTAGTAATCTATATTATTTAAACTTTATTTCATGTTAGACAAAAGGATCTAACAAAACAGGTCTATCTTATAAGGATCCTTTCCATAATGTTGTCAGACAATTATATAATATGAGCCTTTGCGTTGCAAAAGCAGCACTTTTAGTGGATGAAATTGAAGATGCGCATTTGCCAATTAAAGGTATAGTGGAGGATTTTCTTTTTCCGGGTGGAAATCATTCTGGTGATATGTTTACGTAAGGCCGTCCTACGTGCACGTCCCTAGCTTTCAGGTGTATATGTGTGGTGAGTTTGAGCTACGGTTTCAGCCATTCATTGAAGCTTTTGGGAGAATATTTCACACGCTGGCGTGCGCTAAAAGCACAGGTTGGGCTTCCCACTGATGCCTCAGTCGTGAAGTTTCTACTCCACAGGTAAAGTTTGGCTATTTGGAGAAATCCGTTTAAAATCACTGCTAGTAAAAGATTGATTGATGTAAGCTATGATTAGCGATGCTAGCCCTGGCACAAGTCACGCACCGCGCACACACGGTAAACATCTCAATTTGTGAAAAAGTGCAAATCTTCTTTTGGAAAGTAGGCTTGTATGAGCCATGCCGACAGCAACTTGTAAACAGTGCACTCTCGTGCACACGTTTAATAGGCGTTCCCTCTCGGGAGCAGGCAGAGTGTTGCGCATGTGCATTTTTTCAAAAAGTACAGAGGGCGGTTCTTTTCTAAAATTCGGGAAAATCCTCCACTATACCTTTTAATGTTACATTGTAGTTTGTTTCGGGTCTTGCTTAACACTGGACTAATTCATGATTTAACTAATTAAGGAACTAACAAAGATTGTCGTTGCCATCAGTCACGTAGACACAAAAACATAAGAAAATAGATATAAAGTTACCCTTTAATACAACCAAACAAATAAACATGTAGGACTGAAACTGTAACCTAGGCAGGATGCCATTTGAGAAAGATATCTCTTAGCAGAAAAAGATGAGGGTAGAATATCACTAAGCAGAAGATTGACCCTTGTGGAACACCATATTCCAGATGAGCTGCAGTAGCTACGACGTTTTCAAAAAATCCATCCTGAGCTGCAGTGTTTGTCGGTCTATTATCTCTTAGGAAGATGAAGTGATACATCATAGTGAGCTGTGGCCAAGGCTTTGCGGAGGTTTAAAAGGACGAGGATCAAACATCCCCTCCCCTCCCCCCTCATTTGTGGCGAATAGGGGGTCACTTCTGATCCTCAGGAAGATCAAAGTGGGACGACCGATAACCACATCCCTGCTGATTTATCTGAAAAGAGTCCTGCCTGCTTCACTGGAGAGATAAGAATCATTGACTTGCTGACCAGCAGAATCAGAAGGATTCTTGGGGGTTTATTGGCATTTCTTTAAACCAATCACAATTGTCTTGGGCGGTGCTAAGCGCCGGACGGAGCCACGGTGCCTCTGCAAAATAGCCTCCGGAAGGAACTTGTTTTGGTGGAACGTGTGTACGTTTAAAAGTAGTTTTAGTCGTGCAACAGAAAACTCAGATTGGACAGATAGTCTAGCTAGCTGTCTGGATTTACCCTGCAGAGATCTGAGGAGCAGTTAACCATAATCCTCACAAATCAGCCGGAGGTTAGAACGCCAACAAAGGAAGAGGAAGGGGACGGACATCTGGCCGAAAAGAGGGCATCTGGTGGAATTTTGTATTATGTATCAGACCAGTGGTTCGCAAACTTTTTTCAATAACGTTCCCCTTTTGAATAATTTCTTTAACCCAAGTACCCCCTGACCAGCGATAATCATTTTTTGGTAAATATAAATAGGAACAGTAAAGCTCTTTCAGCGATAGATTTACTAAACAACAGCCTGATGAGAAAGGAGACAAAAACTGTAGAAAAGACAAAACCTTGGAAAAAGATGGTAGAAGGAAGGAAGGAAGGCAATAATAGATCAAAATAGTACCAAAAACACTGACATAACTTGGGAAAAAAGCGAGGGGAGGAAGGCAAGAATATGTGCAAAGAAGGTGACACAAATGTCACATTTTTTGGTAGGAAAAAAAAGTCTACATTAAGAGTAAAAATGTTCTGTTAAAACGTAAAACATTTTGTTAAATATCTCACGTACCCCCTGCAGTCCTCCAAAGGACCCCTAGGGGTACATGTACCCCCTTTGAGAAACACTGTATTAGATGGAACAAACGACCAATATCGTCGTATGTTTTTGGACGACTTGTTGCTAAAGGACACTTTACAGATAGAGGAGGTCTAGACAACACTCTATGATTTACAGAGACCCAACAATTCCCCAAAGAACAGCTTTTGGTGCGACAGTAGCAAGGAAAAACCTCCTTTAAACAGGCAGAAACCTCGGACGGAATATGGCTCTTGGGGGAAAGGGAGGGAGAGAGAGGGGGAGAGAAAGTAGGAGTGCCGGGCGTAGCAGGGCGTGGAGCAGGACCACAGCAGCAGCTGCAACCACGATCCAGGTGCCACCACAATCCAAGCACAAGGACTGTGGGGAAGAAGCTCTGATAGAGTTAAAAAGTTCCTGTGTTCCTTTAGCTGATAGAAATGCTGAAGTATTTCTTTTGACATGTTTACATAATCCAATGTTTCACACTGATGCATTAAGATAAATATGGGTCCATTTATTTGTCGAACGCACCTTTACCAGGAGCCTACTCTCTCTCTCTCTCTGTCTCTCTCTCTCTCACTCCATCTCTGAAAGCACATTAATCATAGCAGACTCCCACACATGTTGACCTCTACCTCCTCCCCGCCCTTTTTCTCCTACTCCTCTGGTTCTCTTCCTCTGGCGCTGGAGGCAAGTGGGTCACCTGCAACTGGAGGATTGTTTTCACTCCGGTGGAGAGAGAGAAAGAGAGAAGGAGAGAGAGAGACAGAAAGAGAAGGAGAGAGAGAGAGAGATGAAGGCTGCAGGGAGGGAAACGAGGCTGGTTGATTCACCAAACCGAGTCTTGGGTTGTTTCCTCCACAAACCATGAGTTGACTTCATGTCAGTGTGAAGTGTAAATTTGTGCAGTTCAGGCGTTATTTCTATTTTTATGTCAGTATTTATTTATATCATGGGTAATATGTGCATTTTTTTAGAGTATTTATAGTATGAGTAATGTATGTGGTCAATAGTGAGGTGTGTGCATATATTTGATATTTTATGTTGTATTTTAATGCTGCTAACTGGATTGCTCCAACTAGGTTTTGTTGTGTAAACATATGCAATGACAATAAAGATCTATCTATCCATCTATCCATCTATCTATCTCTACAGTATCTATCTATCCATCTATCTACATATCTATCCATCTATCTATCTATCTGTGAAAATGGGTGATTCGTCTGCATCAGAAACAAAAAGATAAAAGTCTAATCTTTTTATATTTTCACAGTAAAAAAAGAAAGGAAAAAGACTGTTACTCCGGCAGCGAGAGAGGAAAGTGTGATTGTTCAGTAATGACAAATCAACGTGAAGGCGAAGAGATGTGATTCCTCTTTGATTAATGACCACGGGGCTTTTACAGAGAACATGATAGCAGCCAAAGAGAAAATCTGGTTCTCTATCCATCTACACATCTGCCACATAAAAAATTAGATCATAAAAGCGGAAAAAAGGGGAACGTCTTCATTAATATTTATGAGGCTGAAGACCATCAATTCCAATTAAAAAAACACCAAACCAAGCTGCGGCTGAAATAACTCTCCAAAAAAAAGGAGAACGGGGCAAACTCATAAACCGTAGTTCATACAAGGATGAGATACAGTATGAACCCACTCCTCCCATTCATGATTATCTGAGAAGATACTAAGATACAATCTGCAACATCAAAGGCTTGTTTCCACTCTGGTCTGTGTGGATCTGGTATTACATGAGCAGACTGTGCCATCAAGTGGCTTCTTATGCACATTACATTACACTCGCGCATAAAGAAAACATCCTGTAATGCATAATATAAGAATGTATAATTAGATTATTGTGCATTTCCCTTGTGTACGTTTTTGATACGTGGTCTGTAGTCGGCATGTAGCTTACTGAGAAGACGAGAAAAGATCAGTGAAACTTAAAGTGCAATGTGCAGGTTGAATTTATAACTGAATTAATACTTAATGTTGTCTGAAGAAATCTTTTAAAAACATATGTAGAAATTGCTATGTTACACAAAACCTGGATAAAACATGAACTTGGGGTGCCCGGACAGCACAGTTGGTAGAGTGGGCGCCCATATATACTCCTCGAAGCAGCGGGCCCGGGTTCGACTCCAACCTGCGGCCCTTTGCCGCACGTTTTCCCCCTCTCATGTCTTCAGCTGTCCTGTCAAATAAAGGTCTAAAATGGCCAAAAAAATAATCTAAAAAAAACATGAACTTGACCAGACTCCCTCACATAAGGTCACTTCTGGTCGGTCATTTATAGATGCAGAAGTTATTTTATCACAAATTTATCTCAAAATATCATTTATGGCAATTATATATTTCTCCAGTTTTGAAAATCTAGTTGTTTCTCACTAATATATACTATGCTATATAGGGGTGTCCAACCTGCACATTGCTCTTTAATGATCCCTGTGAGGAAAACAGTCATGTGCAGCAGTAGATAGTAAAGCAATTAAACTGAGCATGGACTTCAAAAGCCTGCAGCAAAACGTCTCTCTGTAAATGAGACCCAGCACTTAAAAATCCACTGCACTTCGCCACCAGCTGGACTCCCTTTTTCTACTCTAGTATTCAACGCACGATACTGAGAAAGTGCAGAAGCAAAGCGCAGCATTTTTAAACCCCAACAGTGTGCTGGTACTTCAAAAGAAGGCTGGCGTCTTGTGTTCTCAGGCTGCAGTCTCTGGAGAGATGGGGCTCTGTGTCTCCGTGTGGGACTGTCGGTGCAAAATGTGGGTCTGAAAACAGTTTATTTTTATTTCTTCTATAACTGTGAAGGCCACACACACCAACAACTGAAGAAGTAATATTTCTTTCTACCAGTAAATTCTTATTCAAAAGTTTTCTTTTTCGTTTCAACTAGGACCCTATTTGTTCAGGCTTCGGTGTCTAAGTGACTTTGAAATTGGTCCAGTATTGAGCGAGAACTCTGTAACCGGCAGATGTGAACCGGGCTGCAGTGTAACCCTACAGGACTAATGGTCACCATCAGTTAGCGTCCACTAAAAGTTCTGGTTTTGCTGCTGACAGACTCAGATTATTATTCTAAGTGTCTGACAGCGTTATGGAAAGGATCCCTACAGATATAGCAATTTGTTAAAGAGTAAGATAACTTTTGTTTTTGCCAAACCCACCAAACTCCATGTAAAAAATAATCAGGACTTTTAGCGTGTATAGAGCCAGCATATCTCCACCAGACTCCATGTAAATAATCAGGACTTTTAGCGTGTATAGAGCCAGCATTTCTCCACCAGACTCCATGTAAATAATCAGGACTTTTAGCGTGTATAGAGCCAGCATTTCTCCACCAGACTCCATGTAAATAATCAGGACTTTTAGCGTGTATAGAGCCAGCATATCTCCACATGTAAATGGGTGAATTAAGGGTTTATTTCAACCAAACCAGAGTGGTGATTGTTGGAACAGTGGAAAGATGAACCAAAACGGCTTTTGATAGTTTTATTTAGTTTCTGTCCACTTTGAATGAAGTGTGTTTTAGGATGATAAAATTACTGATTATTTAAAAGGAGTCTGGTGTAGTTTGGTGATGGTGATTTCGGGGCTGTTTCATGTTAAACTAAAAGGATCTTACTCTTTAACAAATAAGTATATCTCTGTAGGGATCCTTTCCATAATGCTGTCAGACACTTCGAATATTAATCTGAGTCTGTCAGCGGCAAAAACAGAACTTTTAGTGGACGAAAGTTGAAGGTGCGCAATTGCCCGTTAATGTTACATTGTAGTGTGTTTCTTGCTTAATACTGGACCAATTTCAAAGATTGTTGTTAATCAGTCACTTAAGACACAAAAACATAGGAAAAGAGGGTCTAGGTTGAGAAAAATAAACTAAGTTACCCTTTAAAGCAACACCAAAGACTCTTTTGTACCTTAAAATAATGTTTCCAAAATCGTTTCAGTGGTTCGTTAACTCGTAACAGGATGAAAAAATCAGGATGAATTTATTGTATACTTTTTAACCTACAGACACACATCAAATAGTCAAAAGAAAAGTTCATCAAGCTTTATTAAATTAATCTGACAAAGGTCACCTCTGACACAGTATTGCACCAAGTTAAGCCTAATGTTACCAAAAGGCCAACAGCGTCACTATCTCTTAAAAATAGAGGCAGTAGAGAAAATATGCCATCTGAACATTTTTTTCAGTAGTTAACCTTTTTCATAAATAGACTCAGTTCATTGTTTTGTCCATTAATCACACCTCTATGTACAGATCATAAGAACAGTGTACCTCAAACTCAGTTCTACAAAACTGGATCAACTAACAAGCCAGAAAGCTTTGTTAGGTTTCATCTTGTCTGTAAAATCACTGGAGTTCATTTGTTCCATTTATTTTTTGGCTTGTTAATTGACCTCCTTTTGTGAAACCCCCATCTTTTATCGATCACACTTTTTTTTAGACTCTCAACAATCGAGAAGAAATGTACAGTCATCAAACATCAGGCTAAGAGGATAGAAATGCATATATACATACATACGTACAGTCAGCATACTTTCTGAGGATGCACACATAAATACTATAAACCTTAAATACACACAGTATGTACTTTCATATCATCTGCTTTTCTTTCTTTTTTTGCAGTACATTTTGGCACACCATGACACCGAAGTAAAATGTACAGATATACACTACCGGTCAAAAGTTTGGGGTCACTTAGAAATGTCCATTTTACTCCATTACAGACAGAATACCAGCTGAGATCAGTTGCATTGTTTTTTTAACCAGGAGAGCAGTTTTCAGATTACATTATGTGCTTACATAATTGCAAAAGGTGTTCTCCAATGTTTTCTCAGTTAGAAAGTTTAAAATGATATCAGATTAGTAAACAGAATGGGTCTTTGGAACATTGGATGAATGGTTGCTGACAATGGCCAATGGAGATATTGCATTAAAGATCAGCCACTTCTTTCTACAACAGTCGAGAACACCTTTTGCAATTATGTAAGCAATGTAATCTGAAAACTGCCCTGGTTAAAAAAACACTGCAACTGATCTCAGCTGGTATTCTGTCTGTAATGGAGTGGAATGGACATTTCTAAGTGACCCCAAACCTTTGACCGGTAGTGTATATCGATACAATCGTCTCCCACTAGCTTTAACGGGCATGAGAGCATTTATTCAAAGAGCCAAGGTAAGGATACAGACACCTTTGGCTTTGCAGTTAAACAGGAACAGGGTGGGAGGGGGTGTAGTGCTTCTGAGCTTATATAAGATGATTACATACACATTTTGGAGCTTCAGTGCATAGTTATTTAACTCAGCATCACGATTATGTGCAAGGTACGAAACCAGGCAGGCGAAACCAAGCAGCAGCTGGTGCAGACGTTTGTGACTTAAAGCAAACCGTTTCCTGACAGACGGGATGTTTGCAGGTTTGCTCCCAGCTCAGGAAAAGAAGGGAACGAGGTGGCGAGGGCGATGAGATTCAAAACATTTATACAGTAGTGTGAAGAATGGATATGGCTTTCTGCACCTTCTTAGGCATCAGAGTTCAAGTCCTTTCCTGCTTCAGCTCCGTCAACTTGAGGATTTGTGTCCAAAATTGAAGTTTCTTTCCTCGTCTCATTTATATTTGCATCTGAAAGCAACAAAACTAGGGCTAAGACGAACGCCTATTTTGATTAACCTGTCCATTATTTTTTAGATTTATCGATTAGTTGTTTGGTCTATAAAATGAAAATGGTAAAAAGATGTCAATCAGTGTTTCCCAAAAAGCCCCAAATGACGTCCTCAAATGTTTGTCCACAACTCAAAATATATTCAGTTTACTGTCACAGAGGAGAGAAGAAACTAGAACATATTCACTTTTAACAAGCTGACATATAAAAGGACTCAAACCGATTAATCGATTATCAAAATAGTCAGCGATTAATTTAATAGTTGACAACTAATCGTCTCGTCTTTGCAGCTCTACAACAAACTGTAGGCAACACGGCCAAATACCCCCCCAAACAGCAGCGAGGGAGGAGAGAACCATACTCTAAGGCTTGATTTAATATATAATATTTAAAGGAAACAATCTAATTTAAGACACACTCACTGTGTTCATTCTTGCGAACCACATGAATAAAAATGACATTACATGTTGTGAAGACTTCATCTGAAATCTTTGAACATGTTATGTCATCGTTTGAGCAGGAAACTTTAACGTCAACATATTATTTACTTTCCTAGGAAGGAAAGGTGTGGCCTGACAGGAGTATGGAGAGCATCTCCAAACTGCTGTATGTGGGCCGCTTTTAGTGTTTTACTTTTCAGCGCAGAGAGAAAATAAAAATGCTGAATTAGCTTAAAAAAAAAAAAAGAAGAAAAAAAAAAACTTACTTCAGCTTTCAGTTTCAACCTTAAACCCATTTCCCAGTGCGAGCTGGCTACAGGGCCCCAGTGAGGCCCATTAGGACGAGCACGTGTATCGTGAGCAGGTAGGCCAGAAAGAAATATCGAGAGCGCGCGCGGCTCGTCAACAGCCTGGAGAAGTAGAGGCTCCTCCCTCTGAGCCAGCGTCGGCACGCCACCATGCCGCCTTTCACCTGGAGGCACAAACACCAAGCAATCAGGGGATCACGGCGGTCATAGGAGGACACTTTAAGGTTTTATTTGAATCTCTGACACCAGGAACATACGCCTCTCTGGATGAGTGGAGGCTACATTCATTTGTTGTCGTCTGCGTACCTTTCGTGCTATTAGAGGCTGGTTTGGGTTGAGACTGAGAGTTTCCCACTCGTCTTCTGCTTCCATCTCGATACTGAAGTCCCTCTGACTGTCTCTGGACAGACTGGATTCAACGCTGCAAAACAAAAGCATTTTAAAAAGTTCTGCACGGTTGAATATATATATACGTATACGTGTATGTGTATGAAGTGTGTGTGTGTGTGTGTGTGTGTGTGTGTGTGAGACCTCTTTGCTCTGTCCTCAGCAAGACGCAGAGCCTCCTCAGCCGTCTCTCTCCTCGCTCTCTCGTCTGTCAGACTCTGCTCCAACTCAAGCAGCCTGAACACACACGCACACGCGTTAACATATCAAATCTGGTAAGGCTGATTGAAAGTGGGGCTTTTGCCTGACTGACTTGCCTCCTTCTTTGGTAAACGGACTGCTTTTATATTGTGCTTTTCGAGTCTTAACAACCACTCAAAGCGCACAGATCTGCGTGTTACACACACAGGGACGCACAGCAGCACACAAACATACAAAAGATTAAAAATATAGATATTACAATGTGAAATAGTATCATGATGTGTGCTTTCACGCACAGCAGATCAGTTTCTTCTCCTGAAAATCTCTCCTTCCTGCTCAGCAATGCTCCAAGTTCCAAATGCACTTGGCTTTTAAAGGGAATGGGAGATGACCCTCTGATTGGTTTATTGCATGTTACGCCCAAAACACACCTCTGATTAATTAAGACACTAAGTACAACCCTTTAGAACCATGCGCCCGGCGCCAGGCGCTTCACGCTGTGCGCTTAGCTCGTTAAAGTAGGGTTCTTTGTCACTTCACCTTTCTTGGAGCTGACTGGCTTCAGTGGTTCCAGCAGTCATGGAGTTGATGCTCCTCTCCTGGGGGGCTCCAGGTGCAACCTCAGCATACACTGACCCCTGGTGGTGGGGAAACAGCATTACATGTATATAGAGATGCAACTTTTTATTTGTTTTTTTTAGGGCTGTCAAAATAACGCGTTTATTTCGATTAATTAATCCAAGAAAAAATAACGCGTTAAAAAAATAACGCAGATTAATCCATTCCATATTGATGTTTGACCCGGAGCCGTTATAGCCACTATTCGACTGTAAAATGAAGGAGGGAGACGAGATTGTGCTGCCTGGACCATTGATTGGAACATTTAGCTACTTGTTACTTCTTCCTGCCAACCCTGGCTACCGAAATCTGGTGCCCCTGATATGTCTGCTCTTCTCTCTGATGCTCTGAAACGGACGATACAGGCAACACAAACACCGCTGCACGTGATGCTAGTTAACACTATACTCGACAGCAGCTAACGTTAGCCTACCGCTAGCTAGTAGCTGGATTAAACACTGTTAAAATGCTGACAGCTAAACCAGCCAGCTGCCACTAGAGTGCGTCTAGATTTCTAGGCTAACAATCTGCAGCTGCCGTCGGAAAAACAACACAGACGGTGCGTTCAATGAAACTGGTAAACTACAGCCTCGTGGTGCATTTGAAGTTATTGTAAATGTCCTTTTCCCATCTGGTGGTCGTTTTTGTCGTTCAACAGCAATTTGCTAGTCAAATAAGTTATTGTTATTGTTATAGATTATTATCAAATCATTTAATTTTGACCATATGGCCTTAGCAATAAACAAGCCCTTCTTTAATGTCACCGACTGTTGTTTAGTACCCTTCTTTTTTCCTTTATTTTTTTACTTTCTTAAAAAGTATCGGTTCAGGCACCGTTAATTATGTATGCGATTCATTACGATTAATTAATCACAGAGTATGTAATTAATTCGATTACATTTTTTAATCGATTTGACAGCCCTAGTTTTTTTATAACATTTTTGTCTTTATTTCAAAGTATGACAGTACAGAGAGATAAACTAAACGGAGGGAAAGTATACAATATGGATATGTGATGCATGACAACACCTTATGTGAACAAACAAAAGGACCCAGAACTGTTGTCTACATACAAGTTTAGGATTATTTACCTGAGACTGGCCTTGGACTTGGGTTTCCAGCCAGTGGCAATGATTCTGGGTGTCCCTCAGGGTTTGGGAAACGGCCCTCAGCTGAGCTGCAACAGCACCTTTCTCCTCCACTTCCTGCTGCAGCTGTGGGGAAATAACATACAATCGGATCTCCAACATTATACGTTTATTGCAAAAATAGTATAAACAAACAGCTTGCTACACTGCCCACAGTGAACTACTTACCCCAAGCCTTCACTTTGTGTCTACACCGCCAACATTTTAGCTGCACATTCAGCTGTGTTTGGTTTTAGAGACGCACACATGCTCAGCTGTTTCATACCTTGAGGTTGAGTTGCTGGAGGTACTGGTCTCGTTGTTGGATCTCATATATGCAGCGCTGCAGGTCTCCGTGAAGCTGGATCCTCTCTGCCTCCAACCGACTCCCCACCTCGTCCATTCCACTCTGACCTGCCAAAACAACCGTTTCCTGTTGGGCGGAAGGAAAAAATAAAGATAAAAGACTAAACAAAGGGATTCAAATGTTTGTTTCAAAATAGTAATTTCAGGAAGATTAAAACAGATTAGTAAAATATAGCAAAACAACTATGATGCAGATAACTTATAGTTTAGCTAAAGGCAGATGTACAGTATAACTTACCTTGACTGGCAGTGTGTCCTTCCTCTCTGTGTCCGATCTACAAAACAGAAAAACCTTTATTATCACAAGCAATTATTGAACTGATGTTTGGTCTTTGCCTCGTGCGTAACCACACAGCTAGAATCCACAGTTGTGTTCATGCCAACACGTAGAGACAGTAAGCTGACCACATGAACGTAGCAGTTGTTCACTACAGTTTAAAAAACAATCCTCCTACTCGTTGCCAGTGTATGTTAGCCTGACGTGGTCATACTCAGATTCTAGTCAGAATGTGAGTCTGAAACCGCTCCATTGGGCTGTGATTATGGGGCGTGTTCCAACCGAACCAGGAAAAAAAATGCTTCTGCATTCATTGGATAGACCTCCAACCAATCAGAGCAACGGAACTCAACACTGTGTATCGTCTCCATAGCAACCACTCTTTGCACAATGCATTCGCGTGCATTCGTTCTAACTTCCGACTTTTAGACTTTTTTGAAGCTGGATATATCATTTGTTTCTCGTAAATATAAATGTGGATAACATTAGTGATAGTGACATGCTCGCTACAGTCGCATTTCTAGAGATGGATCGGCGAAAACACGTTTTATTTCTCTGATTCACGGCTTTGTTCTAGCGCCGGCGGTCCCTCTCTTCAGTCTCTCTCTATGTCTCTCCACCATATAACGCTCTCTCTCTTCAGTCTCTCTCTATCTCTTTCCACCATATAACGCTCTCTCTCTTCAGTCTCTCTCTATCTCTCTCAACCATATAACGCTCTCTCTCTTCAGTCTCTCTCTACCATATAACGCTCTCTCTCTTCAGTCTCTTTCTTGCTTTCGGGCAGTAGTTGAGGCTCCTCCGCTGAGGATTTTAAAATGAATGCGCTGTCGATATCTTCTGTAACAGACGCGATGGTGGAATCTACACATCTCAACAAATTCAACCCAAGCGTTCTTTGGTGACGTGATTGATTCTGTTACTGTTGATCATCTGTCCGACAATCTGATTGGTCCGAACAGATCCTGTTCGGGCAATAATTACTTCTCAACGGAGCGACTCCAGACCGAACTTCCCGACCTAAAATTTTGTGGGCGGGGCTAAATTCGGCTGGCATCCAGGTTAAGTGTATGTGCCATAGGGCGGTCAACCAATACTCTAAATTTGAATATATATTCGGAGAATTCACAGCCAAAGAGTAAGCATGTTGATGGCATTTCTATTGTGCGGCTGGCGCGAAACCGAAATAAAACAAACATCCAAAGGTGAAGAAGAATGATAATTTATGTATGTAAATCTTTAAAAGACATGTTCATGTTAAAAGAAATATACCTGTACAAGTCTGCCGTTGTATTGCCTTGCCCTCTTGTGGACATAATGCACAAAAATAGATATTCAAGCATATTTAAACCAATGTGTTTTTTCTAGAAGGAATATTTGAACGTCATTTTTAAGATTGAGCTTGGTCTGGGGAGTCTGCTCTGTATTTTCTACTGCACAAGAGGCGTGATCAACGGGCCTAGTTCAAATGACTCTCTACGCAATTGGATAGTCCTTCAACCAATCAGAGCAACGATCCGGGTGACGTAGCAGCGACAGTGGCATCATCGGGTTTCTGCCATGGAGTGCTGCGCTTCAGCGGCCGCCATGTTGAATGTAAAAAAAAAGCTGCTTGGTCACTTCTCTATCGTCATCGTGTAAAACCTGCCAATTGCGCGCCAGGTGGATAAGCCAGTTTGTGATTGGTTCCCGCAAATTTGTAACGGAAGCAGGATAGAAAAATGTACAGGTTTCCAGCCTGAGCTGCAGGGAGAAATCAAATCGCCGGCAGATCGGGCTGGGTTTACCCAGTCTAGGTCCAACACATAGTTACTTCTATTACTCTTTAAGGACACTTCACTTTAAATTCACAATACACAAGTTTAGTTTACTTACCTTAGATGTGCTGTTTCTTCCTGGTGGCTGCTGATTTCTTTTTCAGGTGGCAGTCTATTAGTTTGCATCTTCTTTACGGTTTGCTGTAGTTCATCCATCTTCTGCCTCGCTTCCTGCAATAGCATCAATAGCAAGTCGTCAGTCACAAAGCTCATACAGCTATTCATCTAAAAATATCTTTTTATCTAACAGAATTTCACACAAGAACATGTGCATCCACACAAAAAATACCGTGCAAGTCAAAGCAATGAAATGTTATGAAAAACCAAAATCTATCTTGACCCTGCATGCTTTCCACAAAATGAAACACAGCAGAGATGAAGTGCAAGCAACAGCCAAACTCAAATCACAGCTGATGACTTGACTTACCAAGCCTTCCTTCTCATTCTGAAGGGCACTTCCTTTTGACTTTTCCACACTCACGGAGGTGACAGTCTCTGGGCTTGACCCTTGCCTGGACTCAACCACTCTTTTGGCCCCGGCTAACTCATCCATTAGCCGGTCACGATCATTTTGAAGGCTGGCCATGGATCTGGAAAATGCTGCCAGCTGCCTTCTGTACGCGTTATTTTCCAGGACGACCCGCTTCAGTTCCCTTTCCTTCCCTGACAAATCCTTCGACAGCTCATCCAACAACTTGCTCAGCTCTGTGTGCGCGTCTTTGTTCTCTAAAGCTTTTATTTTGTGAACAAGGATGTCCCGCTCTTTGGCGAACATCGCCAGGTCAGAGGTGGCATCCTGCAGACTGCGCTCAACCTTGTTCAAGGCTGCCTGAGTCTCTCGGAGTTCGTTATCGTATCTGTTTCTCAGGATCTTGAAGTCTTCGATGAGCTGGTCTCGGTCGTTCTGCAAAGCAGCCATGGCTTTGCACATGGACTCATTTTGAGCCCTTGTGTCTTTGCTTTGCGTTTTGGCTTCCGATAACTGTTGCTCCATTTCGAGTAGGTCTTTCGCGAGCTCCGCCACCCTTTGATCAGCCGTCTCCCGCTCGTTTCTCATCAGCTCTACCTCACGCTCAAAGGTGTCCAGCTCACTGTTGTATTTGTCCTCAGCTTCAGCCAGGTTTTTGTCCGTTTCATTTTCCACCAGCTGCAACTTTTCCTTGAGCTCATCAGTTAGCATTTTCTGAGAAAGGATTTTTTGCTGGAGGTCATTACATTCGGCTGCTTTGGCTGCCACGGCGTCTTGCAAATCAGTAATCACTTTGCCCTCGTTTGTCGCGGCTCTTTCCTTTTTTAGAGTGACTGTATCGGACTCCAGGATTGAAACCTGAGCTTTAAGTTTAGAAATCTCTTCTTTTAAAGTATTGCTCGCCTCTTTTTCCTTTTGAAGTTCCAACTCAGACTCTTTTTGCTGCTTTTCAGCTGCGGCCTTTTGGTTTTCAAGGGTTTTGATCACATCCTGCTGTTTCTTCAGCAACACCTTCAGCTGGTTGTCCTTCAGGAATAAAACTTGATTTAAATCCTCTCTGTACCGAACCAGTTGTGCCCTGAGCATAGCGTTCTCTGAATTGAGATCATCCATTTGATGCAACAGTTTCCTTATTTCATGTTTAAGGCCTCTGGTGGCACCACCTTCCCCATCAGCAGAGCCCTCTTTACCCTTTAGCCCTAACTGACTCTTTGCTTCAAGCATTCTGTATTCGGACATTAGTCGCTCCCGTTCACTCTGTAAAGACACCATCGAGTTCTTGAATGACTCCATCTTAGCAGCCATCTGCTCCTTTTCCTGGATGGACCTGTCAGCTTTAATTTGCAGACTTTTGACCTTTGCTTCAAGGCCCCTCAACTTTTTGTCCGCTTTTTCTCTCTGGTAGCGTGAAGAACTTAACCTGTCCTCGTACACTGCTACCTGGCTGCGGTGATTCGTCTGGAGTTGTTCTAGATATCCTGACATTTGTCCGTCTCTACAGGACAGCAAGGAGGAGATCTCGGCATCTTTGCTTCCGAGGAGTGTTTTCAGTTGCAGGGAAATTCCCTCCTGCTTCTCAAAGTCAGCTTGAACTTGGTCATTTTGCGACTGCAAAAGAAGCAGCTGAGCATCTGAGTCTGCGTTTATCTTCTCTAGCTGCTGGAGATTTAGCTGCATTTGGGAAATCGCATTTTCTTTGTCGGTGAGCTGTCGGTTCAGTGCATTTTTATCTTGTTCCATTCTTTCAGCATGAGCCTCGAGCTCCTTTACCTGCACGGTCATAAGCTCCACTGTCTCGGTAAGTTCAGCGTTGCTTGCGCTCATGACGAAAAGCTGTCTCTGCTGCGCAGCGGCAGCGACAGAGTATTCATTGAGAGTCCTCTCCAGTCTCGACTTGGTCACCCGTAGTTCATTCACCTCTTTATCCTTCACTCTCATGTCTTCCAGGAATCGCTTGATCACGAAACCCTGTTCAAGGAGCTGGCTGTCCTTCTCGTGTAAGGTCTTTTGGTACAAATCATTCCACTGTCTGGACGCATTGGCACCTTGAGGAGTGGAAGATAAAGCAGACAGCTTTGCCTCATTAGTCTCAGCTGATCGTTTGAGAGTATTTATCTGTAGATCTTGAGAGTCTAGGTGCTGACTCAGTTCATTCACTTTTTGACTTTCTTTATCTTTTAGGTCCTTGAGTTCATCTATCTGTTGTTGTAACATATATTGATTCTCCAAATAATAATTGAATTGTTGCTCATCAATATTTTGTGATGATTTCGTTTTATCCATGACCTGATCCTCAGACTTTTGACTCTCCTCTGACATGTCCAAAGCCAGCTGTTCTCTTTCAGACTCGAGACTCAAAATCTTTTCTGTGGCCTGCTGGAGGAGGTTCTTGTGTGTAATCAGCTCAGCCTCATCAAGTTTACCTCTCTCCTCTAAATCCGATATTTTCTCTGAGCTTTTCTTTAGTTCTTTCTCCAAGTGTTCACAGGCTGACCGTGAGGTCTTCAAAGTGCTCTCTAAATCTAAAATCAGTTCCTGGTATTTAATGCAGTTTTGTTGCAGCTGATTTATCTCCTGATGCTTTTCTCTGAGTAGCTCTTGCAGTTCTTTCTTCACATTCTTGGAGCCCTCGCTGCCTCTCTGAACCGTCTTGAGCTTCTCCTCAAACGCTTTGACCAGTTTGAGCTGCTCTTGCTCTTTTTCTTGACGAACTTGACTGCTCATCTCTTTACTAGCTGCCAGCTGGGAGGACAGCTGCTTATTTTGGGTCTGGTACACAGAGACAGACTCAGTCAGTTCATCAATCCTTTCAGAGTTTTTGAGGATCACAGTTTCCAAATATTCATTTTCATTTTTCACTTTGTCTGAAATCTCTTGAACATTTTCAAGCTCCTCTTGCAGAAGAGACTTATCGTCCTCCAAGATTCTCACCTTCTCATTTAGGCTAATGGTCTCTCGGCTGTGTCTGTTAATGATGTCATTGAGCTCTTTAATGTCATCGTCTTTCTTTCCCAACTGAAACTCGTGATCATTCTGTATCTTCTCAATTCTTTCAGAAAGAGTTTGCTTCTCCTTTTGTAACAAGTTGTTGATTTCCAACTGAGCACCGAGTTCAGTTTTCTGGGCCTCAATCTGGGCAGTCAGTGAATTATTCAAACTGAGTGCTTCGTCAAGTTTAAGCTGCATGTTGTTTGCATATGCATTTGATCCCAGGTGCTTCTCTTCCAATGAACAGCTAGCTTCTTGAAGCTTTTCTGCCAGTTGGTTATTTTCAGCCTCCAATTCAGTGAGCTTCTCTCTGAGGTCCTCTGATGACTCTTTAAGTCTGCAAATCTCAGCCTCCAACTCTTGATCTTTATCAGTCAGCTCGCACATTGCCATTTTGTGTTTTTCTTCAAGTTCAGTCAACTCTTTTTTAATTTTCAGATTCTCTTCCTCCTGCTCCTCGATCTTCTGCCATTTCTCTTTGGAAAAGTTATGCATCCGCTCTTTAATTCTTCCATTTTCTTCCTCCATCTCTCTAGCTTGCTTGTCCAAAATCTCCAGCTCGGTCTCTTGTTTGTGGACTTTTCTGAGGGCTTCCTGCCTATCTCTTTTAGCCCCCTCCAAAAGCTGTCTCATCTTATCCATTTCACTGCTAACATTTTCGTAAGCTTGTAAAAGAGACTCGTACTCTTGTTTCAGCTCGGCGTGCTTTGACTTCCACTTTGACAGCTCCTCTGTTTGAGAGTCCTTAAGAGATTCAACCTGGCAGGAAAAAGCTTGTTTCTGCTGGGTGATGTTTTCTATGGTTAGCTTCAAGCTTTCACAGGCTGCCGAAAGGCTGCGATTATCATTGAAGACGCCATCAGCTTTGGTGCGGAGCTCCTCTTTCTCCGTGTTCAGAGATGACACAGAGCTTTCCAGGTCCATATTTTGTTGTCTCAACTTCAGCACTAATGATTCCAGAGATAAGTACTCGGCTTCTTTAGCGTCATGTTTGGCTGACAGCTTTTCTACTTCTTCCTTGAGTGTTGCCTTTTCCTTCAAGAGTTCTTTCCTCGAAACTAAAGCTGCTTGAAGTTTCCTGGTTAGGAGAGCAACTTTGCCTCGGTTGTCTTTATCGTTCATTTTGGTGCCATCGTCTTGAGATTTCTGAAGCTCATCAGCCTCTGTTCTCATCTTTTCAATAGAGGTTTCATGCATTTTAATTTGCTGCTTTAATTGCAGTTCAAGTACATCAATTAGTTCTTCCTTTTCTAAAACTTTAGTCTGAGAAACTAACAAGGCATCCTCCCTCTCCTTTAGTTTCACTTCAAAGATTTCAGCACATTTGCAAGGCAAACAAACGGCTTCTTTGTTAACATCTTCCTGTTGAATGCACATTTCCGGTTTGTCTTGATGTAGCTGCTCATTTACTCTCTCCTTTAGTTGCTTATTCAGCGTGGTTACCTCATCCCTGAGTTCATTGATTATTCTGAAAGCATTTTCTTTTTCTTGCTGTAACAAATCCAAATGCCTTTGCCTTTCAGTACAATGCAATTGTGTTTTTTCAAGCTCCTCTGTCAAAACAGCTTTGTTGTCACTGAGCTGCTGCTGTGTTTCTGCTAATGTCTTTTGGATGGTTAAAACTTCCAAGGATTTCTGTGAAACTAAAGCAACGGCTGTCTCAAGTTCCACTTTCATCTGATTGCTTTTCTCCAAAAGAGCCATGTTTCCTTCTACCAAGAGTTGATATTTTTCTTCATTTGCGTGCATGTGTTCCTCCAGTGCAGACTCAGAGATGCTCAGCTGGGTCTTTAAAACCATGTTTTCATTTAATAAAGCTTGCTTCTCCTGTTGGGTCTTTAGCTCAGCAACTTTAATGGTTTCTTGATAACTCTCAACTTCTTCTGTTTTCTCTTTTACTTCTGCATGAGCTTTCTCTAAGTCGTTCTCTACCATGTGAAGTTTTGATTTCAAAGCTTCTGCTCTTTGTTCCATGACTACCAGAGCCTCCTCTTTACTTGCCATCTCAAGAGACATGCTCTCACATTTTGATTTCACATTTTCTAGCTCGGTTTGCGAGTTTGATAGAGAATGGCACTGGCTCTCTTTCTCAGCCAGAGACATCTTCAGATCTTGTAGAGTCTTATCCCTCTCCTCAACAAGCTGTCTTAAGGTGGCCAGTTCATCTAGATCAGACAAAGAGCTTTTTCGGAGGTCTTCCAGTTCCCTTACCTTCTCGTCAAAGTCTAACTGGACAGCGTTAAGCTCATTCGTCTGCTGACAGCGTTGTTCCAAGAGAGCCTTGTAGTCGTCTTTCAGTTCAGCTAGCTCTTGAGTCAATTTCTTTTCATTTTCTTGAGCATTCTTCAGGGTCTCTTTGCGTGCCAGCAAGGCAGCCTGGGCCTTTTTCTGTAGCTTCGCCTTTTCAAGTTTCATCTGTGCAAGCTCATTTTCTAAATCAACAGCAGTAGCAGTGGAGGAAGTTTTCTCCTTTAACGCATCTTTACATGTCTTAATTTCATTTTGAAGCTCTTCTGTTTTCTGCACCCATGTGTTTCTGTCTCGCTCAAATGCTTCTTCTTTCTCAGCAGCACTGGACTGCAGCTGCTTTATAAGGGAGCTATTCTCAATCAGTGTTTGCAAAGTTTCTGACAAACGCACTTCTTTCTCATCCATCGTGGTTTGCAAAATCTGTTTTTCCGACTGTAATTGTTCCACGAGTCTTTCACTTTCTGTTTTGTGTTGTAGAATCTCTCCTTCTTTCTCGAGAATCTTCTTTTCAAAAAGAGAAATATTTTCTTCATACATTTTTCCAGTGGCTTGAGCTTGATTTTTTAATTCCTGTAATTCATTCTGCAAAAGTGAAACCTCGATTTTATCCTTTGCGCTCTCTTCTTTTTGGGTTTCATATTGCTCAATTTTCTTCAACAGATCCTTTCTTACAATGAGAGCAGCTTGAAGCTTCTTCTTGGTTGCATCTTTTTCTTTCGATACCTTGGCTAGTTCGCTCTTTAGATCATCATTTTTCTTATTTAGCTCGAGCTTCTCTGAATTCTTAGACTCAATTTCACTTTGAGAGCGTGAAATATGTTCCTCTAACTGCTGAGAAATCTCTTCTAGCCTCTTCATGGAGGTTTTGTGTTCTTGCTCCATGCTTTCCAATTGCTCTGTTAGAGATGCCTTTTCCTCACCAAGTTTCATTCTTTCATTTGATGCAGATTCTATCACTTGGGCGATGGATCCATCTTTGTCCCTTAACTGCTGACTAAGTCCAGCAAGTAATTCCTTCTGCTGACTTATCTGAATGGTCATACAGTTGATTTGATCATCTTTTGCTTGTAATTCACTGCGTAAAGAAGAGTGTTTGACCGTAGCTTCTTTTTCTTTCTCTAATTCAGCACTGAGCCGAGTTTGTAGATGCTCTATCATCTCCTGTAAAAGAGCAATTTGTTGACCTTTCTCATCATTACTTCTCTCTCCTTTATTAAGTATATTCTGTGCTTTTTGTAATTGCTCAACAGTTTTTTCTAACTCATTTTTCAAAGCATCTACCTCAGACTGATGACTTTCTTGTAACAGTTTTATCATGTCCTGCAAAGAGGCTTTTTCTATCTTCAACGCAGCTGAACTGTCAGATGTGGTAAGTGGCAAGACAGAGGAATCTTTGTCAGAACCATTTTTTCTTGCTACAAGTTTATGTAACTCGTTTTCTGCAGCTTTTAGAGCCTGTTGCAAATAGTTCTTCTCGTTATCTTTCTCCTGGACAGATGCTAATACGTTCTCAAGTTGAATCCTGGACGCTGACGCCTCCGTCTCTTTTGCGCTCAGTTGCTCAGATCCCTGCCTAAGTGCAGATGAAGCCTCCGCTAGTTTCTCCTGCAAACTGTCCAAGTCACCTTTCAAAGCATTAACTTTAACATCTTTAGATTTCATTTCATTTTCAACACTTTTCAATTGTTCTGCAAGTAGGTTCTTGTCATGTTTTTCTCTATCCAAAACTAGCAGCCACTCTTTCTCAGAATCCTGCAGAATCTGCTCTATCTTTTGAATGGTGCCTTTTAATTCAGAAACTTCCTCATCTTTGGCACTAACCTTTGCTTGAAGGCTCTCCTTCTCGGACATCGTTTTCTCCATTATTGCGTTCATGCTGCTGGACTGCTGCTCCATTTGAACCTGCAGCTCCCCCTGCGATGTCCGTATTTGATGATGTCGCCTTTCCAGCTCTTCCCTCTCTGCGAGATGTTTTCTAACTTCCTCCTGCAAACGTGCATTCTCATTACTCGCAGCTGTAAGAAGCTTCTGGTTCTCTTCCTTTGACAAACTAATCTCCTCATTTAGTCTGTTATTTTGCTGCTCTAGTTTCTGGATTTCTGAAACCAGCTGGGATGCGCGTTTGGCCTGGGAAGTGTACTGACTGTTAATTGCATGGAGAGCCATTTCCCTCTGCTCAAGGTTTTCTGTCAGCGCATTCATTTGTGCCACAACTTGAAGATGTTGTGATTTGAGTCTTTCTATTTCAACAGTCAGCAGCGACACGCTTGCTTGATGAGAAGCAAAAGCTTCGTCCTTTTCCTTCAAAAGACTGGAGTTCAGGTCTTCAGTCGTCTCGAGTTTGTGATGGATTGCCGATAACTCATTTCTCAGTGTTTCTATAGTGGAATTTGCCGTCTGATGTTCGTTACTGGCGTCGTCCAATAACTTCTGAAGTTTGGACACCTCGTCAGTCCTTTGGGACAGTTGCGTTCTCACATCTTGCAGCATTTCTAAGTTAGCTGCATATTTCTCTTGTAGGTTGTTAAAGGCACTTTGTGTTTCCTCTGCTGACATTTTCAAGTTTTCAGACCCAGTGGACAGTAGCTGAATTTGACTCTGTAGCTGTGACACCAACTCTGTGCTTTCCACGAACTGAGTTTTAAAGAGCAAAGCCTCGTCTGCTTTTCTCTGAATATCCTGAAGAGACTTTGATTGGTCCAAAAGAGCTGCCTGTTTTTCCTCCAAGGCCTTCTTCAGATTTTCCACCTCAGATATGTGTTCTTGGAGGGTGCTTTTGAGCTTTGCGACTGACTCTTCAAGCTGTGAAGTCTTTTCTTTCAAGCTCTCACACTCTTCCTCTTTGGCATGTAGATTTGAATTAAGATTCTCAACGGCACCTGAAAAATGGCTTTGATATTCGAGACTCGACTGTTCCTTTTTCTCCAAAGTATTTTTCAGTACATGGGACTCTGAAGAAAGACTGTCAACCTGTTCTCTGAGTTTACAAACAGAATCTTCAAGCTCTGAAACCTTTGCACTTAAACTGACATTGTCATCTGCTTTCTGTTTCAGCTGCTCCTCCTGCTCAGTAATCCTACTGTTGAGTTGCTGGATCAAATTCTCTTGCTGTTTCAGGGAGTCATCTTTTCCTTGCATGATCACATTAAGCCGCTCCCTTTCTGAGCCTGCAGTTTTGAGTTTGTTGTCCCCATCACAGACTGCTGTTTTCAGATGGGTAACCTCTTCGTGTGCTTTGGACAAATCTGTCACAGTTTTCTCAAATTCAGACTTTAATCTTGAGTTCTCCTCCTTCAGTGCTTCAATGCTATCGTTAAAATCAACGATTTCTGCTTTCCTCTGGTCCTCCTTCTGTGTCAGTTCTGCAGTGAGTTTCTGCACGGCGGTCTTTAGGTTGGCAACTTCAACCTCGGCCTGTGCAGCGTTCTCGTTCATGGCACCAAGCTGGCTGCTGAGCGAGATCACCGATTCGTTTCGTTTATTCAGCTCGTTTTTGTGGTTTTTACACTCATTTGTTACTTCTTTCAATGTCTGTTCTATTTGCTCTATGTGCTGTTTCGCCTCGGAGCACTCTTGCCTGAGTGACTCTACCTCACCCTTCATCTGTGATGTGAGGGCTTTCTGCTGCACGACTTCATTCTGAAGAACGCTACACTCCTCTGCTTTCTGCTGAAGCATTGCATCTTTCTCCATTAGCCCTGACTTGAGAACAGATCCTTGTTCCTGAAGCATAGATATAGTATCCTGAAGTTGCAGCAGCTGGTCCTGCCGAGCTTCCAACTGTGAAATTTGTTGACTGACGTGCTTTTTTAAGCCATCAAGTTGCTCTTGTAGATGCTGAACTTGATCTTCTCTCTCCCTCAACATTTCTGACAGATGCGCACATTCACTTGTTTTCTCGAGCAAACCTGCAGAGTTTGACTGTTCACTTTCCTTGAGGATCTTTTTTAATTCATCTTCTGCAACAGCAAGCTTTTCCTTTTCCTTCAGCAGGCCGTCAATTATTTTCTGATTCTCTGAGGTCTGAATTTGGATCTTAGAGTTTTGTTCTCGAAGTGAATTCCTCTCTGCGGTTAGTTCAGAAACTGATTTGATGTTCTGTGCTAACTCCTCTTGTAGTCTCTGATTGTTTTCTGTTAGGCTGCTTATCTTCACACTTAATACGGAGTTCTGCTCAAGAGTTGCTTTAAGCTGTCCATGAAGCTCGGACAGAGTCTGTGTTTGCCGAGCAAGCTCCTTGTCTCTGGCTTCACAGGCAGCGCGAAGTTGGAGGTTTTCCTCAGTCACTGCCTGGATGTGGCTGTTTAAGCTAGCCGTCTCCGTTTGCCTCAGCTCTGCTTCAGACTCAAGCTTTCTGGCATTTTCTTCCATTACACGAATTTGCTCACTCAGAGCTTTAACAGTGTTGTTTGTTTCATTGACTTCGTCTTTGTGTTTTTGACACTGGTGTGTCACATTTTTCAACATTTCTTCTCTCTCTTCAATTTGCCGGCGAAGTCCTGATTGTTCTCCATGAAGTGATTCGGCTTCTGCTTGTAGCTTGGATACAATATATTTCTGGTGTGTGATTTCATTCTGCAAACTGTGATACTCTTCCTGCTTCTCTTTCAATATTGTATCCTTCTCCATTAACCCGGACTTCAGACTGTGCTCCTGTTCTTGCAGCAGAGACAGTGTTTCCTGAAGTTGCGCTTGCTGGTTTTGTTGGGCCTCTATCTGTCCTCGATGATCACTGATCGTCTGCTCTTTTTCTGCCATGTCAAGCTGGAGCTGGTCTACCTTGGAAGTCAAGCTTTGCACTTGATCCTGCAGTTGGGTCACCCTCTCCTCCCTCTCCCTGAGTGACTGGCTGAGATTACTACATTCATTTGTTTTTGCCAGCAGAATCTCAGAGTTTGAGTGTGTGCTTTGCTCGAGAACTCGTTTTAACTCACTAGATTGAAGAGTCAAATCCTCTTTATCTATTTGTAGCCCTTCAATTACGGTGTTATTTTGAGAATGCTGTGTTTCCAGTATGGATACTTTGGCTTGCAGGGAATCCTTTTCAAGTGTAACTTCGGAAATAGTTTTCACGCTTTCAGTTACTTCCAGTTCGAGTCTCTCTTTCTCTTTCGTAAGGCAATCTACTTGATTCTCAAGACTCTGGTTGAGTTCAAGAGCCGATGCAATCTTTTCACTAAACTGATTTACATTCTGCTTCTGCAGCTCAAGATCCTCTGTCAGCCCTTTAAGTTTTTCTTGCAGCTGCTTTTTCTCCATCTTCATGCTTTTTAAGAGATTCTTGAGTTTGGAGATATTCTCAGATTTACTTTGAAGCTCATTGCTCAATTTCTCATTTTCCCTATCACGGTTTTGCAATTCAGTGTTGAATTTCTGCCTCTCGTCCTCGGCCTGTTTATCGGTTGTCTTCAGTTGGTTTTCCAGTGATGCTATGGTTTTCAGTTTCTCCTGTACCTCCTTTTTAATGTGGTCTTCACTTTGTACTTGCTCCTCTAATTGTTTGGACAATGTCTGCATTTCATTATTGTATCTTTCCACCTGTGCCAAAAGTTTGTTCTGTTCCTCCTTGAAAGATTTGAGTTCTTTTTCATAGGTCTGTTCTTTATCATTAAGCTGTTGCTGTAGTTGCTCACTGCTGGTATTTTTGTCCTTGAGCTGCAAAAGGAGTCTTTCTGACTCCTGCAGCTTTTGGGTAGATAAAGCCAGCTGTTCCTTTAGTGAAGTGATGTGCGTTTCACATTCAGAAAGATGATTTTGATGGCTCACAATGTGTTTCTGGGTCTCCCCCCGAAGGCACTGAATAGTTTTCTTGTCCTCTTCTGCCTGCTTTAGCATATGTTCCACTTCAGCCACCTTAGACTCGCTTTCCTCTTTGGTTTTGACCAACTCTATCTCAGTATCCTTGAGTTTCTGGACCAGCTCTGTGACCAAGGCTTGCTGGTCTGAATTCTGCGTGTCTCTGATAATCCTGGCCTCCAGCTCTGCCTTACTCAGAGCGGTTTCTACACGGACCAGGTTCTCGTCTTTGAGTCGGATCTCCTGCTTCAGCACTGTGACCTGCTCTGCGTACTCGGCCATGTTACCGGAGAGGGTCGATATCTCCTCGTCCTTCTCCAGCAGGACGTCTTTAAGCCTATCGATTTCCCGCTCGCAGCCTTGCAGGTCATGAATGAGTTGGGCTCGTTCTTCCAAGTGTGCAGAGTTTAGTTTGTCCAGCTCCTCGTTTGTCTGATCAAGCTCAGTTTGTAACGTTTCTATGTTGACTTCCTGCTTTTGTGTCTGAAAAAGAGAGAGAGATAAAAAGAACGATGAAGCTTCAAGCAGACAGGAGAATTCTTATCAGTAGTACAAAGCCTTACAAGATTATAACTTTTTAAAATTATTATGATAGTGTCAAGGAGTATTAACTGCACTCCATGTGTGCAATGTAATGAAAAAATAACAGATACTGACAAGTGGGTATGCTTATTTTGATTTTTCTTTTTCTCCCCTAGCCAATCCGCGTTAAGCAAGAAGCAGGCAGAAATTCTGAACGGAGTCCCAGTTCACCTGTCCAGGGAGCTCGGACATAATTTCCGCTCTCCGTGTCTGGGGACAGCTGCGGACTTGTACTGTTTAACTGAATCAAACGGTCAAAATTCTTATTGTCGGTAAACGGTTAAGCTTAATTTATGGTCACCGCGGTGTTCCGGGCGCGAGGTGCGCGCGCCATAAAATGACGTTAACACGGCTGACGTTTCCAGAGCAAAGGCTCCGCAAGCTGTCGCAGCGTTTGATCGTGCACCTCTGAATTTTTGTAACTACGCAATTCTGTGTTGAGCACCATAACACTTTAACACACTGCCCTGCTAACTACATACTACAGCACTTTAAAGGTCCTATGACATGCTGCTTTTTGGATGCTTTTATATAGGCCTTAGTGGTCCCCTAATACTATATCTGAAGTCTCTTTTATTTATACCTTAGTGGTCCCCTAATACTGTATCTGAAGTCTCTTTTATATAGACCTTAGTGGTCCCCTAATACTGTATCTGAAGTCTCTTTTATATAGACCTTAGTAGTCCCCTAATACTGTATCTGAAGTCTCTTTTATATAGACCTTAGTGGTCCCCTAATACTGTATCTGAAGTCTCTTTCCCGAAATTCAGCCTTGGTGTAGAATTACAGCCACTAGAGCCAGTCCCACAATGAGCTTTCCTTAGGATGTACCATTTCTGTGTCTGTAGTTTTAAATGCTGTTGAGGAGGAGAGAGGGGGGGGGCAAGGTGGAGGGTGTGGGTGTGGCCTTGATCCACTGCCATGCTTCGCTTATTTGCAAGCCATGATGTCTCTCTCTTTCTCATGGGGGGGCCAAATTCTCTGGGTGGACAAAACAGAGAAAGGGGAGGTAACCTTGCTCCTTATGACCTCATAAGGAGAAGATTCCTGATTGGTCCATCTGAGCTTTCATTTTCTCAAAGGCAGAGCAGGATACCCAGGGCTCGGTTTACACCTATCACCATTTCTAGCCACTGGGGGACCATAGGCAGGCTGGGGGAACGCATATTAATGTTAAAAAACCTCATAAAGTGACATTTTCATGCAATGGGACCTTTAACACTCTGTACCATCGACTGTTTTAACTGTTTTTTAATTTTTTTTTATCTGGTTTTATATATTTTAGTCAATGTATTCTTATGTACGTCTGTATGATTGTTGTCTCTCAATTGGCTGGTGGAGAACATTCTTTTCAATTTCTTTAAGTAAGTACACAAGGTACTATGACAAATAAATTAATCTACAAACTGATCTTTAACTGTCAACCCACTAGCAGGCAACCAGTTCACCTGTCCAGGATGCTCGGAAAAATTTGCACTAGCAAAGTAACTAGCAGTTAAGAAATAGATTGTTTAGCCTATTTTTCTTTAACAATGCAAAAAACCTTTTTTTTTAACCTTTTTCTTGTTTAAATAATATTGTTTTTAACAGTTAAACTTAAAGTATTAAATGTGTCAAAATTCTTATTCTCTGTGAACGGTTAAACGGTTAATCATTAACATCCCTACTGGCACGTGAAACATTTCGAAAAAGATAAAGATGGATGTTCCAATCAACAACAAAAAAACACCTTCTCCTTCAGCAAACTGAGCTTCTGTGTGAGGTCGACAACTTCTGTTTTCAGCTCAGAGCACTGTTTCTCCGAGCTGCTGCATTTCTTGGAAACATTCTCAAGCTGCGGAAGAAAAAACACACAAGAAAATTAACTATTGCTGATTATTGAAATGTGACAAAAAGACCAAAAAAAAGGGAGTCCAAACTCGTACAGTGTTTTCAGCCTGAAGGAGCTTGTCAGACACCTCTTTGTACTGAATTTCTTTTTCACTCAAAGATTCTCGGAGGCCGTTGATGAGCTCGAGCTTCTCAGACGTCTTGGCCAGTGTATTCTCCTTCTCGATGAGTGAGCTTTCCAGGCACTCCTGTGTGTTACTCAGTCTAAAAAAACAAAACAAATCAGAACCGTTAAAACAATCTGGGTTAAAACCTTTAACACTTCAAAAAGACCAATATCAAATACCAGTGTAGGAGCCACATATTGTATTTTGGTTATGGTCTCATTTATATTATTTGTTGATTATTGTGTTGTGCACTTATATTGCAGGTGGTGGGCGTTTTCATTGCGGTTTGAGCGGAAGTGATAACATATGTTTGCTTCACCTTGTTCACCTGGTGGTTTTTTGGGCTTTGACAGAAAGGGGTGAGCCTGGGAGCGAACACTTTCTGCTGACCGCCGCACTAACGCACTTATTTCGACTCACAAAGTAACTTTACATTTGGTAACTGCAGTGCTGGTTGCATTTACGTGTGGAGGAATAAATAACTGCAATACAATCTCAAGCGCGTCACAGTGTGTTTGTGTCTCTCTCAGTGTTCAGTCCCTCATGGGAGCACTTTGTTGGACCGCTTACAGCCGCAACAACCAGGATGTAGTATGGCTCAAGTCCTATTTGTGGTAAAAGGTGTGGCACAGCTTAATGATCTGCAGTAATAAATGTAGGGCTGCACAATATATCCGTTTTTTTTAATCATCATTGCAATATTAACTGGCGCAATAAATATATCGCAAAAGGCTACGACATATTGCGAAAGGCAGATTTTTTGTGTTAGTAAAGAAAATATCAGCAGAAAACTGCACTGTAGTGCTGCCTTATATGTTCAATTCAATGTTAAATTTGTTCAATAAAAGAAAGTTGGAAATGAGTTCCCTTGATTTGTTTTAAATTCAACAAGCATTTTGTTGTATTTAAGTAGAATACTGAAAGCAGCAGAACTGACAACAATTAACTATCCGTTTATTTATTAAGTAATATCCTTATCACGATAATCAACAACGTTATCGCATATTTTCCTCATTGTGCAGGCCTACACAGTATACATACAAAAAAAACATCATGCAGAGAGGCACTGCTTACAGGTACAATGAGGTTTTGTCATTTACAAACATATGGCCCAAGTCCTGTTTGTGGTTTTGTTACAGCTAAATGATCTGCAGTAATAAATGTTCAAGACAAAAAACTGTTTTCTTAAATTTCACAAACATTTACACATCTTCTCAACTGAATTGACTGATTAGCTTACCCTTTGAGCTGTTCGTTGAGACTGCTAACCAGTAGCTGATGCTTCTCTGTGTCTCTGCTCTGTTGACTTCGGACGCTGGCGAGCTGGCTCTGTAGTCTCTCGGACTCATTCTGGGGTGGCAGAGGACGACAGATCAGTATGCAAAGATTAAATAAAGAGCACAGGACAAAGACAGTCTCACTGCACACAGACGTTAATGACAGCAGACCCGCTGGAGAACAGCATCAAACGGTTGTTGTTATACAGTAGTCACCATCAGAATTGTTGAGTTTTTTTTTTAATCAGATATCTATTTTACACGTTCATCATTATCCATAATAATGAACTTGGGCATTCATCAGTTTTGACAGTAACAAAGTCAAGCTGTGAAGTGTGATTTTACGTTCCCCAGTAAGTCTGCGACAGGACATTGCACAGAAACAGAACGTGTCCGAGATTAAACAAGCACACCACACCGTTAGCCGTCACCGCCAGAGGTGCTCTCTAGCGCACACATACATAAGCGACCCAACACACCTGAGGGACCCAAAATGGCTGCTGATCTTCATCTACATCAAACGTCACCTGTGTTAGAAAGGTTTGTTACAAAATCCTAGTCCTCGGAGGAGGGGGGACATGCAATTCATTCATCGTTTTCCTCCATTACCCATCAGTGGGTAAGAACAGTGTGAGAAAATATTAAACGATGCGAATACTGGTAGGGCTGGATACCAAACTTCGATCGCACCGAATTGCCTTCTTAGTATCGAGTATCAAAAAATGCCTCGTCATCAATACCTAAAGAGTAAATCTTATCAGCGTCAGTGAGCCAGTTAGCATGCAGCATGATTGTAAAAAGATCTAATAATGCTGGTGATTGGCTGTCTAACGTTACATGTCGTAGAGACACGCAAGAAAAACTCTAAGTCATGCACAGAGACGGGGCTAACGTGTGTGTGTGTGTGTGTGTGTGTTGCATTTCGAGAGGCTTCACTACAGTGTGGAAAAGAGCTAAAAAAAAAATAATAATAATAATTAAAAAAGACTTGTCCCCTAATGTGAAATGCTGTAATTTCTTTGTGTAAAAATTGATTGTATAGAATTGGTATGGAAAAATCTATTGTTGAGGAACCAGTATCGAATTCAAAGTCTAATTTTTGAATGATACCCAGCCCTAGATTTGACTCAACCCTGGGGCAACGACGTGGTATGTGATGTTGCGTGTGTGTGTTATGCACAGTAAGGTTACCTGTAACGTCTCTATGCGGGACTGCAGCTGCTGTCGATCCTCCAGATCCTGACAGCGCTCCTCCAGGCTCAGGATCTGCTCCTGCAGTTGGTTCCTTTCCAGCTCCAGCTCCTCCACGACAGATCGCAAACCATCTGCAATCATCAGCAAAGACAGTGAATGGGGATGTGACATAATCAAATACAAGCAAGTCACAAATAAAGGCCATTGAGGGGAGGTGGAACTAACTATTAGAGTTGCAAAGATTAATTGATTAGTTGTTATTATTAAATGAATCGCCAACTATTTAGATAATTGATTAACGGTTAAAGACATTTTTGTTTAAAACTAATCGTTAGTTGCAGCTCTACTAACTACAACAGAGTCTGAGTTCCTCTATTTAAAGGAAAACGGTTTTTTATCCACTTATTAATGCTGCTGTTTTTTCTAGGAACTGTTAATGAAATGGACAGATGTTTCAGATTAAAAGCCTGAGCGGAAAAAAAGAGGAAAAAAAACTTTGGGAAAGGTGAATCAGTGGGAAAAACTACATCTTTTTTTGATTATGGGCTAATTACATTTAAAAGACGTTCAATGGCAGATTTATTAATTAAAGTCAAGGTGTGAAATTCAATTCCAGGGTTCAAGGTTTAGCCACAAACAACCAAAAAGTACATCTCAACGTCAGCTTTCCTTTCAAACAACTACCCCAATCTTTTTTTTTTTTTTTTATTTCTTTTTCATTTCCTTTGGTAACTGCTGATGTATTTTTTGGTTTCAGGACAACATGTTTAAAAGACAACAAGACAGGATGAGTGGAAATGAAGAAAAAGAGCAGAACATGCAAAAGAAATTAATAAAAAATAAAACTTACCACAGATGACGTATCTTGCCACCTAATGTACATTTATATGATCTTACAAGAATTCAATGCATTCAGTGGATCCCAACAAACACTAGCCAGCTCAACCAGCATGCACATGTCCAAATGAAATACTGTAAACTGATGAAAACACAAGCCAATGAATGAGTGTCTCATTCTTGGGATTTTACCAATTGTCCCAGAGTTATTTTGAATAAATGTGAGATGAGCTTAAATTTAGCTTGCTACAGTGTGACTCAGATGAGTCTACAAGTAGAAATGAAGGCAAGCTGAAACAAGCTGATCCCAAAAGTATGTTAAACACAATACCCCAATATAGAAAACCCAGGTCTTACATTCACAATATTGGCGGGTTAGATGAAAAACAACAAAAAAAACAACAACCAACAGCCACAATCCAACTCTAAAATAAGTTTGGAGTGTTATGGTGAAAACAAAACATCCACCCAAAGACAATTTCCCAAAGTAGGATGCGGATGAACGTGTGCATGCCAGTGTAAACTGTCTAGCGGGTCTCACACCTGTATCAGGAGTACTGTGCTCGGGCCACCAACCTCCCATGTTCTCTCCCTCCATCAGGTTCGTGCTCTGAGAGCTGCTCCGTGGGTCCTGGAATGGGGCCTGCCCATCAAATTCAAAGTCCTCCTGCAAGTGGGATACACTTAAATTGAAGCAGGGCAGTGACAGGTAATAAAGCAACATAGGCCTAACTACCTCCTGAACCAGCTCCGTACCTAATGCACAGACATGAGAGTGATATTGAGCTTCTCAACTCTTAAAGTAAAAAAGACTGTGAGCAATCAGGCCATTCAGTATCTTGTGGAGTTTTCTTGTGATTGTGACTTAAAAATGGTTATTTCTGAAAGACTGCAATTCAATTTGCTACCTTTTATCAAAAACTGCATTTCAGGATGTTATGTCCCCTTCGATAGTATCGGGGACAATAACAAGGCAATCAAAATGTTGTGACAGAGTAAGTGTAAAAGAGAAAGTGTTTATTTGCAACATTAGAAGAGGTTGTGCCAAACAAATCTCACAAAACTAGGCCTAACTCACAGCTAGCTCTTAAAACACAATCCAAAAGACTTAGCCTGCTTCTCTAAAACATACATACACGGGTGGCAACCTGGTGTATCCATACAAAGATAAAGAAAGAAACAACATAAAAATATATTAATTCATGTAAGAGTTAACTTAATTATCTTGAAAAGTGAATTTAAAGAAATTATTCCAACTAAGGGGAGGACGGCTTCCAAAAAGTTCCAAGAAAATTGTCCGGTTTAGATTAGAGATTGTTACAATTAGGTGTGAAATTACAGAAAGAAATGCCCAGACCTTACTTGGTGCGGCTTGTTGACAGCGACAGACAGCCCAAGGAGTGCTGACTGTAACGCTTACTTCAGCAGAAAGAAGTAACTTTGGCATCTATGTATCTTCAAGGTTTGTTTAGGCCAAGTTTTCATTTTATTTGACCTGTGCTCGTTACGTGATCCTGACTTTTATTTAATGCAGAACAGGGCAGTAATTGGTAAACATTTTCGTAAATAATAAAAAGATTAGTTGAATTTGCTTTAAGTTGTTTTTGGAAACATCACAGCACATATAAGCATTTAAAAAAAAAAAATGTCTGAAAGTCCCGCTGGCATTACCACGGCTCAACCACAGTAACGTCTGCCCGTCCACCTACCTGCAGGCTTCGCTGGGCGGGAGATGCCAGCTTCTTGGCCCTGTGTTGGCCGAGCCCCCGAGCTTGACTCAGCTCCTCCTCCAACTCCTGCTGCCGAGTGGCCAGTGCTGGATCGGAGCAGCCAGGAAAGAACCAGTCATCCTCAATCAGTTTTGTGCCACAGGGAACGGGGGGGGGAATGTTGGGTTGGATTGAGTATGTATTTATGGATGGGAAGGTGGGTATAAAATGGGCAGGACAGAATGATGACAGAGTGAAAGAAGACATTTTTTGGCAGAGATGGAGAATAGAGAAGTGTGGTGGCGTTGGTGGTTTTGATGAAAAGGGAGATGAGGCACTTTTAACACTACAAATTAACTTTGGAACATAGAAAACAGTTTCATCCAACAGTGAAAGCAACAACAGAGACAGACTGTAAGAGAAGTTATGGAGACAGGAGACTGACAGAATCAAGGATGGAGTAAGAGAAAGTTACTCAAACTCCAGAGATGTATGCACTTTTGTATTTGCATAAGGTACGTGGACCTGAGAAACACTTCAAAAGCAACATTCTGGTCAGAGCCATGCACACCTAATTTGCATAGCAGAGGAAAACCGCAATCACAAAATGTGGGAGACGGGGAGCACAAGTGGCTGTGGGAGGATGGAGAGGGCCCATTTTCATGAGTCACACTTAAAGCCAATGTTTCTTCAACAGGAGGATCAGACTGTAATTAAACTAACACGGCAAAGTGCAGATCTGAGGGGATTCTTGCAGTGTTTTTCATTTTTTTTCAATTTTCATGTAGCAGCAAGGATGCCAAATTGATTAGGCTGAACAAAACATGTTCCCATCTGTTTTGTGACAACAGGCCGATTTTGATGTGTATGGGAGGGAAGGAAAAGGGGTGGGGGGGGTGGGTAGCTCAAAGCAGAAAAAGAAAAGGAGTTGAGTGGGTCAAGCAGTGGTCAGTGTGGGTTCAGTGTATAAGCAGCGTTAAGCAGAGAAGGACTATGCAAAGAACACTATTACAACAGTTTAGTATTGAATATAATTTAGAACATGCAGCAGGAATGTGTGAGATAATCTACACTAATCATGTAGAATAAAATAACTGTGAAGCAGAATAGAGCCAGTCTGTCTCATACTGGGCATTTAACCTACACTGACCACAGCAGCAGGGATTAAATATAGAGGATAGAGCTGCAACGATTAGTCGACTAATCCATTAGTTGATCGATAGAAAAAAAATCGAAAACTATTTTGATATGCGTCTAATCGTTAAAGTATTTGTCAAAATGGCAGAAAATGCTCTTTTCAGCCTCTCAAATATGGATATTTCCTACTCTTTTCTGTTTTACATTATATTAAACTGAATATTTTTGGGTTTTGGACTGACAAAACAAGACATTTAAAGACATCACTTTGGACTTTGAGAAACTGGGATGGACTTTATTTTCCTGATTTTCTGACTTTTTATAGACCAAACTATATTTAATCAAGAAAATGATCTTCAGAATAACGGATGATGAAAATAATTGTTAGTTGCAGCCCTCGATATGTTAAGAACAGGAGATATGTGAGTATTATTCATGAAGCCAAAACAGTAAGTTATCTAAGAAGTAAATCCTGCTGGTTTTTCAGGAGGTTTTTCTTCTTTTTATGCCTGAGAACACCACGCAGCAGAAGTGTCTGACATCTGATGTTTCAAGTGAGGAACGAAAAGCATACAACGTAGTCAGGCTTTCATGAAAGGAGTTTAGTAAACAGTGCTCATTTGGCATTGATTCCCTTTACTATGATCAAGGCCATCACATTTCTTAAAGTGCTCATATTATGCTTTTCCCCTTTCCTTTATTGTGTTATATTTCTTTTTTGTTCACGTTCTAGGTTTACAAAGTGAAAAAGCCCAAAGTCCCCCCCAAAGGGACTTACCATCTCCAACAGAAAACACTGTTCACCAACTGCTCCAAACAGCTCTATTGTAGTCCAGCCTTTACTTCAGAGACAAACGTGGTCACTTTGTAACACACGTTATAATGCTCGCCTAGCTGCTAGCATGGCACGCCCTCATACTCTGCTTCTGACTGGCTAGTAGTCCTTACCTAGGTACTGTCAGGACACGCCCTCATACTCTGCTTCTGACTGGCTAGTAGTCCTTACCTAGGTACTGTCAGGACACGCCCTCATACTCTGCTCCTGACTGGCTAGTAGTCCTTACCTAGCTACTGCGCATGTGCGACTCCCAACAAAGATGGTATAGAAGTGTCATGTCTCACTCTGTCGCTAAAAGAGAGAGCTCAACACACAGGGTGAAAAGAGGAGCTGCAGCAATGTGCAGTACAACAAAAATATGGTGTTTTTTGAAAATTAAACCATGTAAACCCCATTCTGGTACAACTTCTAAATACAATTATGAACCTGAAAATGAGCATAATATGAGCACTTTAACAGGGAGGGAAATTGATTATTTATTATATAATAATATAATGGACACTATAGGAAATATATCTTATATTAAACTTGTATAGTGTTGTCTGCAGCAGCAAAACAGAAGCGAAAGCTCAGCAGGCAGTGATCTTGATAAAGTTGTAGTCAACATGTCTTACGATAGTGTTTAAAGTAATTAATAAGCTCCAACTTATATACAACTTGACTTCAATGACTCAACCCCTAAAAGCCACATCAGTATAGAGCCATAGGAGTGCCATAAAAAAGAATAAATCTGTAAAATAATAAGATGAATAAATGTAGAAACATAAAAAGGAATAAATAAAATGGGAAATAAAACACAAAAGAATAATTAAAAGCTTTTATACAGATGTATTCATTTTTATGGCACTACTATGATCAGAGTACAACAAAAGACTGAAGACTTAACAGTTTTCCACTCACAACAAAGTGGTAATTACATTATTTCCAGCTGCACTTGAAGACAGCATCAACAACATTAGCGAGTATATTATATGCTTCCCACCTGAATTAAATCACCAAATATTACAACCATAGGAATAGGGATGATAGGATTGCAAGGATGCAAAAGTAAAAAACGAACAGTGTCTGATAACTAAGTCTGAGCAAGGACGAGAAAGGTTTCTGGTTTTCTGTCGACATTAGAAGAACCGGTGGTGCGGCGAGACGCGTGGCCCGATATAACTCTGCCGACAAATTAACTGCAGTAGTCGTTGAGGGTAAGTGTTAATTACTGGGAGCGCTTTGAGTCTCATAACTCACAATAGGTTCATTAATGTCTACCCCACTCCATTGATTTAGCAATTTAACAGTCAGTGGCACACACACACACAGCTGATCAAAATCAACAGCCATATTTAATGAAAACAGGGACCACTAACTATTTTATGAGACTTCGGTTTAATTTAACTTAACTTAAATTAATGACAAATATATTTTGTGCATTCCTCTTTTTTTAATAAAATAACTGGATGTCTAGAGGGATGATTGGACTTTATTTGGGCAATCAAATATTTGATTACTTGTTCTTGTTGTGTCTATTTCCTACCACCCAAATACCAGAACTTTAATTTTGCTTGCCTATCCTGATTCATGACCCCAGAGTTAGCCCTAGTGGCTGTGCAATTAATGGATTTTGGCTGCTAATGATCAAAAAAACAATGTAATCAAGAAAAACTGTTATTATGCACAACACATTTAGCAAGTCAACTCAAGGTGTTTCACCGATGATTCGTTCAACCGTTTTTTTCACTTCAGTAACTACAACATCTTTCCAAAAGTCAACGAGTAATTGTGTTAAACAATCGCGATTTCAATACTGACCAAAAGAATTGTGATTATGATTCTTTTCATAAACCAGCGATTATTACATTTGTGAACGCCTGTGAACTATGTGAACTTTATCTGTAATTACTTAAACAACAAAGACAGACATTAAATATCAATGTAATTACAAACATTAGTCCTCTTCCCAGAGTTAGTGGAAACCGAGCCATCACCACAAAAGAAGGGTTGTTTCATTATATTTGATCGTGGGATATTATTATTGCTGGGTTATTCCAAAAATATTTTGGTATGCCCACACCAGAAATCAAAGGATGGAAAGAACAAAGACACAGTAGGACAGAAGAACGGAGAGGGGTGAAGGAATGGAAAAGAGGAACAACACAGGAGGGGGGGGGAGAACGGAAGAGAAACTAAATGGCAGACTCTAACGTGCAGCCTGCTACTGTACTGCCTGCAGCTCACCCCGGCAAAGATGACAATTCAGAGGAGCTGCAGGCAGTACAGTGAGCACGAGCGACACTGGAGGTTTTGGGGGAGCCTGCATGCACAAAACTGATGGGAAACTGTTCTGTATGGCTGCTCCCATCCCTGGAACAAGGGCAGGAGAGGGGGGAGGAGTAGGGGGGAGAGGTCCATGAGATGGGAGGCAGCTCAACCAAATGCTCCCCATTAACAACAGTGAGGACGGGAGGGGAAAAACAAGAAAAAGAAAATAATGTTCAGTCAGACAACAGAGGACACGTGGTAAACAGTAAAACAAACTCTGAACCCCTCGCTGCTACACAGCACGGGGGTGGTGTAGATGTTGGTGGTGACAGGGGATTAGGGTTGGGTATCATTTGGATTTTTTTCCGATACCAGTGATAAAACCATACTTTGAAAAAGATTTATGAAAAATGTAAGAACGGTTGGTTTATTTCTACGGTCTAATGGTCAAAATTAAAAGGATATTTTAAAAATAACTTTGAATAGGCTGGCGAGGCGAGTTTCAAGTAAACGCACCGTCTGTGTTGTTTTTCCGACAACAGCAGCAGCAGACTGTTGGACATCCTCTCCAGTGAAATACAGTCACACTTTAACGGCGTTTAACTGTCAGCATTTTTACTGTGTTTAAGCCAGCTGCTAGCTAACGGTAGGCTAACATTACCTGCTGCCAAGTGTAGTGTTAACTAGCGTCACATGCAGCGATGTTTCTGTTGGCTGTAACGTCTGTTTCGGAGCATCAGAGGGCAGCGCAGACATTAAAAGTGGCACCAAAATGAGGCTTCGAAATTCGCATTGCTATTTGGTAGTTAAGTCACCGGTGCCGTATTAGCACCAGGTATCGATACCCAACCCTATAGGGGATTAGGAAAAAATAAAAAGGAGTTATGATATTGCCATTTGATTGGGTTAATTTAATTTTATAGCATTATATTGAGAGGTGTTTCGAGGCATTTATATCAGTAAGGGTAGACTGAATATTAGAAACACTTCACAGTATAAATCAATAGAATTAAACAGCACCACAAACTACAGCCTCGGAAGTCAAGTACCTTTTATTTATATAGCCCAATATCAAAAATCAGGAGGATCTGTCCATATCACACCCTCCATCCTTTGCCCCTCTAATTCAGGTGTCAGCAACCTTAGGCATGCGTGTGGTAGCTTAACCATTGTTTAAGAGATTTTTATTGGAAAAGTGGAAGTGCCTTCTCATGCGCATGCCACATGACCTCTTTCACAACCATTGGGAGGTGCAGTGCCGGTTATTTACAGTAGTTTAATTGACATTTACCGCCATCCGAATTATGCGAAGGCCTGCCCTATTCTGCCTCTGATTGGCTAGTACTCATTGCCTTCTTTACTGAATGCTGCACAAGTGGGGGGAAATAAAACACTGCCTGTGTGGGTTTGGTCAAAAATGAGTTTAAAAAATGGCACTTCATATAAAGAAAGGTTGCCAACCCCTGCTCTACACGTACCAGGAAAAAAAAGGGATCCCTCTCCCAGGACGGACAGACATGCAATGCTAATAAAGTTTGTATGGGTAAAAAAAAAAAAATCAGTAATAGTTTAATTTATTAGATACTTAAAACTATTGATTTCAAGCGTAGTTATCAAATCCATAAAGTAATAATTCAGTTCAAGGACGACAGAATAATTGATAATTATGTCAATTAAAAGTGAAAAGAATGGAAAGTTGGGTTTTAGATGGAAATTTGCCGCAAGTTAAATTACAGTATATTAAAGAAAATACTGAGATACCTTTGATTTGCTTAAATTTGTAGCATGTGCAGCATCACACACAGAGCAACTTTTCTTGCAGTTATTAAAAGGTTAAAAGGTTTTTGATTACATTTTGATTACATAAAGGCATTTTTTCATATTAATGAAACTTACTAAGCATGAGCATAGGCGGTGTGTGAGATTTTCTAAGCAGATTAGGTGTGCATTAGGCAAATATGTTTAGATAAAGAAAATAACAACATCTATGTGTGATTTCTATACTATATAAACGACCAGACTCTGCTAGTTCGTCCTGGTTTTCTAGAGGGGATAAACAACCTGAACCTTTTGAGGTTGTGTCATCCTCCAGCAACAGCCTTACCCTCTCTTTCCTCCTCCATGTGGCTAATGCGGAGGGCCATGACAGTCTTCTCCTCCTTGGCCCGGTCCCTGGCGCTGACTGCCTCAGCTACCATCTCCTGCCACTCCAGCACCTGGCTCTGAGTGTCATCGGCACTGCCTGACTCACTCGCCTAAGACAAGGAGGAGCAGAGAGTTACAGATGACCAACAATAAGCAGGTAAATGTAGACAAAGGCATGGATGTTAATGAATTCTGACTGATTAAAACTATCAGTTAAAAAACAATATTATTAAAACTGAAATAAAAAAGTAATTAAGAAACTTTTTTTGCATGATAAGAGAAACAGAGTAGCATGGATGCCAGCCGAACTTAGCCCAACATTTGAGGTCGGGAAGTTTGGTCTGGACTTGATCCGTTGTGGAGCAACTATGCTCCAACCAGAGCTGTTTGGACCAATCTAATTGTCAGGGGGCGGGCTTTATACGATGATGGACAGGTGAACAACAGTAACATAATCAACCACGTCACCATAGAGCGCTTGGGTTGAATTGTGTCGATTCCTCCATCGTGTCTGTTATAGAAGATATCGACAGCGCATTCATTTTCAAAGAGGAACAGAGAACCGCGATCAAGGCATCTGTCGATCGGCAAGATGTTTTTGCCGTCCTTCCTACAAGATTCATGCTCCGCTGCTCTGATTGGTTTAGGTCTATCTGTTGCTCTGATTGGTTGTAGGTCTATCTGTTGCTCTGATTGGTTGTAGGTCTATCCAATTGAGTGCAGAGGCATTTTCTTTCCTGGTTCGGTTGAAACACACCCCATAATCACAGCCCAATGGAGCAGTATCGGACTCAGATTCTGACTAGAATGACCACGTATGACCACGTCAGGCTAGAAAAATAGGCTATACAATCTTGCTAGTGTTCACTTTTCACTAGCAAGTTGCATTTAAAGCAATTTTTTTTCTTTTGTTGTTGCTCTCTGCTGGACGGTGCTACGTCAAGTCAAGTCAAGTTCATTTGATCGTCAATTCTCTCAAAATATGTGCCAGACATGCAGAGGAATCGAAAATACGTTTCTCTCCAACCCACGGCGCAATATAGTACATGACACATTCCTCTATAGCGGGTTAAATCGGCCGTCCTACACACAGAGTATGCCGGGAAGACACGCAGCTGACAACCTCACAGGTAGATCCGAGCTCGGACATAAACGCTGTCTGGACTCGTGGCGGACTCGCACGAGCGGTTCCAGGAAAGTGGCTGCATGTGTCCCACACAACGCACGGAATATCACGGCAGCACGACCAGAACAAATCCACAACTGTCCACAAAACGGGGCAAGTATGTCTGAGCCTCCTGAACGGGTGAACTGGGACTCCGTTGCCTGCCTGTAGGTTAACGATGGGTCTGCTATCGGTCAGAAAAAGAACTCTGACCTGAGAGGTGGCCCTCTTGGTGAACTGCTCCAGGTCTGCTTGTAGTGTCCTCTGTTGCTCCTCATATACCACCAGCTTAGCCTCCAGCATTTCTTGCAGAAAACATCAAACACACAATGTTAATTTTGGCATTACAGCTACCAGTGCAGATTTAACTCTAATTCTTCTTTTTTGGGCTTTGTTTTGGCCTGTAATAGATAGGACAGCTGAAGACAGGACAGTGGGAGAGAGAGGGGGAATGACATGCAGCAAAGGCCACGGGTCAGAATCAAACCCGGGCCGCTGCGGTAAGGACTGAGCCTTAGTACATAGGGCACATGCTGAACCAGGTGAGCTACCAGGGCGCCCTATTTAACTCAGATATTACTGAATTTAAGATGGTAGGGAATGAAATTTGAAGAAATACGATGTGTTGACACTTGGGGAAAAAGCAGAAGGCACTCAGGTTGGATTTCGGTACCGTTCTTTGCTTTGAGCTCCTCATATTGTTCCACTTTCCAGAGGTTTTCCTCTCTCTCCTCCTCCAGTGCTGTGATACGACTCCGCAGGGCAGTCAGGTCTGGGGGGGCACCTCCAGCCTAAAGGGGACAAAATGAACATCTTTTAAATGGGTCTAATTAAAGTTTTTTTTACACTTTGCAGCCTTGTTTAGAAGAGTTCTTCTTGCTTCCTCCTTTTGATTTGTTTTATACTTTTGAGTGGACATTGACACGCTGTAGAAGAGTTTCCTGTAATTCCTTTTGGATCAATTAAAAAGAAAAACGTACTTTTGATATCACATTAACATCTATTGGGTGTGTATTTTAATTAAGAGAAAGAAATATCAGGGAATTGCTAGCAGGGAGCATAATAACAATACATTTTTGAAAATTGAATCTAAACATTTTGTCATCGTCTCACATGGCTTTTCTTCAACTCCTCTTCCAACTGTCTGATCCGAGATTTAGACCAGGCTTTCATTTTCAGGAACTTGGCCTCTGATCTGCTCGCTTCGTCCATTTTTTGCTTTGTTTGGGCTGCAACAAATGAAGAGAGAGAAAGTCAGATGGAACTGTGATATTCAAGGCTATAGGAAGGTAAACATGGTTTCTAAAGACATCCCACAGATTTAAATGTACTTCCATTACAATAAATAGGCCTCATTGTTTTATGTGTGCATATTTTACACGTGTATACAATTTAATATACCAAAGATCTGGGTGTGTTGTGTCTTGTTGGAGTTAAAAACACAACTTTTGGATAGATGCTGGCTTAAAAACTGGGTGAAAATCAGTTGAAACTGCTCTGGGTATTCTGGGTATTTTCTGTTGAATGTCTTCAAAAACAAAAACGCTCTAATGTGTTGTCAAACATTTTTGACTTCCCTTCATTACCGTTTTCTGACTTAAAGAAATACGTGACCGTCCTAAACCACCACAACATTTCCTCTGTATTTCCTCTGGAAACAGTGAGCCTGAATATTAGGACTCGTATGTCGATAATCAATTATTTTCCCTAGAATCTATTTTATATATTTATTTAACCAATGATTCAGCTAAATATATTCTGTTTGTACGGTACGGCTGACAGCGAGTACATCATATCTGTTTCCAGCAAAACAGAGCTAAAGCAGAAAATGCAGAAAATCCATATTATATTATGCGATACGATACAACTTTACTGTCGGTTTACAGTGAAATTCATTTTGCGTTCCTGAACAGCTCCGCTCAAAAATAAAAAAAATACACACAGCGTTAGATAACAACTACACATATAGTACAAAGATAAGAGATTATGTTCTTTACAAATTAAATAAATATCAGACTGACTGGCTGATGATGATGTGCATTCTTTTTAGAAAGCAATACGTTTTTTAAAATATGTCTCATGATATATTGTCTCTTAAAGTGTATTATTCAACTTTTTTTGTTAAAGAGGGAAAAGAAAATCACAATACTCAATACTATCAAATCGCAATACTTCTAGAACTGCAATAAATGAAAATCGTGAAAGAATCAAATCGGGACAACCAACTAGGGCTGGGCAATATATCGATATTATATCAATATATGAGGCTAGATTTCGATTTCGTATTTCAAATTTTGGATATTGTAATATCCTGACACGACACAAGTGTCCTGGTTTTAAAGGCTGCATTACAGTACAGTGATGTAATTTTCTGAACACACCAGAATGTTCTAACTGTTGTATTATTTGCCTTTACTCAAATAGCTATTATATCAACATAACTGGTGATTATTTATCAAAAATCTCACTGTGTGCATATTTTGTGAAAGCACCAATTGTCAACCCTATAATATCGTCCACAATATCAATATAGAGGTATTTGGTAAAAAATATCGGGATATTTGATTTTCTCCATATCGCCCAGCTCTACAACCAACCTTCCAGCTCAGTGATCCTCTGGATGGAGGCTGAATCTGTGGGCATGCTTCCACTTCCTGTGGCCTCCTGACTGGGAGATGGTGCCGCTACCGAGGCCCTCCTCAGCTCCTGCAGCTGCCCCAGGAGATCCTGCTGCGTTTGGGCCATCTGTGCCTGATGCTGCTCAGCCATTCGCTGCACCTCGGCCTGCTGCTTTTCCATCAGGTCGCGGAGTTGCGCTCGCATCACATGCTTCTCTGCCTCCATCTTGGATTCCAGGCTCTCTCGTTCTACTTGTAGTCGACGCAGCCGCTCTGCAAGCTCCTGTGGGGGGGGAGAAAAGACGATGAACAGGCAGGAATGTAAACGGGGCTGCACAATTAATTCGAAATCGCAGGGGGTGTGCAATATTTGTTAAAGGCAAAATATGTGTCAAACCACCAACCAGTATTGTGGTGCTGCAGAAACAACCCAGCCTACAAATCCCATCCTACAGACTAAAGAAAAAATCTTTGTTTGGTACAGATCCTCGCAAAAATCCCACTATAATCATTTTTTTATTTTATTATTTGTCAATATAGTGGATCATATCGCAATATCAGTCAAAATAATCGCAATTAAATATTTGTGTTACAACGTAACAAAATATGAAGGGGAAGTGTCATTTGACTTCATAGTTGAAGAGGAGTGAAGGAATGGCTCTGACATATATATACTATCTAGGGAGATTACTTTCTATAACTCTGCACCACAAAGGCCGAGCACGTCATCACAAAATGTACACCAAGAGGAAAAGAAGGTTTTAAGTGAAGATTAAGTGAACTGACCTTTATCTGTTGGTCCCTGCCATCCACCTCTCCCTGGAGAACATCAATGACCTGCGTTTTACCCAGCAGCACCTCCTCCTTCTCATGAAGCTTCTGTTTTAGAGCCTTCAAAAGCTGAAAAGGAGACAACCAACACAGAATTTCTTTTATAATTCATGTGTTGCATGGAAACATGTGACTTAATGGTAAGGCACTCTTCCGTTGCTTAGAACAGAAACAAATATTTGATCTTTGTTCACTTGCATACTTAAAACAATATCACAAAGACAATACATACGATTCTGTGAACTAACAGACGTGAAGTGTTTCCTCACTGATTCATTTAGATTGTCAGAGTGTTGTCACTACCTGCTCTAAGTCTGCGCTGGCGTCAGACTTCGCTGCTAGCTTGAAGAGCTCCTGTTCGTGCATCTGGTTAATCTCCAGCAGCTGGTTATCTTTCTGAATAATGATGTCTTTGAATGTCTGGATCTAAAAAAAACAAACACAGGGCACAACATCAGACATAAGATAGCAGCACTTCTCATAACAAACACAGACAACTAGAGCTGCAAAGATGAATCCATTAGTTGTCAACTATTAAATTAATCGGCATTGACTTTGATAATGGATTAATCAAGTTAATTTCAAGTTCATTTTTTGTGAAAAAAAACAAAAACAAAACTGCTCTGATGTCAGCTTGTTAAATGTGAATATTGTTCTAGTTTCTTCTCTCCTCTGTGACAGTAAACTGAATATATTTGAGTTGTGGACAAAACGAGACATTTGAGGACGTCATCTTGGGTTTTAGGAAACACTGATCCACATTTTTCACCATTTTCTGACATTATAGAGACCAAAATAATCAACAGATTAATCAACAATGAAAATAATCGTTAGTTGCAGCCATACTAACTATACTCTAACGGGATAAATTTAGCAGTAGAACATCAGAGTCTGAATTCCTCTATTTAAAGAAATATCGTTTTTATTTACTCATTAATTCCGCATTAACTGTTTATGAAACTCAACACTTCCTGCACAGATGTTTCAGATTAAAAGCCTTCCAGTGGCTAAAGGGAATAGCTATTTAAGAATGTACCATATGTACTGTGTTGTAGGGCTGTCACTTTTCATTTCAACACAAGCGTCACTGCTTAACAATGTTCCTGTGCAACCAGGCAGATACAGCATATGCCCGAGTAGAAGCTGAGTGAAACGTACGTTCTGTTTGTACATGGTCTCCTTTTGAATGTACTGCTCCTTCTCTGTGGCCACCAGCTCTTTGAGGCTGTCTGTCTGCTCCTGCAGCAAACTGTAGCGCTCCTCCGCATCTCCCACCTTCTTGGTCAGGCTTTGCACCAGCAGCTGCAGCTCCTGCATTGCTCCACTGTCCTCTGTCACCTGAGGAGGTGAAGCATAGATGAACACGCAAGTTTGCCATAAACATCCATTACTGCTATTTTGGGTTGAATTTAAAATGAATGACAGCCGGGGAATACTGTAAACCAAAGATGTGAAAACGTTGAAAAGATGATGTTCTTGAGAGGTGTATGACCTTTTGTTGTGGTGCAGGTGGGATGGGCTGATCTCCTGCCAGTGCTGTTTGCAGGTGAACAATATACGCTTCTTTTTCCGCCAGCTTCCTGTCCCTCTCTGTCAGCATGGTGTCCATTTCCTCGCCCCGCTGCCGCTGTAACTCGACCTCCTTCCTCTAGAAGAAAAAGGCAAATTGAAAAGTAGAATAACAATCAAAATGCTGCTATTTTGCAGTGCGAGATATAAAAAAAAAAGTCATCCCAAGTTCTTCATTTCATATTTATGTTAAATATGTTTGCTTATGTACTGTATGCACCAACCACCAAAGCAAACTCCTCTATTTAAAAGGCAGAACAGCTTTGAGCCATGATTAAAAGAACTAAGAGTTGGAGCAGATCTCAAGTTTCCTGGGAGTTTGTTTCAGATATGTGGTGCATCACACACACACACACACACACACACAAGTCAACTATAACAAGTCACAAGAGAGTGGACTGAACTAACAAGAAAGGAAGTTGGAAAGTCTATTCTAATTGGTCCTTTTGGGCTTAACTTGTTTTAATCCATAACAAACTATTTATAATAATATTCCACCCATCACTCTGTAGTCCTTTTTTGTGATCCTCAAGCGAAACAACGTCACCTATACGTGAGCCAGTGAGGCGAACAAATCCATCTCAATTTGCTGTACATGAAGATACCTCACCTTGTTTTCCAGCTCCTCCTGTCTTTGTGCAAGCTGCTGTTCTAGTTCCTCCACCTTTTTCTTTAGCAAGACAATCTTGCCCCGACTGGCATGCTCTCCTCCTCCTTCTGAAGACCCCTAGAGAGGAAACAGAAAGACAACGCTAAAATAATCACGCACACATTGAACTACATTTGACAGAAGACCAGAAACACGTCTCAAATTTCATATTTGCTAACATATTAGCCATAATAACTTCATAAGTCAACTGCACATGTTTTAAAGTGACTTTGGTAGCCTTTGTGCCACCTAGTGGTAAAAAAAAACAAAACATTACTGCTCAATGAATGGACTCCAGACTAGGGCTGCTCGATTATGGGAAGAAAATCATAATCATGATTATTTTGGTCATTCTGAAATCACGGTAATTTAACACGATTACTCATTAACTTTTGGAAAGATGTTGCATTTATTGAATTTAAAAAAACAGTGAAACTGTTAAACAAATCAACAGTGAAAACACCTTAAACTGGGAAATTTCCCTTCAAACATTTCCCGTTTTACCTTTTTTTTCAGAATACGCAAGACAAAATAAGAATATAACTGTAAAACGTAATGTGAAAAATAATAGTTTTTCTGGAATACTTATTTTTTGTGATCGGTCGGGGCAGAAATTGTAGTCACGATTAAATATTTTATTAATTGCAAAGCACTACTCAACCAGAACCAAGATACATGATCAAACCACTCCTGTTTTAGGCTCCTTACTCTGGCTCCCAGTATGAATAGATTGTGAGATTTTACTGATCATTTTTAAGGTTCTTCATGTCCTCGCACCCTGCTATAAATCTGACATCCTAGTACCGTACACGCCGGTATGTACTGTACTTCCTTGGGCAGAGGTCTCTTCCATGTGTCTTCTCTTCGTGTGTGTGTGTGCGTGTGTGCGTGTGGGTGTGTGTGTGTGTGCCATATACCTTTTTGCTGTGCGTTGGCGTGCCCTGACCTCCCTGTTGTTTCTTCAGCTCCTCCAGCTGTGAGTTGAGGGAGGTCACCTTGGCCTTGTTCTGAAGACGCAGCTTCGACAGTTTGGACTCGCATGTCTCCTTCTCCACCTGAGTCACACAGACAATTTGTTCTTCACCTCAAGTTTCATGTAACATACATCAAGTGCGTAGTTCCCCTGTCAGCAGCAGCACGTTGCACGTGCAGAAGCAGTCCTTACTACAACAATTGAGGAGATGCTGCCAAAAAGTGGATGGGTGAATAGTAATGTAATCTGCAGAGGAGTGGACGTTCCTGATTGCACTCAGTCTTTCCCCTATAGTTGTACAGGCCTAATGACATATTTATTCAAAAGATAACGCCAACTATCCATTGGGTTTTCACCTATATTCATTCTGCAGCGGGAGCCGCCATAAACTTCAGCGATGCACCAAGAGTGTTACCTAAATTGCTAAAGTCAGTTGAAACGTTGTCAGTAGCCTAACAGTTACAAACAGGCTCTGTAGTGAACGACACGCTAACATGCTGACAGATTTGGTGGTTTTAGCTGAGCTGGACCAGAGAATATTCGGTTAAAACTGATCTGTGATGCTGTTTTGCCCTCGCTGTTCTCCATGAAGTTTGCTGGAAGGGAGGAAATGTTGCTTTTTATGTGGAGCGAACACTGCACCAGACTCCATTTAAAAAAATCGAGATGTGCGATGGGTCCAAAGTAACTGATACATATTTAAAGAAACTTTAAAGTGCTCATATTATGCTCATTTTCAGGTTCATAATTGTATTTTGAGGTTGCACCAGAATAGGTTTACATTTACCATATTTTTGTTGTACTGCACATTGCTGCAGCTCCTCTTTTCACCCTGTGTGTTGAGCTCTCTGTTTTAGCTACAGAGTGAGACATCTCACTTCTGTTCCATCTTTGTTGGGAGCTGCACATGCTCAGTACTTAGGTAAGGACTACTAGCCAATCAGAAGCAGAGTATGAGGGCGTGCCATGCTAGCAGCTAGGCGAGCATTATAACGTGTGCTACAAAGTGACCACGTTTGTCTCTGAAGTAAAGACTGGACTACAATAGAGCTGTTTGGAGCAGTTGGTGAACAGTGTTTTTGCTGTTGGAGATGGTAAGTCCCTTTGGGGTGGACTTTGAGCTTTTTGCACTTTGTAAACCTATAACATGCACAAAAAGAAATATAACACAATAAAGGTAAGGGAAAAGCCGAAAAGCATATTATGAGCACTTTAAAGTGTTCAGCAGCAGTGGTATCAGCACCACCTACACACCCAACCACCCTCCTCTTTCTCCAACCGACCCACCAGACTAAAGCAATCAACCTAGGGGGAAACACTGGCACTCTTGTAAGGTAGCTTCTACGCCAAACATTTACTGTATCATTGCTAAACTCTAATCTCACATTCCTGTCTTCACTATAACGTAGTAGACTTTGAGCTGGCAGTTTAATAGTTAACTAGGGTTTTTTTCAACTGAATGTTCTCAGTCAGTGACTAACAGGAGCAGAATCATGAGATTCAATCATTCATGTGACCAACTGTGCGTGGCTCAGGCAGATACAAATCCCTCTCAGATAGGCCCCAGAACATGCACTGTAACATTCAGTACTAGGAAAATTACATTTAAATATACATTCATGTCATAACACATGGAATATTCTATCCGTGTGACTTTTTGTTACAAGATAATGTCTGTTTTGATGCTAATAAGTTGTATTCAAATTGTAATCTTAAAATTGTTTGTTCTCATCAAAACTAGAAAAGGCCCGTGTTAATGTTCTTTTTCATGTGCTATTAAATAAATAAAAGAAATGGGATATCAGTATTGTACATACACAGTGACTGAAGTAAACGGAGGTTGCACCCGGATATTCTGAGATTTGTTTCGTTGTGTAAGATTAAAGTTTTCAATTTTGGGATTAAAATATTATATAGTTTTTTCTTCAAATACTGTAGAATAACAGAATTAGGGCTGGGGACGTAGTCGACGTCATTGTCGATAAAGTAAATGCGTCAACGCGTAGAAATCAATGCCAACAACAACGTGGTAGTCTGTAGACTTTGTAAAATCATCCCTGAGTCAGGATAACAGCAGCAAAACACCGCAAGTTCTGCTCACCTATGTCTCTCCAGCTTCTCCCGTAGCTCTGGGTGGATGTCTACTTTAAGTTTTTATTTTTGTATTCCTCCTGAAAGTGATTTTATTTTGTGGTTGACTGATAGCCTACATCTGGCTTCAGGTAATTTTACTTGAACAGTGTAGTGTTAAACTATTTTAATAAATAGAGATTTGAACCTTATTCAAATTTGTTTTGTGTAAATTGTTAATAATTGAGCAATGGAATTAATGAATAATGAATAATCGTTAGATTAATTAGTCGACTAATTTCAGGTTAGTGTGAGTCTTGACTGCGTTTTGCTGTGTAACGTGTGTAAAATGACACTGGCCTATTCAATAGTGATCATAATGGAGGAGTTTCCTTTCAGCTGGTGATTACTTATTAATTAGCGCACCTCTTTACTAGAGACAGAAGACAGGGGAGAAACTGTCTTCACCTTAAGTTGGTCATCTTTGGAGCGAAGTGCTGCATCTTTCTCCCGGATCATCTCCTTCAGCTGAGTGACAAGCAGCTCGGTTTGGGTGAGCCGCTCCGACATTTCTTCTACAGTAACTTCTCCACCACCACCAGCAGCGGCAGCAGCAGCAGCAGCACGGGGAGAGCCTGGACCCTGGGGGGAGAGACGGGGGAGACGGTGGGCTAGTGACCAAAATAACCGTACAGTATTTGGTTTTAAATGCTGCACCGAATGCACACAATGTGTTGGAATGAGTACACCGGTGTTTGTTTGCAACAACATTTTAGAGAGCAATATCTGAGCAATTTCATCTGGAGTTGATCTGGAGTACACTGCCAGCTTTAGAGAGTGTGTATTTAAGTGTGTGTGTCAGATTGAAGAGCACAGGGATGGAGAACCAGAAGACAACAGAACATTTTTAAAACAGGGATTCTGATTGAAATGGGGACAATAGGGATGCACTGTTCCCCCTTTTTCTTTTTCAGTACATAAATATTCATATCCAATATCAAGTGCTTATCCAAATGCAAGTTATCTTTTTATTTTATTTAAAATAATTATATCTCAGCCTGATTCGACAGCCAGACTCCCAGTCGAACACTTTCTGCTGACTGCCGCACTAACGCACTTATTTCGACTCACAATGGAACTTTACATTTGGTAACTGCAGTGCTGGTTGTATTTTACCTGTGGAGGAATAAATCATTGCAATACAATCTCGAGCTTGTCACAGTATGTTTATGCCTCTCTCAGTGTCCAGTCCCTCGCGGCAGCACTCTGTCGGACTGCTTACAGCCGCAACAGGGGGCAATGCAGAAGGAAATTTTATCAATCATTGTATTCCTAGCAAGATCGAATATAGAGATAACCTTATTAGGCAGTAGAGCAAATAGGAAGGGGGTGAAGAGCAGTGATCCTCCCTCACAGGAAGTGTGAGCTTTGGTTTTCTGAGTCAAAGCCCTGTGCTCAGCAGTCTACCTAATTCCAGTCGATCTGCACATGAAACAGACTGCAGAGCTTCGCTGGGTTTGCTTTGAGCCCATTCCACTGCTAGTAATAGTAAAGCAGCACAAGGTAACATTAAATGAGTCATGACAATGGCTGCTGTCTGAGAGATGTTAACATTACTGGATAAAATCAATGGTCACTCTGTGGCATGTTTTTAATTTTACTTTATAAAAAGTAATGGGCGGAAAAGGTGTAGAAACGGTCCTACAAATGTATAAATATAACTATATATTTTGTTTTAATTTCAGAAATATTTTCTCTTCAGTGACCTCAGGTCTGGAAATTATTACATGCAGTATTTTTTTTTTTAAACGTTTCAATGGAAACAAGCTGTGAGACACAAATAATTACTCATACGCCCAACATGTGATCGTTGTGTAGACACAGATTACAATTCAATGTGATCATTCAAGTAATGAAAAATAAGCATATATGTACTTACTACAGAGCCAGGCTCTCCCTCTTCACCGGAAAGCCATTTCAGCATGGTTTCAGTTTAGACCTGACACACACACACACACACACACACACGCGCACGCGCACACGCGCACGCGCACGCGCACACGCACGCGCACGCACACACACACACACACACACACAGTAAATAAATGATTCAGAGTCCAGAAAAGTGTCCATTTTATCCCTGGTGTGTCAGTTTTCGCTTCTCTGGTTTCTAAGCGCTTAGTGTGTTTTTTTTGGGGGGGGAGAGGGTTGATGGTGGTGGTTTTGGGGTCCTCCCTAGAGAAAATGTTAACTTTTTAGACCTTTTGTTTGCTATTTCACATCATTTTGAACCTTTATTATTACCATATCCGTGTCTAAATCGACAAAATCATAAGATTGACAGTCGACTAAGAATTTCGGTAACACTTTACTTGAAGGTATCTACATAAGAGTGACATGACACTGTCATGACACATGAACCCTAACCCTAACCTGTCATGACAGAAACCGAATGACACTTAAAGTGGCCATATTATGAAAAAAAAATCACCTTTTTCTGGGATTTGGGGTGTTATTTTGTATCTCTGGTGCTTCCACACTATTTTGTAGTTTAGGGTGAACTCGTGTGTGTTGTAGCAGTGTTTTTCCATTGAGAACGAGGTGGCTAACCGCTAGCTTCTAGCTAGTAGCCCAGTACCTAGCTACTGAGCATGTGCGACTCCCAACAAAGATGGAACAGAAGTGAGATGTCTCACTCTGTAGCTAAAACCGAGAGCTCAACACACAGGGTGAAAAGAGGAGCTGCAGCAATGTGCAGTACAACAAAAATATGGTGTTTATGGAAAAATAAACCATGTAAACCTATTGTGATATAACCTCTAAATACAATTACGAACCTGAAAATGAGCATAATATGGGCGCTTTAATGACAGAAGCGTTACGTCATAAACGTTTATGACTTGTTTATAATGTTTATGACACGTTCATGACAGCGTCATGTCACTCTTATATGTAGATACATTCGAGTAAAGTGTAACCAGAATTTCTTTAGTCGAGTACAGCCCTAATATAACACAGGGGCTGTTTGAACCTCCAAAGAACACTAATACTGTCTAAATTAATGAGCAGGTCATCCCTTGTAGAGTTGCTTGCAGGCAATACAAGACTACTCTCGCTCTCTCTCGCTCACCGTCTCCCTATCTTAAAATATTTACAAGCATCCTTTCAGGTCAATACATCGGCCAACCTCACCAGCAAGCCCTCAGAGGTAGGCCGAGTGATTCACGTGATTGTTGGGATGTAGGCCAATCACAGAATCAAACATATTCATAAAGCCTCTCTCACTTTACAGTTGGTTGCAGCAGAAGGGCACAGCCTTGTTTAAACCCAGACTGACAGGTGTGGCTCTTGGTACGTGTTGTAGCTAGAACTACAAACACCTAGAAGAGTAAACAGGCCACGGATTCAAGGCCTGGTTTAACGTTGAGTACACTGACAGGCTGCACGGTTAGCTAAATTCATTCAGCTTGCTGAACAGTCCAACCCCCGACGTGACGCAGGGGGAAAATCAGGTCAAACTGGTCCTCTCACGCACACCACTGTGGGATAAACTATCCTCAATGCTAAACTGTGGCTATATGGTGTGTTTCTTGAATTCACTGATCCATCGAACTTTGTGCAATTTATGTTATTTACACAAACGCGAAAGAAAGTTGTTATTTTGGGATGAGCACTAGGCAAAAAATAGCAGGTGCACAATCCGATGCAGAGCAGTCCCTGATTGTGTCGTTAAGGTTTAGAGGAATGCACTGGGATGGACAGATTCATGTTAAAGATACTGCAGACAGACATGCAACTGTGCTTCTCTGGAAGTCCATTATTTAGCTGGAGATAATCGCAGTTTTCAAGAAACCTAAAACGCAGAAAGCAAATAAAGTAGTGCTGACTGAGCTGAGGAAAATTCCCCATTTTAAACACTATATTGTTAACATTGTAGCGTCACTAAAAGTTGTCCGTGGGAAGCCAAGGTTTTGACATTAGCTAAGTTACTAGCTAGCTTGCATCTCCAAATGCTATGCAAGCAGACTAACCAGCGACTCATTTGAACTGCAAACGCTTCAAACTTGTACCAGAAGAGAAGGCCTCGGGGGTTTGGGGGGTGGGCGTCGGCAACTCGGCCAGTTATGTGAACAAATACCGGTTATAGCTAACGTTAATCCAGCTAGCTAACTTTATCTTGCTATATGCTAACTTCGCTAGCATCGTACTGCATTTCTTGACTATCCACTTGATGAATTAGCTCAGTCAAGCAACTCGAACCCGTTAAATGTTACTTTTAAGTGCTTACCGGATTCACAGCTTCATGAAAAATCCACGTGAAACCTCACAACGTCGACAAAATCTCGTAAAATTACATTTTATTCCACTTGGCGACGATGGGACAGAGATATGCATTGGTCACGTTTGTCAACAGACAACTGGGAGGGAGCTGCGCATGCGCACTTCTGTCATAGTGACAGGTCCCTGGAGGAGGATACCCATCGATGGAAATGTTTAATAATTAACATTGGCTACAAAAAAGTTTTCATAAAAGCCATGGATGTGTCTGGACCTGTTAAAGCCATGCAGACGTTAAGTCCGTTATTGGCTCATTTTATGCCTTTTCTCCAGAAGAGGCCTGTGTGTGGGTGTGTATGTGTGTGTGTGTGTGTTTGTGTGTGTGTGTGTGTGTGTGTGTGTTCTCCCATCAAAGAGAAAACAAACACCAAGATCATCACTTACCTCTCATTTCCATCTTCGTTTAAACAGCCTTGTGCGGATCACTTTTTTTCAATCTATTTTATGTTTCATGCACAAACATTTCAGTGGTGCTGTCGTTGGAAATGAAATGTTAACTTCTTTGAAAAACAAAGAAGTTGAAACATAGGAATAAAATAGAATAGAGGCAATATAAAAGTAAATTAAATTAAATATAAAATAACAATAATAATAGGCCTACACTTTATTTATATAGCACCTTTCAAAACACAGATACAAAGTGCTTTACAATAAAAAACACAAAACTTTTAAAACACACAGAATAAAATTAACTACCTGCCTGAAATATATGAAGGGCAAAAGAAAAGAAAACAATAAAATAATAAGGCAGCGCAGATGAAATCAGGATATCTTTTCCGATAAAAGTTTGGAAAGGATATCCTGAATAAGAGAAGAGGAAAACAAACACTCAGACAGCCTTATTTCTCAACTGTGGCAGACTAGTCAACAGTTGTGATAAATGAATAAACTAGCAAAGACAGGATGAAATAAATATTTAACTCTGATGTGCAGCTGTAAACAGGTAGAATAAGTAGTTATGAAGACTCACAGTGTAACAAATCAGTTTAATTTAATTTCAAATCTGAATTATGCTATATACAGTATCCAGTGTAAATGTCCCACAATGTAGACTAGCATTTAATAAGTGTGTTTCACTTACAAGGTTGTTGTTATTGTACCTTGGTAAACATTCATTAAAGAGAAGACCAGCCAGAGAAATTTCACCTATTGACCTATGACCCCCACAGAGCACAATGGGTTCAATGAAGATCACACACAGTTAGTCTATACATAGTATTCAATGACATCCTTCAAAGGGGGCGTCGGCCATATTGTATGGACTAACCTCAGTTAACCTCATTTAAGTTCGGTAGGGATGCGTTATTATGGAACCCACGCAACTTCCAGGCAAGACCCGCCCTTCAACAGCATTCACACACTACTATTGGCCAGGCGTCCATTTTTACACAAGGTAACGTAACCCGATTTGTTCAGGTCCTATCCCCTGACCAATCGGCTATCCTAACCTTAACCACTCGAGGTGAAATGCCTAACCCCAACCAATCAAGCTGCTTCGTAGGGCAGGACTTGCCTAGAAGTTACGTGGGATCCATCATAACGCGTATCCACGACGTTCCACTTCCAGGATTGCTCCAGTGCCGCCAGAAATTCCAGGATGGCTTTTTCCCTGGAGGCAGCTGGTGGGCCTTTGGGGCAACTAGTCCACCTAAAGCCTGTCTGAAGTTTCTAAAATCCATCGCTTGAGTTCGCCTGGCAATAAGTAAAGACTTCAGAGAGCTACTGCCCAGCCAGCAATGACATGTGGGGCCCAGATGGGTTAAGTAGGGGTTCCATGGTATCTGTGTGGGCATGGGCTTTGGCTGGGTGAAATCAGCGGGTCCCATGTAGGTTTTGTAGTATGAGTCCCACATAGGAAGCCCATATGAGCTGATTACATGGGCCCCATGAGGGACAGGCATGGGCCAATTGGGCATGGGTTTGAACTGAGAACATATATATGGGTCCTGCATAGCATTTTTATGTGCCGAGTGGGCATGGGTTTGATCTGGGAACACATATATGGGTCTTGCATGACATATTTATGTGCCGAGTGGGCATGGGTTTGATCTGGGAACATATATATGGGTCCTGCATGGCATATTTATGGTCCAAGTGGGCATGGGTTTGAACTGGGAACACATATATGGGTCCTGCAGAGAATTTGTATGGGCCAAGTGGGCATGGGTTTGAACTGGGAACACATATATGGGTCCTGCATGGCACATTTATGGGCCGAGTGGGCATGGGTTTGAACTGGGAATGCCAACCCGGTCTCACGCCAGGTCGTGTAATAGTTACGTTACTGTAATCTATTAAGTCGTGGACAGGTTACGATTTTGACGTTTTTTTTGTGTATATTCAACGACTTTTGAACGTGTACAGGTCACGCTTTTCGAACCGGCTCTGGGGGACGCGACTACGGGGAAATGAGGCGACACACGCCGGCCAAAACAACGGCACGGGCCGCCACTCGCGATCGGGGAAATGCGGCGCCACACGCCACTCGCAAGACACGGGAAATGAAACGCCACAATAACGAGACGGTTGGGGTTAGGAAAAAAAAAGAACGGGGTAAGGAACCGTCACACGCGGGACACGCCGACAAAGGAACTGCAACACGCGGGACAAAGGTACTGCCACACGTGGGGCGCGAACCCCGGTCTCCGGCGTGAAAGTCCTGTGTTTTATGACCCATCCACCACTCCGACCAACCTCCCTACGCGGACGTTCGCCTTATCAACTACTCGCTACTCGCATTCGTTCTGGAATCACGAAATATGCTTCCCATTAAAATGCATTGCTTTCAATTTCGTAATCGCCACACGAAAAAAACGGCATTAACGTAACCTGTCCACGACTTAATAGATTACAATAACGTGACTATATAACGACCTGGCATGAGACTGGGCTGGGAATGCATATATGGATCCTGCATAGAAGTTTTATGGTCCAAGTGGGCATGGGTTTGAACTGGGAACACATATATCGATCCTGCATGGCATTTTTATGGGCCGAGTGGCCATGGGTTTGAACTGGGAACGCATATATGGGTCCTGCATAGATTTTTTATGGGCCAAGTGGGCATGGGTTTGAACTGGGAACACATATATGGGTCCTGCATGGCACATTTATGGGCCGAGTGGGCATGGGTTTAAACTGGGAACGCATATATGGGTCCTGCATAGAATTTTTATGGGCCAAGTGTCCATGGGTTTGAACTGGGAACACATATATGGGTCCTGCATGGCACATTTATGGGCCAAGTGGGCATGGGTTTGAACTGGGAATGCATATATGGATCCTGCAAAGAAGTTTTATGGGCCGAGTGGGCATGGGTTTGATCAGGGAACACATATATGGGTCCTGCATGGCACATTTATGGGCCGAGTGGGCACGGGTTTGAACTGGAAATGCATATATGGATCCTGCATAGACGTTTTATGGTCCAAGTGGACATGGGTTTGAACTGGGAACTCATATATGGGTCCTGCATGGCATTTTTATGGGCCAAGTGGCCATGAGTTTGAACTGGGAACGCATATATGGGTCCTGCATAGAAGTTTTATGGTCCAAGTGGGCATGGGTTTGAACTGGGAACACATCTATGGGTCCTGCATGGCACATTTATGGGCATGGGTTTGAACTGGGAATGCATATGTGGATCCTGCATAGAAGTTTTATGGGCCGAGTTATATGGGTTTGATCAGGGAACACATACGTCTTGAATGGCATATTTATGGGCCGAGTGGGCATGGGTTTGAACTGGGAACACATATATAAGTCCTGCATGTCATTTTTATGGGCCAAGTGGCCATGGGTTTGAACTGGGAACGCATATATGGGTTCTGCATGTCATTTTTATGGGCCAAGTGGCCATGGGTTTGAACTGGGAACGCATATATGGGTCCTGCATAGAATTTTTATGGGCCAAGTGGGAATGGGTTTGATGAGGGAACACATACATGGGTCCTGCATGGCAGTTTTATGTGCCGAGTGGGCATGGGTTTGATCTGGGAACACATATATGTGTCTTGCATGACATATTTATGTGCCGAGTGGGCATGGGTTTAATCTGGGAACACATATATGGGTCTTGCATGACATATTTATGTGCCGAGTGGGCATGGGTTTAATCTGGGAACACATATATGGGTCCTGCATGGCAGAGGCGCAAAGTAACTATGTAGGCCTACTGAGTTATGTAATTACTTACTGTACAATTTTTTAGTAACTTGTAGTACTCTACATTTAGGCTAATCAAGCATGTTGAGATTTAGAAATTGTAACTCAATACATTTCAAGTCACGCTAGTCACCAAAGAACAAACATTGCATGAATGTAGATCTTTCGCTAAAACAATCCATCAGTCATTTTTGTTAGTCGTGCAGAAAATGAAAAATGTAACTTCCCAAAAATGTAAAAAACATCAAAATAGGTCGAAGTTTACGCTGTGTTGAATTATGCTGATTAGTGGACTCTCAGAAAGGTTGCAGGCCTACCGTAACACTTCAAATAATAGCCTAGTCCCAGACGCCTGTCCCTTGGGGCAGAAACACATATTTAGACAAATAACTATGCTCAATATTATCGGCCGATATTGGCTTTAAAATTCAATATCGGTAAATATCGGTATTGGTTTTTGAAATGGTTTAAAATGACTAAAGTATGTGATTTTATACCTTATTGGAAAGCTTGTTTCCTCTCAATGCGAATGCAGACAAAATTTGGGTGTAGGTTGTTGGCCAACCAGCATACACACAGGGTTTTTAGAGTAAATAAATTCTTGAGCAGGGCAGATCTAAGCCCCAATGAGTGGAATGAGTTGAATTTTTGTTCTTGTGTGGCTATTTGTTTTCAGTTTACCTCAGTCAAAGAAATGTTCAGTTGGCATCTTCTCTCGAAGGGGTAGTAAGCACCGCACCCCAGTTAGCCTACCGGTTGCTGGCTAGTCCTTCAAACCATTCAAATCCCCAGTTTCAAGGGAGTCATGGAAACAGTGGGCAGTAAGCCTATAAACGATCATATGTTTCGGTATCTGTATTGGCTAATATCGGTATCGGAAATTAAGCATTGGACAATATTGGTATATCGGATATCGGTACAAAATCAATGTCAAGCATCCCTACAAATAACCCCATACGGTTATCCACATCCCATAGATGCCTGTCCCAATGGTCTATTTGATCAAATAAAACTCCGGGATCCTATTCAAAGTTTTACGGTACTTCATTTTTGAAGATGACGCCAAATAGCTCACAGACAGCTAGTCCCTTTATGGACATGAATATGATGCATTTATTACCTCTTAGGAAATTGTAATTCAATATTTGTTAGAAAAGGACTTGCAGGAGGCCTCATCATCAATCTGTCTTCCACTTCTCTGTTGTTAGATGTCCTTGGACAAAGGAGTAGCATGTGTTTCTATCAAGGTGTAGCTCATACACCAACAATGACTGATGTGTTGGCTGTAAAAGGTACAGTAGATCTGTTTGAGAAAAAAATGAGGGAAAAACACTTGTTTTGTATCTAATCAATTATTAATGATTAATAGATTGTTGGCATTTTAACTTTTGGTAAAGGAAAACACACATCCAGCCCTTATCTGGAGAAGTGACGTTTTTTTTTACAAATTGTACTTTTACTTGAGTATTTATCTAACACCAGTACTTTTACTTGTAACAGAGTAATATTTTAGCAATGTAACAGCGCTTGTACTTGAGTACAGCTTTTCAGTACTCTTTCCGCCTGTTATGCACACAACACCTAATTAGGCTCATTCAGAATGAAGCCAGCGGAGCAGTTAACGTTTGTTAATTCTCTCAATTTACGAATTTTACTGTATTTAATTGTTATTTGGTCAGGCAGTTCTTAGGACATCTATAAGGGGCCTGTATGCAAAGGCCTTGTTTCGCGCTCAAAACGTTAGCAGTCCATTCGGAAAGCACTGCTGCTAGCTGTGACTTAAAGGAGAACTTCTATCAGACATTCACAAATTGAGGTAAGTTGACATATTATTTTGCCAGAAAAAATAACACTGCAGATTGTACAGTGGTCTGTATTTTTTGGTTTGTGCTGTTTAATCTGATGTAGAATCTAACCAAAAAGGAAAAACAGCGGGAGAGGTTGGACAATAATTAATATATCACGATAGACGGAGCTCTGAAGCAGACCTGTGCGTCACTTAGTGTTCGCTCTCTCTGGATAAAGACGAGCAGCAGCACAGACACTAGGGGCATCGGACCGGGGGTAAAACCAATACTGATTACCAGGGCCCAAGGGGAGAGAGGGCCCTTGAAAAGTTTGGAATATATTTTATTTTACCTGGATATTTTTATTTCCTAATAATATTTTATAATGCATATCAGATGAAGTGTAAAGTTAGTGTATTGGCAGAATAACTTGGTTATTCTGCCAATACATTATGCTAATGTGCCAAATGGTTTAGTCCACCTGCATGCATTATGTTAGCTAGTTCAGTTGAGCGTCTGGTGGAGCGCAAACTTCTGCTGTAGAAATGTCTTTTCTCAAAGAAAGCCAAATCATGCTACCAAAAAGAAAGGAAAGACAGGAGGAGGAGAGAAAACAGAATGAGGGGAAACAATTGGTAACTGACTTCTTTTCAAAGAAAGGTGAGCACTAACTAGAAAACAAAATCCATGGTGCTTGTCAGGGACCAAGCAGTTAGGCATGAGGAGTTGCAAGGAGATTTCAAAAAAGGGTTTTTTATTTTACCCACCAAAAATTCTGACAACAAATAAAAATAAAGCTTGGGCCCTTAAAAGTGGTCAAATAGACAAACTGAACTTAAGCTCTGAACATAACAAACTCAAAAATACAACTGACCTCCTATACAAGAAACAAAAGGGAACTTATATACTGGGTGATCAGACCAGGTTTGACACCCAGGGGGAGACTAACAATAACACTAATATGTAAATTACAAATAACAAAAGAAAACAACTAAACACTTACTCCAAAAGAAATGTAATCTTAATTAACATTAACTGAATAAATGTACTAAAGACAATACAAATCAAAACTCAAATATCTTGAGGACAAATAAAGCTAACTCCCCCCTGACATAACAAGTAGTGGTAGAGTCCAATTTGCTGTAGTTCCAGACGCCACCCCTTTGTCCCTGCAGCCTGCATGCCTCACTCCATGGTGTGGAATCCGCAACACTGGTAAGCTCAAAGATCACAGTTACATTAGAAAACCAATCCAAAACTAATAAAGTATATTTGTAAACCAAATCCAGTGCCCTGTAAGTTATTTAAAACTAAATAAATGTTTACAATTAACAATTATAATGTGTCTGAAAAGATATAGAAACCAATCTTAAGGAAAACTGCATGAACTAAGATAAATGTGAGTGTATGAGGTTACCACCTTTAACATGACTGTATTGCCACGGCTGTGGCCATCACAGTGCTAAACTGCTTGAATATCTCCGTGACGGTTAGCGCTAAAAAAACGGACCGAGACAACCCATTGAAAGAGCAGGACATGCACTTGTTGGAGTAAAAAAGAACCTTGCTAAATTGACTTATGCTCCTTTGTTTTTAGGTGCACTGAAGAGTAATGCAATGACTCAAAATGTGAACCGCAAAGAAGTGGAAATGGCGCTGTTGAAGTGGTTTACCGCGCACGTGACCGTGGAGGGAGAGGGCTGCAAGAGCCCAAAGAGAAAAAAGGAGCGTCCACCACGCAGACGCCATGAGTGTATTTTTGTATTAATGTATTTTTTGGAGAGGTGTTTTTTTTTCTTCAGATATTTTTGATTTATTTACCTGTATGTTGTGACATTTAAATTGTTTTTTAAAGATTGTTTGTTGTTCGATGTAACAATTTTGTATTAATGTATTCTTTTGGAGAGATGTTTTTTTTCAGAGATTTTTTAAAAATATTTTACCGGTATGTTGTGACATTTAAATTGTTTTTTAAAGATCATTTTTGTTGTTCAATTAAACAATTCTTGCAGTTCAAAGTGTCAAGTGTCTTTTATTTATCTTGACTTATATTCATTCTTCATTTTTCTTAGATTGCTTCCTTAAACCATTTGGCATGGTTGGGCTTAGATAGGCCTTGCATGAATTGCCCAGTTAGGACCAACATAAGATCCTTACAGAGACCACTTTAAGCCCATAGGGGCATTCACGGTTAAATCCTTGTGCAAGCACACTTTAAACCCCTTTAGTCAGGTGTGGCCCAAATGGGTCTGACATGAATTACCCAGTTAAGACCCACATAAACTCTTACAGATCCCACTTAAAACCCATCTTGGCATCCACGGCTGGCCCCCATGTGGATCCCGGGTGCAAGCCCATTTTAAATGCCCTTTAGGCAGGTGGGGCCCAAATGGGTCTGTCATGAATTGCCAGGTTAAGATCCCACATAACACCCTTATAGGTCCCTTTTAAAGCCCATCTGGGCATCCACGGCTGGATCCCGGGTGCAAGCCCACTTTAGACCCATTTGGGCTGGTGGGTCCCAAATGGGTCTGACATGAAGTGCCCAATTAAGACCCATGCAGTACCCTTACAGGTCCCACTTTTAGTATGTCTGGGCTTCCACGACTTGCCCCAATGTGGATCCCGGGTGCAAGCCCATAATGGGGCCCACATTTGCCGCCCATGAAGCCCTCACCTGGGCCCCACATGTCATTGCTGGCTGGGTGTGCCTGGCCAAGAAATATTCCAACACACAAGTTTCCTTAAAATCCCAACATATCGTTTTTACACTTTAGTTTTTGTACAGAATAAAGATACAACATGTTAGTCAGTGAGCTTAAGAAAGTGTTAATAGGTGAATATATGAACTTTGGACAGAGCCAGGCTAGCTGTTTCCCCCTGCTTCCAGTCTCTATGCTAAGCTAAGCTAAACGTACTGTCCTGGCTGCATTTTTAGCATACAGAGAGTGGTGTTGATCTTCTTATCTTCCTGTCATCAAGAAAGTGAATAATCTTAAATCCTCTAATGTAGAAGTGCTTCTTTAATATGATGGCTTAACTGCAGGTCATTTAATTGAAACAAGCTTTTAGTATTGCCTTCTTGTGGCAGGTGGGATTCTGAATGCGTAACACAACATTACGCAATACAATTTGTTGAAAACAAATTAAAAACCAATATCACGTATTAGACACTAGTAGTAGCCTACAGAGAAAATCTTCATGTAGAAAAACTGGAAACCATTTGACCAATGTATAAAAAAAAAAATCCGCCAGATGTCCCTCTTTTTGGCCGGATGTCCATCACCTTCCTCTTCCTTTGTGTTGGCGTTCTAAAGTCCCGTGGCTTCATGAGGACTATGGTTAACTGCTCCTCAGAGCTCTGCAGGGTAAACTCAGACAGCTAGCTAGACTATCTGTGAACCTGGGGTTTTTGGGGACCCTCAAAGTCTGTGGAAGCTCAAGGAAGTTGATCCCGGTTTGCCCGGTTGGTAATCCAGCAGTGGCGCAACGATGGGAATGGCCACGATGGATTTGATTTGATTTGATTTGATTTAATTGTATCAAGAATGCCTTACACATGAGAAAAAAGAGACATCAAATACAATCGACAATAAAAACCCAATAAAGTCCAGGACTTATTTCCATTGTGGTCCTCCACCTGGATGGATGTATTCTGTGTGCAGTCCAGTTTTATTGCCATGTTTGAATGGTTGAAACTTGTAATCGTGAATCAAGAGGAAACTTAGAAATGTTTTCCAATATATATAATCGCGTCAATTTTGTATTCCCTCTCTGACAGTGAGGAATGCGATCAACTTTGATGCTCAGATCATTCAATCATAACACAAGACAAAGGTTAGTTTGTAACATCTGTGGGAAGATGTTCTTTCTCTTTATACCTTGGCTCCCCCTCTGGTCAGTGTTGTTTCTTTAAGTTGGTGTGTTGCCTGCCTTTTTTTTAACCAGCCAGGGGTGATGACATCCAGGTGGGCAACCACACCTTTGCATATGCAATCAGGTCAAGATACATTCAGTCAAAGGTTACAGTGAAAAAACATGATCAGATACAAGGAAACCTAATAACGTGCATCTGGTCAAATGGGATTTCATTCAAATGTAATACAGCACGATCAAAGACAACTTCCCTTCCAAGAGATTTAAAAATAATTTTAAGTGTTACGCCTGCTGGTGCGTTATGCAAACACTGACAACTCAACTCTCCTTTAAGTCGACCCTCCAGGACCTTTTACTGTATGGATTGAGCCTGTCTTCCTAATCTTAGCCTTTAAGGCTCTTTGCCTTACAGGATGATATATATTGGCTTCACAAACTCCCGCCCCCACCCCTCACAAACACATCGCAGACTTTTCAATATGTCTGTACAGTATGTTCAACTGCAAAACCATGTGAGTTGGATAACAATAATAAACAGACATGATGTTTTAAGTAAGTCTTTGCAAGTTGATTTTCACACTACAGAAAAACAAATGAAGCCAGTGTTCTCATGGAAGATAGGAACACGAAATATGGGTGGCATTCATTTCAATGAACATGCAAAAAAAAAGTGTGGAGCTCGCGAAGGAAATGAACAAAGGTTACGACAGGGACATTCTAAAACGCTTAATGTGAAAAAGCTTAAGGTGGTTTAATGTATCTAAACAACGATCAATCATCACCAGATTTATCATGATCATCTTGTCATGAACACTTAAGCCTGTCAAAAAAAAACTAAATCGAAATCCAACAATTATAGAAGTTATGGCGAGGAAAAAGTGGTTTAATGTACCTAAACAATGATCAATCATCACCAAATTTCTCTCTCATATTAGGCTACCCATCATAACCACGGAAAACTGTCAAATAATCTAACCCAATGTCCAATTATTATGGACGTTATCTGACATAAAGCGTTTCTGCTTTTTCACGTTATGCGTTTTAGAGTGTCCCTTACGACAAGCCGTGGGACGTCCTGCGGAGTAAATGGCAGGCGCTCAAACAGCGATACACGGCTCAAAAAAGAGAGTTATCTCACAGCGGTGCCGGAGGGAAAATATAAGGAAAGTTCCACCTTTTTGATGAGCTGGATCAGATCTTCAGCCAAAGGCCCATCGGAGCTTGGGCTTCTAATATTAACAACAACTACTTTTGTCTAGCAAAACTTTGTTCGCAAAAGTTCGCTTGAATCTTGTGCGATTCAGTGCAAAAATGAATGGAAACACCATGAAATGTCTCAAATCAATTCGATATACCAATTTAATCGCAAAACAGCATGTGACGTCATTACGCACAGGTTTTTATTTGCTTTAGAGCTGTTTGATGGAAACACCTTCACCAGCTTTATTCGCATGAGTTTTTTACCGAACTTCAGATAATTCGATTGACAAGTGGATGGAAACTTAGCTTGTGTCTCATTAGTGTCTCTGCAAAGCCAAAGGGTATTATACTAAAAGAGCCTTAAAGGCTAAGCCTAAGTCAGGCTAAATCCATACAGAAAAAGCTCCCATAGGCCTCCAGTAGGTGACTAAAGACCTGTGTGGGCAAACACTGAGGGTTTGTTTGTATTCTTGTGAGCAATGCATAATAGCTGCTAGTCAAGCTAATGTAGGAATTAGCACTCTAAAACACTACAACATGCTTTTGGCAACAAAAGTAATCAATCAATTGTATTTGTCACATGAAATCGTACGAGGTTCTGTACAATTGCAGTGAAATGTTATTCCATCAGATCCTTTTAACTTGTGCATGATTCATCATAATGTAGAATTTGGGCGCACAGAATAAGAGTCACACAGTTGAACGGCACCAGCACTCCAGGATCTAGCCAAATGTCGATAAGGGGCCCCACGGCTCCTGTCTGTTTCTAAAGAAGTCTATGAGACAATGAGCCTACTTCTCACTTGATTTAATAACTCGGTAAACATTACCCTAACAAGATGGTGAAGGTCAAAATGCAAACTCAAGGCTTCAAAACGGCAGTCCACAAACCAATGGGTTATGTCACAGATGTACGTCCATTATTTTGACAGTGTATGGTGGGAGTGGCAGTCCTTCTGGCACTACACGCAGGTCTTGGGGGTTGCTGGTCTTTCAGATTGGCTTCTTGCAATTCTGCAGGCCCTCTTTCCGTCACACTGAAGCAGCTGTTGTTCTAAAGGCCCGGACACACACAGAGCTGATAATTGGCCGTTGGACAGTCTGTGGTCAGGTCGGTGACTCGAGTCTGTTCGGTGTGTTCCGTGGCATCATCCGTCCGAGGGGCTGTCGTGCATCATTTTGGCCGATTTGACATGTATAATCGGCGGGGCGGGCACTGCCGGCAGTCAGACTCAAATGACCCATCTGATTGGTGAAGAGCTAACCAGGAAACAGGGAGCGGAATGAGTGTGACTAGAGTCTCTCAAAATCTGATGAAAATCATTGACAAAAAAACTTCTTCAATTACGCGATACAATTTGTTGAAAACAAATTAAAAACCAATATCACGTATTAGAAAATGAGCACTAGTAGCCTACAGAGCAAATCTTCATGTAGAAAAACTGGAAACCATTTGACCAATGTATAAAAAAAGGAGACATAGGGGAGCTTTTACAGAGGGATAATGCAGCACAGGATACCTGAAATTAAAATAAGTGGTGAACCCCAGAAAGGGGAAAGGACTGAGGCATGTCTTGGAGGGTAGTCTCGCATTGCCAGACCTTCCTCCACAGTGCTGCGGAGGAAGGTCTGACTAGTGCACACAGCATTCCGTCATGGGAGAAAAACGTGCTCTGGTTCATTGGCATTTCTTTAAACCAATCACAATCGTCTTGGGCGCCGCTAAATGCCGGATGGAACCACGGTGCCTCTGCAAAATAGCCTCGGGAGGAACTTGTTTTGGTGGAACATGTGTACGTTCAAAAGTTGTTTGAGTTGTGCGACAGAAAACTCTGATTGGACAAATTTGACTGGAGTTTAAAATTCCAACACAGAGAGGAAGGTGGCCGAAAAACGGACATCAGGTGGAATTTCTGGCGGCACCGGAGCAATCAAGGAAGTGGAACATCTTGAAAATAGCCTACTTGGAGGGTGATAGCAAAGGTGCCATTTTTATTTATTTTTGTATTTATACATGTCATTGCTTTGCTGGAGGTGCCATTGCAGGGTTTTCCTACAATTATAAGCTTTAGGTGCAGCACCTGAGCCGTTTTGGACACCACCTAAGCCGAATGAAGGTAAAAATCAATGTAGGCATCAAAACTAACTAATGACTTTTCTTAGATCTAACCAAGGCCTCTTTAGCAAGTTTTGTCTTTTAGCTTTCTGAGTGTTATTAATGTGTTATCTGCCTTAACTTTTCCAATGTTTTAGACACAGATATGGGAATAATAGTGGTCCAAAATTATGATGAAATTGATTGTTTTTCATTGAAAAAAGTCACAGAGGAAACCCCTAACCCCCCCCAACAAATACGTGCACCTAAGTCCTCCACAAACATAGGAAACATCTGTACATTTAATCCTGTCATATCATTTTCTTTCTATTTTTTTTTTAGCTCGAAAGGCTCTGACACACCAACACGACGAGGTCCAAAAAAGTGCCTCAGAACACACCGAAGCGACGCCGACTTGAGCGTACATTCTGTCCGTGCGCGTCTCCATAACAGCAGGCGGCGCTAATCTGCATTGTCGACCAAAAAATTAAATGACGGAACATCTCTCTAGACCTCGTAAACGCAAAGCACGGTGTCGTCAGTCATTGTTTTCATCAGAGAGTGTTGATAATAGTTAAGAATGATCGTTGTTGTCGTTACTCGCTGAACGGAAGAAAATACGATAGTAATAGTAATAGTATTAATAGTAATAAGTAGATACTGGCGTTGTCAGCTCCGGTTTCCTCATGCACTGATTTGCTAATCAAGGGCTAGCACTCCACCAATCAGATTGGTCATTGAGTCTGATTCAACAAGTCATATCGGCCAAAATGAACGCCGACGGATCCTCCGACTGATGACGACAACCGAACAGACTCGAGTCACCGACCTCGCCAGACTGTCTGACGGCTGATACTCGTGTTGGTGTGTCAGCGCCTTTATAGTGTAACAGATGTTGAGAGAAAAACTTTGTTGTGGGTACAGGGGGGAACTTGTTTAACAAAAAATCAAAAAAGAAATAGTTGAAAAAGAAGATGAACGTGAGAGGCTTCTCTTCCAAAAACAGAGACCACGGAGAAGATTCAGGCTGCATCCCCTGCAGTCGGCATGTCCCACAACTGAACAAATAATCCCTGAGATTATCCTGAATCTCGGACTGTAGGATAAGAAAGCACGATGCAGATTAGTTCCTTGGATAATCACAAACCCGGTACTGTATCAGCGTTTCTCTGACGGACTGAACACAGATGGCAGATCGATACTGTCACTTAGCGTCCAATCATTTGTCATAAAAGGTATACGCTGTACATCATGAAGTCAGGTTTTCTTCTCCTGCTGTTCAAGGAACCAATCACAAGGCCCGATGTCCAGTTTGAGCTGTTCCATCACCCATGGGTCCTTCTCAGCCCCTTCTATAAATTCCTCCAAAGAAATCTGATCTAAGAGAAGGACACACAATCAAAGTCTGAATGTTCATCAAAGTACAATTTTAACAGCACAAGAAAGGAGCTGGGGGGTTTGTGTTAACACTTTGTAATATAACTTACTATCATTATTCTTGTCCACCAGATCAAATATTCTGTCACAAATATCTTCAATATTCCCTGCGTCGGGATCGTTGTGCCTCTTTATCTTGTTGATGATCTGAGCAGATGGAAAAAAGAAGAAATGTTGATTTAACTTCAAATGTTTGAGAGAACATCCAACATTTATTGCATCTTTGCACACTGTAGACATTTAACAGAACCTTACTTCCTTTGTATGTATTTATTTTTTTTACTTTTCTTGCACTACACCTTTTAAATTCTTATAGTTAGTTACCTAATTTCATTTTTATTCTGTTTTATCTATATATATCTATATATATTTTATTGTACTGGCACCTGCACCAAAATGTCCCCGGTAGCATTTGGACTGAGAGATGACTGTACTATAAGCTATTCACCCACAGCTAAGTGATGGGAAACATGTGCATTGTAGTTCAGAGATAGATATTGTGGTTTTTGAATGTTATCAATTATTCATCCAAAGTGAAAATGAAAACACAAATCTGGACAATATTGTCGGAAGAAAGTGTCCTGTTGGAGCATAAAGTATTCTACAATATTAGTGCAATCTTGCAAAATAGTCTAAAGCAACTAATTAAAATACATTTTTTGATCATAAATAAAATACTTACTTTGACAAGGTGTCTCACTTCCTGTCTGTCCAAACAGCCATTTCCATCTCGGTCATAAACTTTAAAAGACCACCTCAGTTTGTCCTCCAGTTTTCCACGAAGAACAAGATGCAGCCCGGCCACATACTCCATGAAGTCTATATTTCCATCCTGAGAAGCAAACAGCACAGTGGACAGGTACAGTCACACTGCCTTCCAACAAAGACTGATATAATGCAATATTAAAGCCAATATTGATGCTCCTCATTAAACGGTTATTTTTTTTTCAACCTGGAATATATTTTGCCGTGCTTTTGGTCCAAATAACTAGTGACTGACATTCTTTGAAATTGGTCCAGAATTAAGCAAGAAGAAGCAAGATACAAAAAAGGGTATTGGACAAGGTTTACACATTCTCATTAGGGGCTGAGCCCCACTAAAGGTCTGATCCTACAATTGCCCCTGATTTCTGTCCACTAAAAGTTCTGTTGTTGCTGCTGACAGACTCAGATTATTATTCTAAGTGTCTGACAGCATTATGGGATGGATCCCTACAGAGATAGACCTTTTAGTTAAAGACTAAGATCCTTTTAGTTTAAAATGTCACCATCACCAAACTACACCAGACTCCATGTAAATAATCAGGACTTTTATCATCGTAAAACACACTTCATTCAAAGTGGACAGAAACTAAATAAAAAACAATTAAAGTCGACTTGGTTCATCTTTTCTCTGTTCCAACAATCACACACACACACACAAACACACGCACGCACACACACGCACACACACACACACACACACACACACACACACACACACACACACACACACACACACAAACTTACACACACACAACATTGTTACCTTATTTGTATCAAAGGATCGAAATAAATTTTCCGTATATACAGATTCTTCTTCCGTGGAGTTGCTGTTGACTCCAAAGATTCTCTTGAATTCATGTAAGTGCAGATTTCCACTTGGACATTCGCTCGCAAATTTACGGTAAAGTTCCTGGATGTGTTTGAGAGTCACTTCCTTATCTGTGCTACTGTGTTCTTGACCCATAATTTTAAATAATAAAAAGGCAAAAAACTAAGTTGTTAAAATAAAGAAAAACCTACAGAGTATATTCCTGACCGTGCACTAACTGTGGATCCATGGCTTGGTATCTGCACACTGCCAGACTTTCCACTCTAACTGTGTCAAGGTAATCTGCTTGACAATCCAATTGACCTTTCTCCACTTTACTTTTCTTCAAATCCCTCTCAAGAATGCCTTTTTCTTCAATATTTGCACTTCCAAAAAGAGGTGACAAAACCACTTCAGATTTCTCTGAAGACAAATACAGATTCCCTCACTTCTGAGCACTTGTTCATGTGCTCAAAAGCAACCACTCCTTTGTTTTTTTGACACAAGAAAGAGTGGATTGCCCCCTGAAGACATAACGGCACCACCAAGCTCTCAGCAGGATTAAAAGATGCATGACGTCAAAGCCTGAGTGGTCTTGTTAAACCAATTTATCCACAAGGTCTGCCTGAGCTCAGTTTACCCAACATGACCTGCCCGATGACCGTAGAATAAAAATGTCAGCATTTGAAGAGTTTTTGTTTCAGTGCTGCATTTCGTGTGATGCTCTGATTGTCTAATTGTAACAGAAAACATACAAAAAAATAATACAAGAGATTCAACTTTGATTTGTGACTGAAGATAGATGATTTGACATAGCGGCCAACACAACAGTGGTGGAATGTAACTAAGTACTGTACATTTACTCAAATACTGTACTGTAAAAAAATCACCAAACTCCACCAGACTCCATGTAAATAATCAGTAATTTTATCATTGTAAAACTCACGTCATTCAAAGTGGAAAGAAAAGAGTCTGGTGAGTTGGTGGCAAAAACAGCACTTTCAGTGGATGTATAAAAACCGAAATTACCCTTTAACATTGTTTTATTAAACATTCCCTACTTCTAAATTCATATATCTTACATATTACACACACACACACACACACACACACACACACACACACACACACACACACTGTTACCTTACCTTATTTGTATCAAAGGATCGAAATAAATTTTCCGTATATGCAGATTCTTCTTCCGTGGAGTTGCTGTTGACTCCAAAGATTCTCTTGAATTCATGTAAGTGGAGCTTTCCACTTGGACATTCGCTCGCAAATTTACGGTAGAGTTCCTGGATGTGTTGGATAGTCACTTCCTTATCTGTGCTGCTGTGTTCTTGACCCATAATTTTTTATAATAAAAAGTTGTTAAAATAAAGAAAAACCTACAGAGCATATTCCTCACCGTGCACTAACTGTGGATCCATGGCTTGGTATCTGCACACTGCCAGACTTTCCACTCTAACTGTGTCAAGGTAATCTGCTTGACAATCCAATTGACTCCAGCTCCACTTTACTTTTCTTCAAATCCCTCTCAAGAATGCCTTTTTCTTCAATATTTGCACTTCCAAAAAAAGGTGATGAAGCCACTTCAGATTTCTCTGAAGACAAATACAGATTCCCTCACTTATGAGCACTTGTTCATGTGCTGAAAAGCAACAGCTCCTTTGTTTTTTTGACACAAGAAAGAGTGGATTGACGGCACTGCCAAGCTCTCAGCAGGATTAAAAGATGCATGATGTCAAAGCCTGAGTGGTCTTGTTAAACCAGTTTATCCACAAGGTCTGCCTGAGCTCAGTTTACCCAACATGACCTGCCCGATGACCGTAGAATAAAAATACACGTTTTCTTTTGATGGAATTGCCCCACTGTACACCTGTTTTGATCATATTAATGTCAATGATATCAGCCCAATTGAAGAGTTTTTGTTACAGTGCTCCATTTCGTGTGATGCTCTGATTTTCTGATAATATTAAAACATACAAGAGATTCAACTTTGACTTGTGACTGAAGATAGATGATTTGACATAGCGGCCAACACAACAGTGGTGGAATGTAACTAAGTACATTTACTCAAATACTGTACTTTGTTTTAAATACTTTTATTAGGAAGCTTAATTGAAAAAAAAAATCAAGTTGCAAAGGTGTTATTGCTGTGCTTACTTTCTATACACAAATCTTATTTTTGATTTTTATATAGAAAAGAAGCACAGGAAGAAAAAAAGCCAGAGGCCCTAATCCAGGGGCGGGGCTAGAAGGGGGGCACGGGGTGGCACAAGTGAAATTAATAATGAATGTGATGTTTTGTTTAGCAGAGTTGCATTGTGTTGTTCTATCTTATCCAATATTTTCTATATTTCTAAGCAGATTTTCTGATAAAATGTCCCCCCAACATTAATCAGTAGTTATTTTACAAATTATGATTTTTTTCACATAAAACACATGTAGTTTATAAAACACAATGTTTTTTATAAAGTACATTTACCTCCATACACCCGGCTGACCAATCTTGAGTCAATCCCAGCTGTCCATCGTGACGTTCACCCCATTTTAATAGCGTCAAATAACCAATAAAAACCAAACTGATCTGAAAAATTAACACTTGAACAAACATCAGTTTGATCAGATCTACCTAAAATGACAGAAACCATCTTTGGTTTCTCCTGCAGCCAGTACGTAACTACATTTAAGCCTCCGAGGATTATGTTTAAAGCCTCTGGGTTTAGGATTTCAAAATTTCTGACCTGGTTGACGCCAGGAGGTAGAATTATAAAAGACACTGGGACTAAAAGAAATGAAAGAAAATACAGCATGTAGTATGTATAAAAAGATTTTAATAAGAAAATAAATTCACATCGGAAACAGATGAAGCACAAGTTTAAAACTTTCTTGTCAGACTTGTAAAATATATATATAAAGTGCATGACAATCTGCCATTTAGTTTTTGTTCTTCGTAGCCAAGGGAAGGGCAACATTGCAGAATTACATAAATGGCTAGATTAAACATTAGTCTGAACATTTCACCAGCATGATTGTTTTTAGTAAGTTCTGTCTTGTTGCAAGATGTTCGGGTTTACTCTTTAAAGGTAAGCCTTATAAAACTAACTTTCTGTCATATCTGCTGAAACTGACCCTATGTTCCAGTAGAACTACATGAAGCAGGTCATTATAAAATAAATCCAGCTCCTCTGGCACCACCTCCAGCCTGGAGTGCGATTTGCCAAAATCCACCGCTCCCTGTTCAGATGCACCAATCACGGCCAGAGGGGTGGGGGGTCCTAACTGCGTGTCAATCACTACTCATGCACACACATTCATTCTCCCTTGTGGGGGAGGGGCTTAGGAGACTGTTTTGGGCTTCAGCAGAAAGGGGGGGAGGGACTGAGAAGTTGTCAATGTTCAAATTGTTGGGCTAAGTCCTGGATCTTCACAATCCTACCTACGGCACCTTTAAGCAAAAACATTTGCAAAGCAGATTTTACATATCTTGAGTCCACATACTTTTTCTGCCTTTGCTGGCATATTGCTGCATATTTGGGCATTTTACAGACATCTGTAGATGAGTGGAATAGTGTGAAACCATCGACAGGACTCTGCAGCCCGTCACAACCTCCTCCGCACATGCATGTGTGACCCCGTGCTTGTGCACGAGACAAACAAATAAGGGAGCCACTCACAGCAAACTCCTCAGGGAACCTTTAAATAAACTAACAGTTATTAGTAATATATTGTTTATGTTTTTAGATTGTTTCACTGCCCCTGAGTGACCCCAAACAAAACAACTAACGTAACTGTGTTCGTGTTCCGAATTTTCATACATGGAAATGGAAATTTACATGTCCAATTAATTTACAAAAGTGTCTTTGATGAGAGCAAGCAGTTAGAAGGCCCGGGTGATGCTCAGGTGGCGGTATAACTTTACATTCAAAGTGGAAATTAAGGAGCTTCTACTGCACAATTTTGAGTTGTTGAAGAATGCCATTTTATTGTAAATATCAGAGGTACGGTCCCGGATGTGTTGACAGCATTGATGTTCATTTGAGGGCGACTTTTTAACATAGTTATAGACCTTTTTCACTGCAGACATTTTGACATGTCACAGTAGGAAAAGCACAGGTATATTTAAACCCATTAATGATGGCTGCATTCCACTTAGGAGAGGTCCTGGTATTAAACCATTACTGATGGCTGCATTCCACTTAGGAGAGGTCCTGGTATTAAACCATTACTGATAGCTGCATTCCACTTAGGAGAGACCCTGGTATTAAACCATTACTGATGGCTGCATTCCACTTAGGAGAGGTCCTGGTATTAAACCATTACTGATGGCTGCATTCCACTTAGGAGAGGTCCTGGTATTAAACCATTACTGATGGCTGCATTCCACTTAGGAGAGATCCTGGTATTAAACCATTAATGATGGCTGCATTTCCACTTAGGAGAGACCCTGGTATTAAACCATTACTGATGGCTGCATTCCACTTAGGAGAGGCCCTGGTATTAAACCATTAATGATGGCTGCATTCCACTTAGGAGAGGTCCTGGTATTGTGCATGCTGACTCACTGAAATAGTTTACTGGGACACTTGATGGAATTGAGCCATCCTTAAGGTTACCAATTTCAGCTGTGCTTTTCCTACTATGACAAGTCAACATGTCTGCCGTGAAAAAAGGTCCATTACCCTCGAAAAAACCCACAGCGCCCAGTGACTTTTTACAGCTGGGAGATAGATGTGTCAGAGTATGGCAAGGGGTAGCACACAGCTAGTATTAGTTTCCTTTTTCCGGCTCTTGTAACGACGAAGCTAAAGTAAATGGTTTAATCGATATTCCGTTAAAAAGGTAAGAAGTTGCACTTTAGTTTGACACCATGAAATTAACTAAAAACGCTACTAGATCATTTATATTTGTAATAAAAAAAGATATGTTTGATAGCACGTAGCAAGAAAGTGTCAGAACATGAACACAGTTCCGTTAATACTTATTAGTTATGAAATCTGTCTCCTAGTACAAAATATTTATTTATTTCTACCACCTCTCTGAAGAGACAAGTTTACCATCATTACATTTGTATATATTCATAATTGTACTCTCAAACATACAATATAAACACATGGAATAATGATGAATATAAATTCACAATAAGTGACTGTACTGCATTTAACAGCAGACTTTCTCTGAGCATTGTTTCCTTAGATAGAGACATCAGCTCAAGGCCAAACCACAGACACACAGCGAACACTTGGCCTTTGGACCAGCAGTCTAAATCACAGCAGATCTGCAGCCTTGAAGAAATGCTATGAGCTCCATCTCCGAGTCACAGGAAGCTCAACATGGAGACCGAAGACATGGACACCTCTGTGTCAGCCAAAAAAAAAAAAAAACTGTGGGAGATCAGGGTAATTTACCACAGTTCTGGAGGACCCAGCTGCTGGCGTTAACGTCCAACTTCAACAAGTTCATGACCCATTCGTCCTTCTGAGCTCCCTCAATGAACTCAGACAAGGTAATCTGACCTGTGAGGGCACAAAAACACAATCCACATGGATGACTTTGCTTTTAACAAAGAGTCAAAGAATAAAGGTTCATTTCCATTGCCAAGTGTCATGTCTATGCTTCCCGTTCATTGTCTATGTGAGTAGCCAGGCAACGCATTCTTCTAGCTACACGCTAAAAATGGCACGTTTTGAAGAACATTTGGATGGTGTAACAAGTCAGGCCTGCTTGGTTCTTTCAGGGAATGATTGTAAATATTTACAAAGAATACATTTAGGGCATTTCCTCTCTAAAAGTTTTGGTAGCCTGGTCCATTAGCCTGGTCCTACCAGACTCTGGTACATTTCATTTGTCCAGAGAGTCTGGCCTCTCTCCATTGACAAGTGTTAACTTCCTTGTAGGCGGTTCCTCTGTTGAAGTTTAAAACTATTGGATCTGCCCAGAGCCTCTCTGGATCTGCTGTAACCAATCGCTAACGTTTGGTCGGGGCGTGGGCTTAGCATCGCTAGCGTTAGCCTTAGCCAACTCCTTCACCACTAACGGAGCGAGCTGGAAAATCAAGCTTTTCCCGAACCCCGTGGGGAGGAGGGCCACAACATCATGGTCACCAACAAAACTCAGCAAATATTGTTCTTGCTCGTGCTTTAACTTCTGGATATTCGGCAGCGTAGCGACAACGTACCGAAAGACATCGCTTGCATCTTTCTCCGCTGCCATTACGGAACTACAACTCAAACTAGCGCATGGGCTCAACGTCATCGTTCTCAGCCACTCCCTCTGTTCGCTGATTGGACCGGTAAAGGTTTGGCCGGAGAACACCCGCAAATATACCGCAAACCCAGACGATGTACTAAAGGAAAATGAAAATTTGTAAAGTAAAAAGTATGTAGGAGGACGGAGCCAGGCTAACAGATTGGTGGGATTGCTGTGGAAGAAGTACACATGGAGATACATTGGTAAGAGCTAATGAGGTTTAACCATGTATCAGCTAATTTAAATAGCTCACATTTCTGTATTGAGTCATCAGTTAACTTCATTTAATATTGTTTGTGGCGTTTTCTTTTCAGGGGTGCTACGTTTGAAGTCTGAAACACATATAACTTAAGGTGACATATTCTTTTTTCCTGTTTTATAATGTGTACTTCCTGTTTTCTAATGTGTACTTCCTTACCGTCATTGTTCTGGTCAACCAGCTCAAAGATCCTGTCACAGATTTCAGACGGCGTCATGCTGACATCAGTCGTCTGGAGCTTGATTTTGTAAATGAGCTGTGTGAGATACATGACACAGTCTGTGATTAAGTACAACTAACGATCACTTCTATTTACTAAACCCTTTACTTCTGCACAGCATACAGTGTGTGATACTGTCAATTACAGCAGGCACATGTCATACGGGCTTTGTGAAAGATGATATAATCTTAACTACAATGACGGATCAGTCTTATAGGGCTGCAACTAACGATTTTTTATGCTGTTGATTAAGCTGTCAATAATTTTCTGGATGAATGGATTAGTTGTTTGGTCTATAAAATGTCCATCAGTGAAAAATGTGGATCAGTGTTTCCCAAAAAGCCCAAGATGACGTCCTCAAATGTCTCGTTTTGACCCCAACTAATCGATTATCAAAATCGTTGGCGATTAATTTAATGGATAACTAATTGATTAATTGATTCATGTTCGGAGCTCTACTGTCTTAAATGAAAAGACTGAAGAGACTCTCAAATATGTCCCATAAATTGAGAATATTAATAGTTTTATACCCAAAAATAATAACGAATAAAACATTTTGTTTGGAGGTCACCTTAAGGTAACATATAACATTATCTAATTCCTGTTGTGCAAGTCAGATCGCATTGACAGTGGGCTAATTTGAGGTCTCTGGAGTTAGGGGCTTACTGTAAAGCACACTTAAGATGTTTGCTATAAGAATAGTCCCTACAGAGACGTCCTCTCCTCACCTAACACCCAGTAACCCCTCAAGCCGTGACACCTGGCCCTAAGCCTTGAACTATAATCTGTCTTGAGAGGCTTTGTGTTATAAAACACAGGGATTTCGAGAATTTGACACATTTGACACATCAATTTGAACATATCCCACTCCACTTTCTACACAACTGCCACTCGTAACATTTGTATTTATTTCAGAAACAATTCGCAGAAAGTGATGTTCATTATGAACAGTTTTGTGAAAATGTCTTCCTTACCCTGATGATCCGTTTCACCTCCTGCCTGTCCAACTTGCCGTTCCCGTCCTTGTCGTACATCTTGAAGGACCACTTGAGCCTATCTTCAAGATTCCCCCGTAAGATCAAGTGAAGTGCTGCTACATACTCGATGAAATCAAGTGTGTTATCCTGTAAGCAAATAATACAACAGTGGCTGCTATGAAACAATCCAATCACGTTTGTTTGATTCTGAGAGCAGTTAAGAGCTCGGAGAACAAAGTGACACAAAGCAGGGTTCAGTTCACAACGTCCTCAAGGTTTAATAAGACACACAATGATATACATTTTCTGCAAAAACTGACAAAAGTCAAACATTAAACTAACTTTACCCCAGTCCCTTCACTTGGATGAGTGAGATTAGATAAGAAAGGGGCACCAGAGGAAAGGAAAACAATTAACGATACAAATTAAAACAGATGAGAGAGACTTTGTTCAGTGATTTTTACAAAATGCAACAGATTCACAACGGTTGCACTCGCAATAGAACTAAAAATCTACTTTTGCTGCGTCTTTTACCTTATTTGTGTCAAATGAGTGGAATACTGTCTCGATGTAGAGGGACTCCTCTGCAGAGCTGCTCGCCACCCCGAAGATCCTCTTGAACTCATGTAAATGCAACGCACCGCTCGGACACTCCTTCATGAAAGTGATGCACAAATCCTGAATTTGTGCCAAATCCATCGCCTCACTGTGGCTCTCTTCTTGTCCCATTGTGCCTTTGATTTCTTTGAGAAAAGATGCGAAAAGTTTGGATCTGAAAGTCTGCAGGGCACTTAGGCATCTACTCAAACTGAAGAGCTGTGAACTACTGTCCAGCTGCTCTCTGAGCAGGCAGAGTGATGGCAGTCAATCGTATTAACTCGGTAATCTCTTGACCTTTAGCCAACAAGGTGTTGTCCAAGAAGGCATGACAATCTGGCAACACTACTTAATCATAGAACAGGTAGAGTTAATTAAACCACCTGGCTTTGATATCAGCTGTCATTGACACAGTAAATAGAGTATGGATACAGATACAATAATATAGATAGTCTGAATTCGACTTCTACTTCTTTCTATGGAGCCCCAAAACGGACCAAAGATTATCAGATGACTCAAAGATATAACTGTATAATACTTATTTTGCTGTTTATTTGCACACATGTATTCATTTATCCGTTCTCTCTTTTCCCCAAGAAACATTTCCAATGTACCTAATGCCTATTTGGTAATGAAGTGGGCGTTGAACATAGGCAGGGATTGGTCCAGGGGGGTGAGTGTCCATGTGTGTGACAGTTATTTTTATCAACTGACTGGCGATGAACTTTGCTTGGTCACTGTCCTAGAATAATTAAATCCATTGCTTTTTCAGTCCACTAGATAGTCCAGTTAAAAATATTTTTGGTTAAGGTCAGCAGGGGTGACTGTCAGCGTGAAAAATACAAAAGTTTTCTTTTGGGGACATAATTTGAAGTTCTAAAAAAGCCAATAGATTGCAATACATCACAGAAAGTCACAATATGTTTAAAATCGCAATGATATTGTATCGTGAGATAAGTATGGTGATAATATTGTATTCTGTGGCCTTTACGGCATTAGTTTTTGATGTATTCAGTATTTTTTTGACCGATAACTGTGATAACCCGTTACCGTCTTTTGTCAGTTTTGGGGATCCACAAACTGCAAGTTCCTCAGCCACCTTGAATAGAAAAATACTTTGCACATGTATAATATAAGATAGGTGCGTTGGAGAGACATTCCCGCACACTATCTAACTTGCAAAGATAAATTTAAAAGCTGGCAATGTTTAAGTATTTCATTACATTACATTACATGTCATTTAGCTGATGCTTTTATCCGAAGCGACTTCAAATTAAATGCTTTCAACCTTGAAGCTGCAAACTCAAGACAACAAGTAATAAGTGCAGGTACATTAGCTTTAAATAAGCAAAACTACAAAGAGCCATATGAAAGTGCAGCTTTAAATATATATATATATATATATATATATATATATATATATATATATATATATATATATATATATATATATATATATATATATATTGTTGTCCCAGCAGTTTTACTTACTTATAACTGTTGACCAAATGATAAAATAAATTACACTCCGCTGATCACTGTGCTTCTTAATTAGTTTGTTTTACAGTAGGTGTTGCACAGGGACAGCATGGTGAGAAAAAAAGGATTACAGGTAATAATCTCAGCCAGAGGAACATGAGACCTTTGCATAATGTGGAGCATGTGCTAAACTGAGTTCGGCTTTACACAATCCCGTTACAGTAACAGCATCAGAGACGTTTCAGTCTTCAAAAGCAGGCTATATGAACAAAACTAAATGTTATACTCACAATGAAGAAATTACATGAAATACCATTCATCCCCAAATGACTTTCTGTGTGCATAGACAAACCCATATCTGTCCTTGAAAATTTGTATGGCTTATAAAGGGTGTATAATGCACATTTTTACGACACAGTGAGACAATCTCGTAACTATAAAATAGAAAAACAAATGGGTAAATAGGGTAGATTTTGCACCATACCATAACCCCTATTTTATTTAATACTTTTTTTAGTAAATCATTTAGGGATGATGGAAGAGTTTAATATGTAATCTTCACATTTTTTTAAATATTGTGAAAAAGAAATGTGTGCACATCCAAACATTAAAATATTTTAAAACCCACAAGACTTTATTTTAAATCCTAGCGGAGATCCTTTCCAAAAGATCCCAAATATGTAAGGATGACTTTCAGAGAGATATTTATAAAATTACACACAAATACACCTTAGGATTCCACATAAATGTCACATACTTTCGATTTTCCTGGAAAAACCAGCCCAAGTCCTTTATTTAGAAATCAGGAAACAGCCTGTTTTAGGCAACTGTAATACATGTAAACCGTTACACATAGAACGTTTAATAAAGGATACCAAAACACGTCTTACTGTAATGACCCCATAGGAGTCTGGAGTTTGAGACCGTTTTTCAATGGTTTAGTATTTGGACTGTTAAAAGTATGTCACGTTAACTTCCCCTCGTCCAATAAGTCACAGCGCACAACTGTTAGTGCTTTAGGCAACAGAAGGTCCTAAGGACAAACTATCTTGTGTTCTTTCTTCAACAATGAGTGCTTTCTCAAAATGGCTGTAGAGGAGCACTTCCAGGACTCAAAATGTTGGCTTGAGGTGCTCTTCGGATGGGACAATCATGTATAGCAAAACTCAGGAAACTCCATGGCACTCTCTAGGTGCCTTGCAGTTTCCTGAGTTTTGCTATAATGAGTGTTTTCTGTTTGTTAACACTGTCTTAAAATAGTATTATCTAATCAAATAAAATGAAACAATCATGCAAGCCTAAAGAGTGTCGTTTTTGAATTTTACACTGTAACAGTAAAACATTAATTATCAATACTGGTCCTTATTTTCAACACAAATAACAGACTGATGTCATTTTGGACCGGCAACTTATTCCACAGTAGAAAATAAATAGGCCTATATATCTGTAGCATTTCAGTTGACAACACAACAACCTCTGCCAGAAATAATGATAACAATGATGTGTTTCACTGCGTATTGAATCATTTTGATGATACAAAAAGGGAAAATGATGTTCAGAATGGACAGACTAATAATAATAATAATGCGACTAGAATAAACTTTATTATAAGATATACAGCGTTAACCACACAGAACAAAGCGCTACTTGAGGTAGTTAGATAGATAGATACATAGATAAATATATAGATAGATAGATAGATAGATAGAAAGATAGATAGATAGATAGATAGATAGATACATGCATACATAGATAGATAGATAGATAGATAGATAGATAGATAGATAGATAGATAGATAGATAGATAGATACATAATTGCCAGTTGTTCACCCACCATCCCTTTCATGAAACCCAAGCAGCGGTACAGTGTGTTACACTTTTACAAAGATGCTGAGCTACACAGGACAACAAGGCCACAACAGACATCCTGAAAGTCTATTTTATCTTATCTAAATCTCATTCAGATGTAATTTAGAACATATAGAGCTCAGAGAGATGCTAAAACTTCCAGGTGGTGAGGTGCATCGGCCCAGGGCAGAGGAAGAGTCATTCTTTGGGGCTGCTGTCCAAGAGCTTCTTCCTCCTTTCACCGAGGGGAGGGAAATCGTCCTTATGGTACCCAATCAGGCTCATCTCCACACTACAGCACAAACCAAAAGCTGCTGGATTGCAGCCACCAGGAATAAACTGTTCCCATTTGGCAGAAGGTCTAGACGATGCCAAACTGGGCCAGATCACACAGCTCCATGTCACCAAACGCCTCCCAGGGGCAGACGACCGCCGCATCTGCAGGAGAGGAACCATCGGTTAAAGCATCTTACCGTTATCGACTATCTTAGAATAATTCAACGCATTCTCGGGTTCTTATGATATCGTACGAAAATGCGATGAAATTGAGGGAACTTGCAAAAACTGTGGTTTGATGAAAAAGAGAAAAAAAAGTGAGTCCCCCAACACCCTGCTTTTCCATGATGTTCACGTTGCGTAATGACGTCACTTCATAACGTTCCCATGGCAACAGGGGAAAATAGCTGCTCTTGTGTGAAGTAAACGCAACATTTTTTAACTTTCTGCTAAGATATATGTGATTTTTTTGCAACGGAAATATTTTGCATGGAAATCGGTAATATGCAGACTTTGGCTGATTATGCGTTGAATTACGCATAATCACGTTTTTCTGGAGGGACTGGTTAACTTCTTCCAGACATGAACTCCGCTCCACGGCTTGAAAGCGCTGTGTTTTATGACTCAGCCATCCACCCTGACCTCCTCCCTACATGGACCAAAGCGCTTTTATACAGCAGCTTTCAGTGTCTTGCAAACAGAAATACATATATGGAATACATTTCAATTACATTACTTTACTTTTCGTAGCTATATGTACGAATGGTTCATGGGAACAGCCTGAATAATTTCTTGCTTCTCAGTTACTGCTTTGATTGATAGTTACCTCCAAGGCCCTCCATCCCCGGGACATCATCAAATCTAAAAGGAAGAGAAGGATAGAGACCCCATTATCTGACAGTTGCAATCAACCCTTTGCAGTGGTGTTATCTTTTCTTTTCTAGACTCACCCCTTCTGTCCGGCTTTAGGAGCCTTGCTCTTGAACTGCCTGGTCTCCTTCTGCTTGAACTTGGGAGGAGCGACCTTGGAGCCTCCGGGTGCTGCTGCTGCTGCGTTCATGTCTATGAAATCAACAACGATTCTTATATTAAGTGACAATGAAAAAACAGAAACAAACTATAATTTTAATAAACACTTTGTAGTCATGTCTTAATTTCACAGAAACATATTTAAAAGGAAGTTTATAATGTGGCATTATTGCTCTATTTACGTGTCTTGAACATTACATCTACACAGATAATTCATACAAAGATTGCTGCAGCTAGAGTCTATGTTTTTTGTATGGCACCAGCTGAGTCTCACCTGCGTGCGTTGGTTTGCTGGGACTTTGGCTCGGTGAAGAGAAGCCGTCTGGGAAGTGCTGAGCAAAGGAAGAACTGCAAAACAAAGAGAATGTTCTCTTTCTTTTTGCACTCTCTCTGTCCTGTGTTCTCAGTCAGTCTCAGAGTTTATATACCTGCTCTGGTCAGACACAAAGCTGATAATAGAGTTGAGATGGAGTATTTTCAGGGATAATCTTATGACTCTGAGAACAGCCAGTACCTGTGATCCCAAGCCCCTCTTATGCAGACAACAAGTCCTAGAGATCATGTGAAGATATGCGTCATTTGTTCTCACCCTCTAATACAACCCACCATAGGCGCCGATTTATGTTTTTGTCTGTGGGTGCTCACGGGCGCACGCCCTTTAAAATAAAAAAGTAGTCAAAACATTTTTGCATTTCAGAACCTTAGGAAATGGACAGCGGCCGACACGAACACACACACCTATTAACTTGATAATAAAGCTGTAAAGGCGGCTATCTTTCTACTCAGGACAGCGCCACTTCTCACAGATACAGAGAGGATTGGAGATGAGAAGTTAAACTGACACGTAACCACGATCAGCTTTGTGGGAAATTAAGAATCAATGCCACCGACATAACCAATCACACTATGATGGACTTTCCACTTAGCACCAACAGCAAAGGGGAATAAAAACAAGGAGAAACTGTGCATGGGACATTGCATGGATACGTGTTCAGTAGCCAAAGGGACAGAACGATAAAGTTGAAAACGGTTGAAACATGTCACACTTCAGCAGCTCGTAACCATTTTAGCAAATCTCATTGAGATTTTAAATGTTATTTCTTAGTTTTTAAGAATGATGCACTTTGGAGAAGGCAAAACTTATAACTGTAGCCAGCTGGCAGACTGTGCTTTCTGAATGTATTATAGTAGAACGATAGTTACGTTATTGTAACTCCAGATTCTATGAGTATAGGCGTAGCCCTCTAAGGCTACGCTATTGGGTTTATCCCTTCGCGCATGCGCAGTCGTGAAGATTTTCTTTCCCGCCCTCGCGTACAGTACGGGCTTCAACTACGTCCGCAGATACTGTATATGTACAGAGCGGACCCGTTGTTCATCTCCCAACATCAGCTTTTTCTTCAGCTAATGTAATAGGAGCAGGTGGCCCGAATCTTAGAGGGCTACGCCTATACTCATAGAATCTGGAGTTACAATAACGTAACTATCGTTCTATTTCGTATAGGCTTCGCCCTCTAAGGCTACGCTATTGGGTTAGGGCGAAGCTGATGTAGTCAATGCCACCTGCGACATAGACTTTTTTTATTTATTTTTTTTTTTTTCTCTCTCTCATGCATTGGCAGAAGATCGCATCAGAAGCGTTATTCTGGTAAAAGAGCCTGCCATGGTAAAGACTTGACCTAGCTGGCTGCAAAGCACAAGCCATGAGTGTAGGCGTGCATGATAGTGAGAGTTGTAAATGATTGACAATTATGGGACATCCATGTTCCTCTCAGCCACCCAGTCTAGGGGGGGTGAGGGTCTCAGACGAGAGACCTACACATGCAGCGGTACATATCATGATTGTAGGCGTGCATGGTAGTGAGAGATAGTGACAACATATATATGAGGCACCGCTCTCCTCCCAGCGCCCACAGCAAAAAAAGGGGGGGTTGCTGGCAGGCAGAGCACACATACAACGGAGTATATTCGACGTTGAGTGAGGATAGAACCGAGTGGGTCATAGAGGGCTCAGACATATCGCGCAGATAGAAACGGATGAAAGGGCATGGAGATGCCCAGGATGCCGCAGCGCAGATGTCGGCTACTTTCATGTCCTTGAACAGAGTCGGCGATGCCGACAGTGCCCTCGTAGAGTGTGCCTGGATGCCCGTGTTATAGGTCTGGGTGATAGCCTCGCACAGCCAGTGAGACAGACGCTGTTTTGAAAGGGCCGCTCCTTGGGAGTGTTCCCTATAGTGTACAAACAGCTGCTGTGTCTGCTTATGTCCACCGTGCGTAAAACGTGCCGCTCATAGCGCGTGAGCGTTTGCTCCCGCTGTCTGCATAGTGAGAGAGCGGTGGAGCTCCGCGTGCTGCGGTGGGCTGGTGTGTGCTTGTCATAGATACACCTATGTGTGCTTGTGTGGGGAACGACTGTCATGTTGTCAGCGCATTATTCAGTGGGAACGAGGGCTGTTGTGTCTCCGGCACTTAACCGTAGAGGGACAGACGTTACCCGCGCCCCGACATAGCCACGCCATTGTGGCTCTGGGGTCGGGTTAGACCAGGTGGGGTCACCTTCATGGTCCTCCGGCTCCGTGAAGCCTGCCGGTAATGTGCTGGCAGCCGCTGCGGAGGGGGGCCGGGCGGAGGAGCGGGGCTCGAAGCCTGTGAGGACGCCGCCGCAGCATTTTATGGCAGTTGTCATGGCGACGGCGCTGCTCTGGAGGTAAGGGCTTCCAAGAGCCGAGCCTTCGGAGCCGCTCCGCGTCTACGGCCGCTTGGTGAGGAGGGACGTGGCTGTCTGATGACGGGCCCCAAATAGTCCATCGGGAGCTATGGGGCCGTACAGAGGCTCCCGCCTGACGTCAGTGGGTAGCTGCGACATGTGGGGCCATGTTTTTCGCTGGGCCACAGTCTGCCACGCCATGACTCTGGACAACGCCACCGTGGACGCCATGGTCAGGGTGAGGGTGGCGGTCATGGCCGTGCTAATCTCTGTGGCTAGCTCCGTAGGAAGAGCTCCTGGAGTGGTGGCCATAGCGGAGACGGGAGAGGTTAGCATACCTGATCCTTGGGGAAAAGGCGTGAGTTTCCGGTGGCCGAAAAAAAGCAGCCTCCGAAAGCAGAATGGACACCAGGCTCTGCTCCAGGGGGGTTACCGAAGGGAAGCCCACTTCTGTGTCGCCTTGAACCTGAGTAAACGGGGCGTGGCGAGAGACGGGAGCCTTCAGTTTCCCCGGCTGGGAGAGAGAGAGCCTCCTCCACGAACGGCCGAATGCTCCGTGAAGCGCGGCCAGAGTGGAGCCCGTGAGAAGGGCGGCTCCTGAGCGTAACATCCCCGCTCAAGAGGCCAAGAGCGGGGGCTGGAAGCTCAGCTCAGCCGGGAGCGCTATGCCTCTCTGGTCTGCCGCCTTTTGATGATCTCCGGCAGATCCAAGAAGAGAGCCTTAGCGGTGGAGGCCACCGAAAGCGGTGCCCCCGGCCGTTTCAGAGATGGGGAGAGCCGCAATGAGAGGGCATCGATCCCCGTCTCAAGGTCCAGTCCTCCCAGGGGGAGGAGGGACAGCCGGTGACGGAGGCGTTATCCGAGGGAATCGAGCCATCGGGCTCGTGCTCGTCGATAAAGCCTTCCTCCAGCGGATCCAGGGTGTTGACGGATTGCCGTCTGTCTGCCCAGCTGCCATCCCCTTCCCCGCTAGCCTGACAAGCCAGTAAGCTTTCGCCCGCCGGTTAAGCTCTTTAGATGGCAGGCGGGCGCAGAACTGGCAGGAGGTGTCGGGGGCGAGAGCCGAGCCCGCGTGAGCGGCGCCGAGGCAGGTCTCGCAGTGGGGATGGAGGTCCGGCGGCGGGATGTAGCCGGTCCGGCAGACTGTGGGGCAGAGGCGAACACTGCTGGAAGTCGAGTTTATCTTCATACTGCTAGCTTGAAGAAAAAATGGGAGATGAACAACGGGTCCGCTCTGTACATATACAGTATCTGGGACGTAGTTGAAGCCTGTACTGTACGCAAGGGCGGGAAAGAAAATCTTCACGACTGCGCATGCGCGAAGGGATAAACCCAATAGCGTAGCCTTAGAGGGCGAAGCCTATACGAAATAGAACAGATTAGATACGACTTGATTGGATAACATTACATCAGATTAGATTACAAGTAATTAAATCAGTCCACAGTAGGTTAGATGCAGTTCTTATTCACTGTTGGTACATATACTGACGAAAAGTCATTCACTATCAGGACTGCTTCTAAAGCCAGAGATATATTTGCTTTCAACTACACGAAAGCGGGATTTCATGTGTCTGTTTGGTCTGTTGGTTGTGTACGAAATTTGGAAATTAATACAAATGTGTCTACACAAACGTGCATATGTACAAGTATATCTGTAGCTTAAATAGGAAGTCAGGTGACGTATTTTAAAGAATAACAAAGTCCAGATAGAGAGGAGATGAGTGGATGGATGGGTCAAACAAACACTACTTTCACCCAGGAGTCCTCTGTTTGTGTAAAGACTAAAATTGCAGATTTTCAACCTTTCGCCAGTAGATATTTATTGGATGGTAAATGCGGACCTTCGGGTACTGGCGCTATTCATCTCCACGTACAACATTACAGATAATTTGCAAACTTTCCCTTAAGTTACCTTTTCATTCTTAAAGTTAGCTAGCTAGCTTGGTTGGCAGAATGCTAAAGACGAATTTTTTAGGCGACCAATTACCAATTTTCCAGTTACCTTTGATGAAGTGAAAACACAAACTGAAAGGTTTAGAAGTTTGAGATGAAAACACGGACAACACCCAAAAACAAGATGAGGTCTGTTTTAATGTCCGCAGTGTTAGCATTGCTAAAGCCTGTGCCCTGATGGACAGGTCCTGAAGCATCCCCTGCTTTATCGTCTGTTTAAAAATAAATGGGACCATCACTTACTAAATGAACATCATGCTGTATTGAAGAAGACTTCAAATTTGCGACTGAGTCCATAAACTCATTATGACTCATAATGAAATGTTCAGGCTCATTTTCTCATTCTATAGAAACAGACTTCTTTTTGGAGCCAGTGGAGTTGCCCCCTGCTGGAAGTTAGAGAGAACACAGCACTGTCTTCACTTTTCAGACCCTGGAAGCTTCATCCATTATTATACAATCTATTGGGACAACAGACAATCAACAATGTGTGAAAAAACAACAACATTGTATTGAGATTTATTTCCTTCCACTGTAAAAAAAAAAAAAAAAGGAGCCGTTTTTTTACTTTCTGTTTTCAGGATAAGTCAGTGGAGACAGACCCTGCAGGGTCAGCACAGGACAACAGGGCTGACAGCAGTGTATTTGTAGCAGGGGGTTAGTGTTTAGATGGGATTACACCTGACGACTTATGAGGGGGGTCATGTGATCTTTAACCCACATGTACATCGCTTTGTTACAACATCCTGTAACAGGATCTGGCAGGAGTCAGAGCTACACAAGACCAGAGGTGGCCATATATTTTTGTATAAAATAGTCTTGTTTCTTGACTTATCTACATAGACTGAGAACGTCTTTCCATCCAGCCATTCAAATCAATTTTATTGATTATTTACTTTTTTCTGACATTTTGTAAAACAAGTAATTAATCAATAAGTCGTGTAATCGTTCAGTTAATCAACACAAAAAAATATGCACCCATTAATCATTTAGATAATTTTAGATGTAAAAATAGCAACCCCATTCCACATTTGTGGACAGTGTTTTTTTTTTTCACGATTATTTTTTGGGGATTTTCCCTTTATTTGTGGTGACAGTGGATAGGGCCGCAGAGGGCCGCAGGTCGGACTTGAACTCGAGCCGCTGCAAAGGACTCAGCCTACTCAGAGGTCGCCCCAAATTGTGAACATTTTTGACCCTATAAAATGATTCTCTTAAAGGTCCCATGGCATGAAAATTTCACTTTATGAGGTTTTTTAACATTAATATGAGTTCCCCCAGCCTGCCTATGGTCCCCCAGTGGCTAGAAATGGTGATAAGTGTGAACCGAGCCCTGGGTATCCTGCTCTGCCTTTGAGAAAATGAAAGCTCAGATGGACCAATCAGGAATCTTCTCCTTATGAGGTCATAAAACAGCATGTCATGGGACCTGTCTTGGCGATCGGCCCCTATCAAACAGTAAAGAAAGTAAGACATCTTTTACTTATACGTACTTTAGTACTATTCTTTCTGGCAGAATCATCATCATCATTTTCCTCAACTTAATTATTTCCTGGATTTTGTATCATCATAGTCCCTACATGTATGTAGAAATGCAGGACATTGGATTTAAATAGAAAACATTTTTCTGGCAGAGGACCCCCCCCCAGACACCTTTAATGTGTGTTCGTGCACTGGGCTGTTGCCAACGCTAAGGCTCGGAGGTGATGTGTGCAGTAAATGTATGATCTCATCCTGGATGAAGCTGTGGCGCCCTCTGATGGAGCAAACATCAACTGATTTTAAACATAACAAAAGATGAGCAATGGATTCAAATAAAGACTTTATGTGACAAGTACAAAATATAAACAAGCAAAAATACAAATTTTCATTTCTATCGGTAGCATCAACATTTGTCATTTGTTATATATATAATATATATTTTATTTCAAAGAGACAATTTTTTTTTTACAAAGAAGCTGGCAGTTAAGAGCTTATCACACACGCACACATGCACGCACACGCACACACACACACACACACACACACACACACACACACACACACACACACACACACACACGCACACACACACACACACACACACTGGACGGGCTTTAGAGGTTCCAGAGAACTTCCAGTTCATGAGGTCCTGCAAAGGAAACAGAGAAAATTGTGTCAGACATCTGTGTTTATTTAATTATTCATAATCGTTTCTATTTATTTTAGCTTGTATTCCTTCCTTTCTTTCCTATTTGCTTTCTTTTGTGCTTTCTTTCTTTCTTTCTTTCTCATACAATACTTCTTTATGTGATCTGAAAAAATACAAATTCCCCAAAACCGGAAGGACAACTTTTACAGAGGAACTAGTATCGACTCTCCTCCAAAGTATTACATAATTATCAAAAGCTTACACTAAAGGAGCCAAACACTAGGCCAGATGTGCACCACTATAAGCACAATGTCAGCCTCACACTTTTTACAAAACACTATACACAGTGATATGCAAAACACTAAACACCCTTGTAGAGTAGACACAGAAGTATATCATGATGTCACTTCCTTGCAATTCCAAAGCACTGACCACACCTATGACCAGTGATGGACTGGGATCAAAAAACGGCCCTGGCATTTGCAACACGCTGGCGCTATTTTTGTCAATAACATAGATTGTAAATTAGGAACTCTGCCTTCCGAGTGAATATTTCCACGCACCTCGCCGCAGTACAATCTTGAATATAAGTGGCTGCATGCATAAATTAACTTATCAAAATTAACCAAAGATAAATGATCAGTAGTGGCCCATAGGGGTCCATACGGGGGCGGCCCTTCTGGCATTTACTGTACTGTATTTTCAGTTTTTGTTTCAGTTCTATCTTTTTTTTACTGTAATTGTAACCTGTACTGGATACAGTTTTTTATGTTTGTCTGATGTTTGCTGAGCTAACAGTGTTATGCACATTACTGTAGTAGCTGTATGAAAACTGGGACATGTTGTGATTCTCCATTTTGATATCTTAATTGATTTTGGTATATAGAGAGAAATTAATTATCTTTTCCTCAGTCTGCAGCATTGGTCTTGTGTATTTCTTGGTGAACTTATTGTATATTTGCACTTTCTTTGTGTATTTCATTTACACTCTAATCACTGGGAAGCAGAATTGCTAAAAGTGTTTTAGGTTAGCAACAGCAGTGTGTAACTGGTTCAAACTAAATTGAGTCATATAAAACGTGTGTTTTATATGGTAACAAAATATGTTTCTTTATAAATAAAAAAAATGCAGAGCCTGTTCACTCCCTATTCAGCCCCATTGTACCGAATTTGGTTGCAGTTCCACCAGAGTTCCACTGGGGGGGTGATCGCAGGCGAGTGCAAAATGAATGGGAGTCTATGGAACTAGACGGCTAGTCTCTTTCGCCTAGTACTTATGTCCTTTTGATTTCTTACAGGTTGAGTGGTTGTTGCCCATAACACGCTAGCATTCTGCTAATGAATCCTGATTGGTCGGTGAAGGACTGATTACGATCGGAGATCCTGTTTGACGGCATCCGAAGCTGAACCAGAATGTCTGAATATTTCGGCGTGGTCTTTAAAACATTAGCAAACCTCTTTCTAGCACGTATATTGAAAGAGAGAGTCTAACCTATCAGCTGTGTTGTCGATGCCTCAAGAGAGAAAAGGAAGCGACTCAGAGCTTGCCGTAGAGCAGTATCTCCGGCCGTACCATGTGTATGATGTCATTGACATTTTAAAAGGCTTTTTAGAACAAAAAAGCCACTTTAAAAAAGTCTAACTCACAGCAGTGTGTATTTTCTTTGCCTCCCCTTTCGAATGCAACATTCAAATTACTAGACAAAAAATTATATCCTGAGAAAAGTGGATTTGAGGGGTATAGCTCCATAGACCTCCATTCATTCTGCACTGGCCAATGAGCGCCCCCTATATGGAACCAGAGTGGAAATACAACCAGTTCAGAAGCCGGAAGTTTCCAGAGAGTGGACCTTCTTCCCTTACTAGAAATTCTCTGGTCTGAGGTGTTCTGCTAATTGGGTGTGTGGTTGTGCTAATTGTGTGTAGTGTTTTGAAAAACCGGTCCCTGTTTACTGTAAATAATCTGATGACGTACAGTGACTTGGCAGCTCCTACTCCATTATACCAGCGCTGCTGAGGTAAACTTCAGGGACAGGCAGAAAGTTAGTCTGGTCTGCGTTTGGACTGCCGGTCTGCTGGATAAACTGCTGCAGCTTACACTGTCTCAGCTCCATGTTCAGATCCTCCACCGTCTTCCATCTGTCCTAAAAGATGAATATCATATTATATAGCATAGGGAATATGAGATCACTAACAGCACACACTTATGGTTGAAAACATTTGGTAGGAATGCAAACACATTAACCCTCCCGTTCTCTATTCATGTCCTCAGTTTTGGAAACAAAACATAATTTTCTTGTCTTTGTCATTGATAGAGCTGCAAAGATGAATCAATTAGTTGTCAACTATTAAAACAATTGGCAACTATTTTGATAATCGATCAATCTCTGATGTCAGCTTGTTAAATGTGAACGTTCTAGTTTCTTCTCTCCTTCTGTGACAGGAAACTGAATATCTTTGAGTTGGGGACAGAACAAGACATTTGAGGATGTCATCTTGGGCTTTGGAAAAATAAAATCTATATTTTCTGACATTTTCTGACATTTTCTAGACTAAACAACTAATCCATTGATCCAGAAAATAATCACAGATTCATCGACTGTGAAAATAACCCTTAGTTGCCGCCATATTTCTTGAGTCTGTCATCAAAGGGTATGGCTGTTTATTATTGGTCGATGGAGTGAAGTTGAACTGTTACACTGTTTGTGCACTCTCAGAAAAAAAAGAACAAAATAGTACCTTTAAGGTACAAAACTTAGTGACTGGGGTGACAGTACATCTTTGTACGTTTAGGGCTCCTGCACACTGGCTGCGTGGCGTGAGCGTAGCGTGTTGCGTGTCAGCTGTGTGGCGTTTTCTACGTCTTTACACACCAGAAAAGTGTCTGACGCGGCGCTGCTGCTGCTAGCCTTGTCTGGACACATGGATGTGTAGGATACTTCACGTTAAACATACAAAATATATACTGATCTGATTACAGCAAATACAAAATTGGCAGTATTGATGGCAAAATAGGCTCCAGAATATTTCCTTCTGTATTGACAGGTGCAATATTTGAAAATTGATAATTATTATTATTTATTTTTTTAAATATCTGCATTTATGTCAAAACCTCGAGACTTTCAAACATCAACGTGTCATTTATTAATATGTATTTGTGTCAAAATGACATATAAACATCTTTTCCTATTCTATTTTGCCTGGAAACACTTCCAACACGCTTGCATGTCGGGTGAAAAATAGGCGTCGGTTCTATTTCTAGCATGCACACGTTTTCCCCCGTGAGAGAGGCACGCCTGAGATGTGCGTGTCACGCAGGCAGCGTGCACGCTCTAAACTGTTAACATGGGAGCCGAAATATAAACGGACACGCCACGCAGCCAGTGTGCAGGAGCCCTTAGTCAGAGGAACAAAATCATACCTGACTTGTTTGTACCTTCTAAAGGGACAAATATTGTATCTTCGAGGATCAATTATGTACAAAAGTACAACAAAGTACCCCTGGAAAAGGTAAAATTTTGTCCCATTAAGGTACCGCCCCAGTGACAAAGCCATGCTGTACCTTTAAGTGGCAAATAAAGTTCCTTTTTCTTCCTTTAGTGTGGTGATTCTATTGAAACGAATTGATTCGGGCCTGAAATGTCGCTGCCATAACTCCTGGTGTGCCCGAGCCCTTTGAAATATAGTGAGATTATGGAGATTTATACCTGCAGCTTTTCCTCCGTAGTTTGACGGACCCTCTGTGTCTCTGACAGTGTTGCATCCAGTTCCTCTCCCTGCTGCAGGCGGAAGTGGAGCTCCTGCTCCAGAGGCCTCAGGGCCTCTTCTGGCTGCCGAGCGCTGGCCCGAGACCTTTGTCTGTGGGCTCTGTGCTCTATGTCCTGTTGTAGATGTTCAGAACGCGCTTGGAGCTCCTTGATCCGATGACTGTCATCATCCATTGATGAGTGTATCTGGTGTAGACGCCTATGCATTTCTGTTGATAATGGGTTAACATTTCTGGTTATAGAAACGTCATGAGGAAGAAGTCGCTCACCAAAAAATGTAGAAAATGTAAACTGGTTTGAACACATACCTTGTTCTCTGTCCAGCTCTTCCTGTAACTGCTCCTCGCAATGCTCGCTGTGCATCAAATCTGCTTCGTTCTGCCTCAGACGCTGCTCCAGTTTCTCCAGTTCACCTTCGGGGACCGGAGTCAGACCAGCAACTGCGGCAGACGACCTCGCTCGCTCCAACACCTCTGTCTCTCTCTCCAGAGCGTGAAGCTGAATCTCCAGGTCTTGCAGCCTATACTGCTGCTGCAGAATCTGCCTAAACATCTCCTCTTTGGAGGAGGAAGGGGGAATTGCCTCCACAGGGTTGACAGGGTCTAGGAAAGAGACAGGGGAAGCTCTGGGTTCTGGGGAGTCTCGGGGTGACGGACACCAGGCCCGGCTTGGTTTGGTCCTCTTGGGATGTGTTGAGGGGCCCAGACTGAAGGTGAGAGCCTTGTGTGGCTCATTGCGTTTGAGGGGCTCGGGTTCTGATGGTTGGGGAAGGGGAAAACGTCTTTTTGTTTTGGGTGTGTCTCGACCGTAACTGAGGCTGGGACCTGTCCTCCGCAGAATGAACTGGACCTCTGACGCCAGCTGTCCCAGCTGAGCCAGATGCTGAAGAGGGCAGTCGTCAGCAACCAGCTGTCTCTCAGTGCCTCGTATCTTGAAGATAAGAATGTAACGACCGGTCTGACCTGTGGGAAATACAGATACATGAAGGATCAATACCTAACATCTTGCTTTATTACAAACAGCTGGATGTTGTGGAAAGGGGGCTGCATAAAAACTGTATTGCAGGAAGAATTAACTGTTTAATAGTGAGAATTTTCAATCAGAATGAGAAAAATCTAAATCACATACATGTTGCACAGAACAAAGCCAATGTAGCATCCGAAATGGACAGTGTTACTAACAACAGTGATGGAAAGATTTACAACGTATTGTAAATCCAAATGTGTATTACTAAAACAGTGTTGGATGAGCATGAGCCCTGTGTTGAATGAAAATTGAGAGACTTACCAATCGCTTGTGCAAGAGCTATAACGACATCCTGGCAGGAAGTTTTCAGTGATAGGCCGCAGACCACTCTGACCGCGCCCTCCACCCACACCTTCAGCTCCATCTTTGACCTGCAAAGAGACAGACGGACACATCAGTGAACTGCACTTGTAACCTTAGCCAGAATAAAAAAATAAATAAAAACAGAGTATAATTAAAAAATGTGATTCTAATCATACAAGATCACCAAACCATATGACAGTATTGGTTGTTTACTTCTTAGGCTACTTGTAAATGTCAAAACTTAAAGTACTCATGATGCAAAAAGACTTTAGCGATCAAATAAATATAGTGCAGTAATATCTCTCTCTGAAATGTGGTGGGGTATAATTATAAAGTTGCAAAAAATGGAGACGTACAGTAAATAAAGTAGGCCTACAAGCACCAAGCTTGTAGTAAGTAAATGTAGGCCTACTTATACTTACTTTCCAGCATAAAGCATGATGCACAGTCAACTTAATTTCCAGAAATATAAGGCCTATGATTTCACAATATATATCAGACAATCTCACAATATTACATCATATTGAATTGTATCCAATTCATCCACTGCTTCTCATACCCGTTGTACTCTTCAAAAGAGAAAGAGCAAAGATCCTCTATTTTAAACCGTCTATGGTTATACATAACTACACAAACTGAACAGACAGCCTAACATTTTAGCATAGACTGTTAATATTTTAGTTTGTGTCTGTCTCTTTAAGAGGACAACTCTTAAACAACAGCTCGATTGGTTGGGATTAGGCATTGACCTCAGAGTGATGGCTCTGATTGACCTCAAGTGGTTAAGGTTAGGGTTAGCCGATTGGTCAGGGGATACATGTAGCATGGACGCCTGGCCAATAGTAGTGTGTGAATGGGCGGGTCTTGGCGTGGCCATAGTAGGATTCGCGCCCGGTAACTAGGAGTGAAGGAGAACCTAGCTAGCTAGCTAACTAGCTAATTAATAAGTGGGGAAAGAAAAAACGGTGAAAAGAAACAAGTTAACCCTTTTTTAATAACAATTTTAGAAGTGAGTTTGAGTTCCCGTTCTGTCTTTTTTGCTGAACACTGTTTTTGGGTCGAGTTTTGAAAAAGGACTTGGTGAGTTTAAAAAAGAATTTAATGTTAATGTCAAACAAGTAGCTAACATTAACGGTTAGCTAGCCATTTCGGGCGTTTGTTCACAAGCTAGCTAAGTGTAGCCAAACTTGTCAGTAACTTTACTTATACTACTAGTTCGTTTCGTGTTGTGTGTTTTGTCAATTTGTGTTAAGAGAAAATATGAAGCTAACGTTAGCATTACCTGCAGTCATGCTCAGCTGTTTGGGGTTGATAACGCAGGCTGTTGCACAGAATACATAACAATAACCTGCATGTTAAACTGTGTTTCTGTTAGTGCAGCTAAGTCTTTGTCGGGCAAGATATATGTCTCTGAGATTCCTGCCTCCAACCCAAAAAATGTTGTTGCACACTTCACTGTAGACAGTTATTTCTTCAGTGGAAAATATTCCCATGAAATTTTGTAGACACTTAATCACGTGGCTTATCTTTTCAATTCCATTGCATTTGGACAATTGTTCTGGAAAGACATGTTGTATTTTATATGTTTTATGGGCGGATTTCAAATGCTTGTGAGTAAATATTAATTTCAGTAGTAATATGTGCGAATTGAGGCTTTAAATTGACAGGCTGCCCATATTTGAGGGAAGAAGAGTGACTGCTCTTGAAATAATACAATTTGTTTTTGGTAAAATTATGACTTTTTATCTGAATATCAGAGTATTTTACCCTCACAATGGTCTTACTCCGTGAGCAGATGTTTGAGTAGGATTCGAGTCAACTAGCCCTTTACTGTAACTGCACCATGTGTGACCCTGTGCAGATTTTATCCAAATAACCAAATAGAAATCTAAGGTATTAGAAAATTTTTGCAGCTGACATATATGGTAAAAAAACACACAATTTCAGATGGTGTCACAATTGTCTTTAGAAAACGCATTATTATTATGCAAAATAGTTGTAATCTTAAGATATAGGCTATAATTGTTCACAGAGGCAAGGAAAAGTAACATTTTATTGTGGCTTATATAATTGTGGAGATGATTGAATATAATCAAATAAAAGTTGATAAGAGTTGTCTCTGTCATGGGAACACAGCGACTGTCATAGGAACACAGTGACTGTCTCACCCTGCTGTTCCCATACATATAATACTGTAACCTTATACAGTATGTATGGTTACATACATATGCATCTGTGTGATGCATGGAAGTTAAGCCAGCCTGAGAGTGAAGAAAAGTTTAAGAAATCACTCTCCCACAGTGTCAGTATACAGATGGGCAAACCGATACCGTAACCCAACGCACAGGTTTAGGAATGTTCTCACATACTGAATTCCTCAGGAAACACGGGGACAACAAAGGTATCTACTACTACTACTACTTCTACATAAGCTAATATGGTTATTTTAACATGTCCCTCCTGCTCCCGTTTACATTCAGGAGCAGGAGAGATGATCTAGAGCAGTATTTCTCAGAATGACCCTGCGGATGAGCGACCCCTGGTAATCCGCAATTAGATTCGGTAAAATATCATGTTTTTAATTTAAAATTCATGACAGGGTTTCTCAAACTGACGGCCAGCAACTCGAAAGCCTAATAGTAAAGGAGCATAGCGGCGCTAAGCTCCGCACGGAGCCGCTGCAAAATAGTTGTGCGAGAGAAAACTCAGATTGGACAGATAGTCTAGCTAGCTGTCTGGATTTACCCTGCAGAGATCTGAGGAGCAGTTAACCATAGTCCTCACAAATCCACCGGAGTTTAATATTCCAACAAAAAAGAAAGTGTAAGGAAACGGAAATCCACGAAAAGACATGGAACATCAATGATGCACACTACAGAGACCTGACTTCCAATTGTGTTAAACCATTTATGCTATTCTTAAAGACAAAAATGGGAAGTAACTGAGTTTTGGAAAGCGTTGTAATTTTGCTTCAGTGAAGAAAAAGTAGAAAGTCAATAACATTTATCTGATGGCAAGAGTTGCTGATTACTGTACAGTCAACATTAGATAAGATGATAAAATCATGTACTGGGGATGGAAACTATGCACTGTTTAAACAAAAACAGCACACAGCAGATTCACTGTTACAACTCACTGGGAAGTGTCAGCAAACCAAAACTCTAATCTAATCCAAGCAAATATGTTTTTCAGTTTCAGTCAGCTGAAACTATATATATTTACTGTATCGACTAGAGATGCACCGATTGGTCGGTTTTCACGTGCTTGGCCATGACCTACGACCGGCAGGTCAGTCTGACATATGCCGATTTCATGTCGGTCAACGCTACAATTAACTGAAATCTAATCAAAATCTAATTTTTTTTAGTTGGATATTGAATGTGAAAAGAAGGAAATGTATCTAACATTGCACTTTAGATGTGTGTGAATTTCCCACACCAGGAATAATTTATATAGTTCTATTTTATAGTGATCCATTATCTGTTTAAAAAATGTTCTATTAAAGAAAAGATAGAAAATAAATATTTGTGTGTGCTGTAAAGTGGTTAGAAAAAATGAATCGGCCGGCCTAACTCAAAGAAAATCGGATATCAGAATTGGCATAGAAAGTTTTAATTGGTGCATCTCTAGTATCGACTAAACTTATTAGTAGCTTGTTAGCAGGCTCCCAGCATGCTGTACAAATGGACCACCCACACACACACACACACACACACACAGACACACACTTATTAACAAGTGAATAATAATAGAGCCCTCAAAAATTCTGAATCGAAATACAGTTGTACCATGTTTTTACCTGGAATATACACACTTTAAAAATACTTTTCACTCTTAGATTTATTGCACTCCGTTTATGTGGCGTTCCTCTAGGACATTATTATTATTATTATTATTATTATTTTAACAATAAATAACAATTCGGTAAATTGGTATCTATGTATTTATTTGTTATATTTTGATTTACAAAGTTATTATTATTAGGAAAGTAATGTTTAAGTCAAGCCTGATGTTGTCTTACTGAACATATTAAAGAATGATCCCAGTCACTTCCACACAGTGAGGCCTAGAGCTTATTAAATAAACACTGGTATCAGATCAGCACCCACTATCAGCCGATACTCTGTATAGAGACAGAGTGCCTGTAAGTCCTGCCACCACTGGAAGGGAAATCGACTCTAACAACAGAAAAATGCCTAAAAGCTGCTGTGTGCACTACCAACAATTTAAAGAAACATGCCTAACTAAGTTGTATAAGCTGCAGAAACCGAAAAAAACTGTTAAAGATCAGCAAGAATAATGGGAAGACACTAAGCTAACGTAATACCCAATATTACGTGTGCATCAAGCATTTTGTTATCAAGTCAAATATCCAAATGTCAGTTTTAGGCTAACTTTATATCATTAAGTTAAGCTAAAGCATTTAGTACACAGTATGCAACTGACTGTATGTTATAGTGGAATGTGGATAAATCGGGAGCTTCACTATTATGTTTGCAAGTGCCTTAGCTTGCATAGCATAGCTAACATTAGCTTACTAATATTAACTGGTCCTCTCTGGTAGACATAGGTTGCTAAAATAATCCGTTGACATGTTTAAATCTGATGTTTATAGCTAGCTAGCTACAGACCCTTTGTAAGCATTTGAGCTGTTAGTTGCATATTGTGGCGCCAATTGTTTCCCCCTCCGGTGGGCGTGGCTTTCAGAGTATGATGCGATGTGCTCGGTCTCTATCAGACTGAATAGGATCGTAGCATCCCTACTAGTAATATTGTCAAGTGAGCTGATTACCAGCACATTTACACAACACAACAAGGTGCATTAAGTGAACATTTTTCTAACTGAGAAGCATCAGAGTGATCAGTTTAACACACCAGGCAAGTTTACATTTTTCACAAGGAAACAGGTGTTTGACAGTGACATGTGGAAGTTTCCGTCTGTGTAGTTTCCCCGTATTTTGAGAAGAAGACACACAAGTTTGCTGAGGGCAGGAATGTGGCAGAACATGCTGAGATTCCTGGAGGACTCAGACTCCACCCACAAATACCTCTAGGCTCTGTTTACTAACTTCCACTGTTCAGTATCACCATCAGAAAATGAATCAATAGAAACTACAAGTCCTCAAAACCTTAAAAACTAACGCTACACACAAATTATATTCTTTATGTGAATAATCATGAATTTCACTCATCTTTTTAAAATATTTAAGCATTGAAACAAAACAAAAATGTGTTGCCTTAAGAAGTATGTTTCTCCCATAAAAACATTAAATAAACACATACAATAACATTTCTTAAATGTAAAATGACAGAAGTAAACTATCAACCTGCTCAGTTTCCTTTGAAGATTTTAAATATTTTACGGTCTGCAAAATCACTGTTGTAGCTTTGATATCTCTTAATGTAAGACTCCTAAACTAAGACTCATTATTATAGAAGTGATTTTATGTAAATGTTTATTTTCAACTTGTTTGCTTGATTTTATTCGCACCTGTTCTGAGGTTTGTATCTGGTTTGTCTTGAGCTGCTCATGAAATGTTTTTAACCCATTATAGAGTTCTGACAGTAAAGTAAAGAAACATTGATGCCTTCATGTACAATATAATATACTTATTATGAATGAAGACAAGTGAAGGTAAAGATAAAGGCATTTCCATGATGTATGAGTTGAAATTAATAGGCCCACAAACAAGTTAAAAATTACAAATTTAACCTTTTCTTTTTCTCTTGAAGAGCTAACTCATTCTGTTTTTTTACGAGATAGTAATTAGCGTTAGTCCAACCAGGTACCAGGGTCATTAGAGTCACACTCACCTGTTAGTTCAAGCTTCTCTCAGTTTTAATGATGGTCCTTGGTCTCAGTCCCTGTTGTGTGTCCAGGCTGATGCACGGCTCTGACCCAAATACTCACCTACAGATACTTCAGCTGGGAAAGAGGAGGAAGATGTGAAGGAGGAGGAGTGAAGCTGTGGAATGCAGCCTTTCTGGATATACTGCATGAAATGTGATGTCACACTGATCCTGGTGGGCCGTAATTAGGTTTACAAATTTACATTTGGCATTCTTCTACTTTCACCTTAGAGGAAAGGGTTGTACTTTTTACTCCTCCACATTTATCTTGAGTGCTGAATTTACTCTGCATGTCATGAACTTAGCAAATGTCATCTCTTTCTCTCTTTTCTATGTATGTTTTCTCCTTTCATTCCTTCGTGAAAATGAAATATAGGGACAGCTAAACTAAACTCTTCTTGTCTTCTTTACTATCAGTAGTTTTGTTTTTACATTCTGTACATTTCACTGAGACTTATTTAATTTCACTGAAGAACAGTTATGAACATTGGACCTTTACTTGTAATGTAATGTACTCTTACTATGGCCTTATACTCCATCATTCGATATCATAAGTAGGCCTGTCACGATAACAAATTTTGCTGGACGATAAATTGTCCCAGAAATTATTGCGATAAACGATAATATTGTCATCGAGAGACCATTTGCATCTAATATAATGATAATGTCATAATAATAATAATAATAATAATAATAATAATAATACTACAGGTACACCTTTTCAAAGATCAATACACTTATTTCTAAAGAATATTTAACACTGGAACTGGAAGACATTTTAAATATCCACAATATGTCTCTGATCTCCTTTAGTACCCTATGTCGTCTTTCACGCTGATGTACAGTTGTGGAATTGCCGTTTGTGACACGTAAGTTCTCAGACTAGAGACTCTGTACTACATTTTACAATTATTTAACACTAAATATTACATTTAAATAATATATAATTAATAAATAAAATCTATATGTATGGCTAGCTGCCACGTGGCGAGTAAATGTACCAAAATAGTTCTGTTTTTCAGTCTTCATTTTGGCGAACACAAAGACACACACAGACACACACACACACAGACACACACACACACACACAAACACACACACACACACACGCGCCAACTCTGACATACTTTCCACACTCCGTGTCCACGGACAGCTGTAGGCTTGTACCGTTAATGTTCGGTGCATTGTCGGACACATGCAGCCACTTTCCTGAAACCGCTTGCGAAACTGACGAGTCCACAGCGGCGTGTATGTCCGAGCCCGTCTCCACAGTCTCCCCCTGCAGGTTGTCAGCTGTGTGGTTTGGAATGAAAGGGATAAAACGGGACGCCGAGTAACACGGCGGATATCGCTCATATACTTTTTTTTTTTTTGACGGCGCCTTAACTGCAAAGTGCTGCAGGAAACCCTGCTCCAACTCTCTCACTCTCTCCACCTGGAGTAGCCTACCGCCCACACAAAGACCATGCGCCTGACAAGAGGGTTCAGTCCTCGTTACGCTAAGGAACCGAGAGTGGTCCTCCAGTCTCTTTGGTAGAGAGAGAGAGTCGGAGAGATAACTTGATTTATTGACTATCGCGACAGGCCTAATCATAAGGTACATGAGAAAATGTTTGGGTGAGATTTGGGTCAACTGGCCCTTTAACTGCACTATATGTGGCCCTGTCTAAAGATATTGTCTAAATAACCAAATGAAAAACTTTGGGAGTAAACTTTTTGCTGACATTATATTTGTATTTTTACTATGATACTGCAAGTGTGGGTACTCTACTCCATCCATGACTCTGTCTCACTTAACAATGATGTCACTGTGACACTGAACCTGGGCTCCTCCTACTGTGAGTAAGAGATAAAAACTCATAAGGAGTGGCTCTCAGTGCCACCCTGCTCTTTCTCCTAATCTGAGACATTCCACTCTGCAAGTTGTGTGCACATGTTTGCTCTGCTGGTTTTTCTCAGTGCCATTTAATTACAGCAGCAAAGACAAACAAACACACAAAAGGTATTGAGCAGAAAGTATTTAGGATAAATGCCAGCCAGCAGCAGATGTCACCGTGTTTGGGTACTGGCAGCATCTCAGCTGCAACATGTGCATTCATTAAATTAACTGTACATTAAAGTTTTGACTCCTCATGACTGGTAGATAATTTGTTTAGCTCATATTCAAACCCCAGCTGAGAGCAGAATAATATCCATTTGATATAGAGTTCAGGGGTCAATCTGGAACTAATGATCCTTTTTATTATGCATTTTTGTTTTCTCAATTAGTCGTTTTCATCCATAAAATCTTCTTCTCATCTTCTGTCTGAGCATTAATCCAGATATCCAGTGTAGTCTCTAGTTTAAGTAAACCAGAAAATATTCACTGTTTTTTTTTTTAAACAACTTAAATTACAAATTGATTATCAAAATAATTTCTGATTAATTTTCTGCTGACTCATTATGTCAGCTCTAGTCCGGCTGAAACCAATTTTCTTCAATACCATTTACTGAGCGGATTTACAGCCCTAATCTGTGGCATTCCCATGAATCACTTGTGTGAGGAAGACGTTACTTATAAGCTAAAGTCATTAAACATTTATAAGCAGTTCAGCTGTGGTCTAACTGAATCTGTGCTTTAATACATCCAACTTCCATGCAGCCACGTTTTAAACTTCTTAGCCACAGTTAAGATAGTCAGATGCTTAGTGACACAGCAAAAATTAATTGCTGAACTTCCAAGTTAACACTTAATAAAGATCCTCTTAGGAAAGTGAGACATATTGCTCTTCAGTCATGAATGATGCTATTTCATCATGGCCGCTCAAGTCTAAACCTTACAGACTTGGCCAGCTCTCCAACAGGAAAGAGATTTTCGTGTCCAGGGAATTCCTGGTTAAATAAGTCTTGGCTTAACAATGCTGACTGGGTTCGTTGAATAGATGGAGTAATGTGTGTCTGTAATAGGAGAAGAGATTTGTACCAAAACAATGTTAAATAAGATTTGATCTGGCAAAATCATAACTGGAATTGGTATAGTATTGTTAAAATATTCCTGTTTTATTGTGTTATGCAAATTCAAAACTTTTGTGTGGAGTAATTATGCTTTATTACTCTTGCATTTCAGTGCCCTTTGTCTGGAAAGAGTTAAGTGCATCTAACCTCTTCATTGTGGACTTGACTTGACTGCGTGTGCTTTGAGTGCCCCCTTGTGGCTGTTTTCCAGAATGGTAAGTGAGACTTTATGTCCCATACATAGACTGTAAATATTAGTGGACAGTCCATCCGGTTTCGCAAAGTGCTGCAAATGCGGAAGTGCCTTAAACCTGCATTCTATCTGAATTCCAGCAGGGGGCGACACGTGCGGTTGCAAAAGGAGGTCTGTTTCTGTAGAAGTCTATGAGAAAGTGACCCACTTCTCACTTGATTTATTACCTCAGCAAACCTCTTCATAATGAGTTTATGGCCTCAATCGCTAGTTTTAAGTCTTCTGCAACACAGAATGATGTTCATTTTTTGAATTATGGTCTCGTTGATTTTAAAATCGGCGTTAAAGCAGGGGGTGTTTTAGGGCGTGGCTATGATGTGATTGACAGTTCGCGGCCTGTCAATCATGACAAGAGGTTTCGCAAAGCTTATCCGAGGCACGTCAACTTCATTTTGGAGTTTGACCAGCTTTCTTCGTGGTGACTGTGACACTTTGGTCGCCTAATAATATCTTGTTCAGCGTTCGGTTGGACGACAAGACACTCAAAGGAGTCGGCAGTTCCGTTTTTCTGGTAAGTAACGTTAATTTTTTAAAATACTGTTTTTCGTTAGCGAACGTTAGCATCCCAATTAATATCAGTTTGCTAGCTAGCTAGATTGCACCTTGCTAAGCAAGCTAGCGGGCTAACGTTATGCAGACCTTATAAACGGATTCAAATATATATTTAACGTTACAGTCGTATACAGTAGCTATGCATAACGGTCTCGCCGGCGATCTATTTTTAACCATATGTGGTGTTATTGCTAATCGATGCGCATGCCTCCTAACCCGCAAGCTAACACTACCATTACATGAAATGGTAGCTAATGTTAGCTTAAAATCAAAGCCTGATATAGTTAATGCTATGGTGCAAAGTCATATTAAACCCTATATTCGCACGGGATTAGAATACTTTTGGGACTGCGTGTGATTTAGAAATTACCCCCTCACATCTGAGTTTCGTGTGGCGCATTCGCACAGGACAAGCAGAGACTGCTTTTACTTGAATATACTGAAATATATGTTCCTGCCTGAGAGTTGGGCAACGTTACCCGGAGGTGCCCGAAGGACAGGCACATAATATCATCCCCTCCACAGCGGCACCCACACAGCATCACCGTCACCCACACAGCATCACTGTCACCCACACAGCATCACCGTCACCCTCGGATAAAGCTGCGGGGGGAACGCGTATACTCGGAGATTAAAAAAGTGTTGCGTACAATACACATTGTCTAAGATAAATGTGACATGTAGGAGTAGGTTTACTTAATACTGCATGTCCTCAACTGAAGCACAGATTCATGTACAAGCGCATATATTAATATAATTCATTGTGATCTACCATGCCTTAACTACATGTTTGTCTATTTCAAACATTTGCCTGTCCTTATCCTTTCTCTTGTGCCTCAGCTGCCATTGGAACCTGACTCCTGCTACCGCTTCACTCCTGCCATCCACCGGAGCAGACAGCCACCACCACTGGACCCCCCTACCACTAGCCGGCCTGCTATCTTCCTCTGACGGACCCGCTCCTTCCCAGAAACCACCGACCCGTTCTCCATCCTGGAAACTTTGACGTGCTTTTCCCCCCCTCAGAAACCTGGACTCGATACTTTAAATAAAACCTGTTAATTCACACTCCTGGCTCTGCGTTCTGTTCACCATTCAAACCTAAAAGTTAGCACTTTAGAAATATGTATAAGGCATATAATTGAGATATTTTATGTTTAGGATTAAACTGTTAGAATTAGATATTGACATTGCATGTCCTTGTATGTTTTTAGTTTTCATACTTAAAAAATATCAGTGCAGTAAATATAAGGTACATTGATTTAATTATTACATTGAATAAGTTGTTTATTTTTTCTTTGCAATTTGTGGTCATACTTTTGTTATAATGAATTTACAATAACCCTACACAGATTAAACAGCACCTAGTGCATTTTCAATTACCTACTAAACACTTGACTAGGTATTTGAAATATATAAATTAATCAAAGGATTTTGGTGAAGTGTTTTCATGGTGATTAAAATTGACAAGTACATAAAGACACAAGAAAAGCACAAACTACATTTTGCTGATCCTTTGTCAACATTCAAGTAAGTATGGTAACATTTAAGAAATCATTTATGTTGATTAAAGCCCAAATAGACACTTTTAATCAATTATAAATTCTATCAAATTACCAATGTCTTGTATTATACAATACTGTATGTTCCTATAGTTACTTCAGAAAAACAACAAATGTAGCTTTAGAAAGACCTTTATTTCACATTGAAATGGGCATTAACTTCAAAAACTACATAAACCACAAACACTGGCAATATTTTTAACATTATGTTTAAAGTGATGAATTAAATAATGTAGTTCACCTTTTACAATCCAGTGTAAATTCCACACATAAATCACTGATGTGGGTCAAGGTAAAAGCAAACTTCACTGTCACAAGTGAATTCTGCATAATAAAAAGAGGTAGTTGAATCACTACTGCCACATTGTTAATTACAGTAGAAATGTTTGACATTACAAACCACAATATAAAAATATAGCTTAACATATAAAGCTTAAAGCACTTGTGCAGCACTGTTCAGTCAAGTCCAAATGCCTGGGTAAAGAAATAAAAGCTGCTTTTACAATTACAGTGAGCATAGTGTGACAGTCTGTTGGTTGTCTGTAATGCACAGTGGAAAAAGAAAAGTAACTATTACTTAATTCTGAGGAATTGGGTTGGCTGCACATGCCATCGTGCCTCTCCACACTCCTATTTCTGAAAGAAAGAAAAAGAGTCATCAATTTCCATTTGAGCCCCTCATAGTTAAATATATATGCACACTAGCATGTAACTGTACTTCATTAATTATCTAGGAGAATACTAGCTAACGTTATTTCTGCTAACGTTAGCTCTTAAAAAGCATGTAAAGGCAGTAGCAAGACTTTATCAGTGCTTTATGGTTATTACAGTTAGCCAAACGTTCTAGCTAATAAACTTGGTTAAACATTTGCTAATAGTTAGCGTTAGATAATGATAAGCATTGACAATCACCGTTTCGTAGCTAAACTTCAATTTGCATTAAATTAACGTTAGCATGTTTTACCATAAGTGGCTAGCTAACGTTAGACAATTTACGTGGTAACATCAGATACATTAGCTACTTTACAATATGACTCCTCTTATATGACTATGGGACAAAGATATATTTAAAACCTTGAATTATGTATGCTAGCTTTCAGCAGAAGTTGCATCCAGATTGCCAGTGAACGTGTGTAACGTAACGAAGGGTGTAAACAGCGTTGCTAACTCAAAAAAAAAAAGAAATACAGTCAGATACCGCAGATACCGCCCAACTGTCTACGGCTCCTCCCTCTCTCCTCCTTCGAGTCTAAAAACGTCACATCCGCAACCACGATGGCTGCGCCCATAAACGCAAACTCGACGACTCATATCAGCTCTCCACAAACCAATGGGTGACGTCACACATGCTCTGTCCACTAATATTAACAGTCTATGGTCCCATACAGTGTTTATTACAGCTTATACACAGTTTATTATCAACTCAGTTTTAACCAGTTAACGATAGCAAAATGTGAAGATGGATGGATGGATGCTTAAAACAAATGAGCAAATCTCCCATCCCATAGTAGGGAGTTATTACAGTGATTGTGAAGTATTAATAATATTAATTGTGTCATCAAGTTCCCGAAGGCTGAACTGCACAATTGTATCAGTGCTTCTTTCTTGCATTCACTATTTGGTCTTCAAAGAGTTGAGTGGATTGTCCAGAGTAACTGGGGACATTGTTTCTGGGACAACATGAGATCATTTTTAAATGTAATTTTTCAAAGATGTGAGAACCACAAATAAAATTCCATTCACCTCCATTGTATTTTAAAGAGATGCAGTATTACTGCATATAAAAATACCCCCCCTTCCCTTAAGTAATACTATTATTACTATTACTATTACAATCCAATTTATAACATTGTGTCCTGATTGGAAACAATGTAAATCTAACTGTGTTTTTGAGATATGTGATGTCATGTAGTATTGTTGTAATAATGATTAACTGGTGTTGATAGACACTGTTATCCCAGAATGCAATGCTGAATGGAAATAAAGGTAGAAAGAGTGATTGTTGGTTACAGATTTGAAAAACTAAACATTAAAGCCATTGCACGTAGTTTCTGTCTCCCCCATGAGGAATTCTAAGAAATGACAACAACACTGTTGTCCCAAAAAACTTTATACTTAAGATTTGTAAACTTACTTACAAATTTAAATTTGACAAAAGTGACTTCAAGCATTTTGTCTTTTATTATATTTATTTCAAAGAAAAATACTCACATGATCTTTCTAGATGAATCATCATCATCATCATCATCATCATCATCATCATCATCATCATCATCATCACTTAAATCTGTATAAACTTGGAAAAAATAAAAAATAAACATTGCAGTCAACAAAACTCAAACAAAAACAGTAAAGAATTCGTCGACATATGCTTTTAAACTTTCTTGTAGATTGAATAACTCATATAATATAATGTAATAATAGCATTAATTATTGATAACAACATGCATACATTTAAACTGATGCAGATTTCTGTACTCTCCAAGAACACATTAATTACCTTTTTTAAAGATTTCATCTGGCAAGACTTTTGAGAAATAAAATATTGTAAATAGTGGAGTAATAAGTAGTAATAACAAAAATAAGTAGTACTAATAATAGTAAGTAAAACAGTCAGCATCAAAAGTCAATATTTCTTATTCTCTGATTCCAATTTCATCAAATACACATCAAAAGATAAAAATGGTTTTACTAGAAGTAAAGAAATAAGAAATATTAAAGTTAGAAAACATCTGTTACATGGCCTTTGTAGTTTAACATCATCAACATCAGTATCTTTAGTCATTACGGACGGAGCTGTAATCATCAAAACATAAAGAATAATTTAATAATATATTTGTTTCTTGTTAATCCTCCTTCTTAAAATAAATGATCAGTTCAATACTTTCAATTAATTTGGGTATTTTATCAGATTTGTAGCATTTGAAAAAAAAACAAGAACGTGGGAAAAAAACAAGAAAGACTTGATCAGAAAAATCTGAAAAAGTGACAAGAAAGTCAGGAAAAGTTTAAAAAACTTGAACTAAAACTAAAATCAACATTGGAAAAAGTATATACTATATAAATGTAGTAAGTAATAATAGGTAGTACTAATAAAAGTAAGTCAACTCAAAGTCACAATGAATGAACCATGCTGACATATCTGTAACAAAACTTCTATAAATCCTCATTATCAATGACATCATCATTATTGTGCACACCAGTTATATTAACATTTAAAAATATGAAGAAAAAGAAAAAAAGAGTAGTAGCCAAAAAAAAACAAACCTGACAAAAAGTATTGTCATGATGTCCTTCTCCAGGTGATCTCTGAAATACATTTTCAGCATCATAATTATAAACACCAGTCATTATAAACATAGAAATACAGCATCTTGAAAATAGGTTAAAAAAACATTTCTAAACCAAACAAATAAACACAAAACAATCTCTTCTTTTAAATGATCTTTGTCAACAGCATTATTGTGCACACCATTTTATGGGCTTGAGGGCATACTGAAGATTGATAAAAGAATAGAATATATTTAAAAGTTTAGCATAACTATTTACAGCATTTCATTTTCTGCAACTTGTTTGAATCATCTATTGCAATTCTAAACTAAAAAATAAAACAAAATCTTATAGTCTGTCATATTTGAATTATTTCCTGCGCAGCTTCTAAAATATTTGAGATGTTTTCATTACACTACATTATGCTGATAACTTCTTGATCTTTTCTACGTCAAGATTATTTTGCAGACAAGTTGATACAAACAGTATTAATCTCTCTTGACTGATTGTTCTATTGAAGGCCCTAACTTCTTCAGTTCCTGTTTCCTTTTGGTCTTCTCTGTACATTTGTATATGAAAAACCTTCCATGTTTCAATGTTGTTTAGTTTTAAAGATATTCAGGATGGTATGTTGTTCACTTTATATTGAAGGCTTCTTTTAATCCCTTCAGAGCTTGTTCCTTTGTGATTCTCCTCCAGGCCTCTGGAACATCAGCTGGTTTGGCTTTGTATTCTTGAGCAAATCTTTCATTGTATTGAACCAGGACATACTTCCAGTAGTCCGATGCCTCGATGGTGGAGTCAGGAGGAATGAGCCAGTCTGGATAGTACTTGGTGTACTTCTTATAAGGATGGTACTCCCATTTAGTTTCTGTGTTTTTGAATTTACGTTTACTGTGCACATCTGTTGTACACAGTGTTGGAACCAGCTTCTCAGTGTCCACAACCCTGTATCTACCAAGACCTTGTGGCCGATGAACAGCTGCATGATGTTTCTCGTGGTCTTTGCCTCCAGCCTCACAAGGAACTTTACAAAATGGACATTGTTGTCCACAGCCAAACACGCGCTTGAAAAGCTCATCTTGTGGTTTGATTGGAAGTTTGTTCAGAGTCTCAGTGATGTCTTCAGAGTTTGAGAATTCCTCCTGCAGCTGTTCCTTTAATTCACCCAATGATTTACTGAGGCTCTTTGTAAATGGATGACATGTGCTTTGGATTTGAAACAAGGTGCTTTTTTCAGCCTCCACTGAAATTGAGATGTCTTGGATCAAATATTTGCGCATGTTGTCGATGAGCTTTGTGATGCTTTCCTGGTTATCTGGAAGCTGAACACCATCCTCTCCTTTTGAGGCTCGTTCTGTTGCTTCTGTTATTTTGTTAAATATGACCTGCAGATTCTTACTCTTCAGTTTGTACAAAGTTTTGTCTTTTGACATTTTTTGCAATATGTGTTGAAATATCCAATCCTTAACATATATCTCATACTTACAAATGTACTTGACAAAACTCTCAAACTCTTCCTTTTGCAGCAACTCTTTCAGAATGTTGTACTGGAAAAAGGAGCGTGAACTGTACTCTGCTGAATGGCAACTTGTTAAAATCTCATCTACAATGTCTATTCCCAGAGATCTACTGATGTACTCTTCAACAGCAGGTTTGATACAAAGTCTGACAAAATCATTTGCTTTTCGTTGGCAATCATCTCTCTGTTTGTATAAATCAAGAAAATCTGACAAGTACTGATTCTTGTACTTCTCCAGCTGACGTTTTGGATCCCTATCTGACAAGAATTTTCTGTGCATGTGAAGGAACTCTCTTGAGGCAATGCCACACATGTAAAGTTTCAGGTCAAACCAAAACTGGGGCGTGCAATGCTTGCTCCATTGTGTAAGATATTCATCCACTTTTTCCAGAAGCTCTCTTGTAAAAGAATCATTGTAGTCTCTTTCTGTTTTTGCAGTATCATGGACAAACCGTGTGCAAGACTCAATAACACTGTCTGCAAAGCTCTGCAACTTTCTTTTTCTGTCTTTATTTTTTATCCAGTTCAGGTTTGTTTTCATGTGTTTCTTTTTTACCTTAAATGGGTCCTTCACAATGTCTTTTAGGTCTCCAATGTTCTGTAATTCCTCATTGACATTATGATTTAAGAATTGTTTTCTCAACTGTTTTAAGATGCTTGCTGGTATGTTTTGTTCTTTCAGACCGGACACATTTACGGTGACTTCAGCCCACATCTTTTCAAACTCATCTTTTAATTCTTCGTCAGTCAGTTTTTGGGGTTTGCAGTCACTCAAGAGGTTCATAACTTGTTTTTCAATCATTCCTCTGTGTTTTCTTTGAATGTCCTGAGCCTCCTTTAAACTTTTTCTTAGCTCGAGTGCACATTCCAATTTATTGTCTACTGCTCGTCGGATTTCATTTGCAAGACTACTGATACTGTTAAAAAATTCAGTTTTGAATTTCTCTATCAGATTCACATGTCTGTCTTTCCTTTTGTAGTATTCCTGCAGTTTCTGCTTTATTATTTTGTCTTGGTCTGCTATTTCTAATGCCACCTGGAGTTTTTTTGATTGGACTAATTCATTAAAATGACTGAGATCAGATTTGTTGTTGCCATCTGAGATATACCGCTCTGCTGACATCTGCCAGGAGAGAATCTCTTTTCTAAACTCCCATTCCCATTGATTGAACTCTTTGCAGACATTGTCGTATGCATGAGCCGCAACAGTGTTTCTGAAACTGAAGATGAAGTTCTCATATTTGACTGCTTTCCAGAGACTTCTCATCCATTCTAGAAACTCTGGAATCTGTGAGACTTCATCACTTTTGCCTCCTTTCCCTGTCTCCAAAAGATTTTTCTTTAAATCTGCTACAGCTTCACTGTAACCTGTGTTTACTGGGTGCCATCGGTGGGGTCCCATGCCAGAGTCCTGGGATGTTCCAGTTGTTTTTTTCCATGCCATAGTTCAGAACATCTGTGAAAGCTTTTATAGCGGGCTGCTTTTCCATTTCGGCTGCAATTTGGGTCATTTCATCGAGCTGGTCCAAGAAAAGTTTTCTGTCGGCCTTGGTGTTTGCGTGAGCTGAGACTCCACCAACATTCTGGTGCACAAAATGACAAACTGTCTTTTTACTAATTTCCTTCATTCTCAAGAAAGCGTGTGTTGCAATTTGCAGGACATCTTTCATTTCTGTTGAGTTCTCCATTGAGACATTGATAATGGTGACATCACTTAAGCCAATGACAAAGGTTGCCAGCTGGTTGTCATGCTCATAGCTGTCCTCTAGTTGTACCAAATGAGAAGATTTAAGACCCTCTGTGTCAATGAGAACTATAAAGTTACAGTTCAGCTGGCATTGCATATCCTCACTTACTCTGAGGAAGAGCATAGAAGCTCCTCTTGTGCATCTGCCACTGCTGACAGGAAACTGCACACCAAACATGGTGTTGAGGAGTGTTGACTTCCCACTACTTTGAACACCCAACACCGTCAGTACCAACAGTCTGCTCTTCTCTCCAACCTTCCTGTGAAGCTCCATTAGCACATCTGTCACCCATCTCTCTGGGATGTTAGAAGCATCTCCATCTAAGAGCTCTAAAGGATATCCATCCAACAGCATTTCAGCAGCCAAACCAGGGAGACGAGATATTTCATCAGCAGTGTCTTGTGACTGCAAGAAAAACTCATAGATCAGCCCCATCTCTCTCATGTAATGCTCTATTCCTAAAGAGCTATCCAGCAAAGCCTGATCCAACTCTCCAATGTGTTTTGCATCTTTCTTCTCGCATTGCTCTTTAAATTCGTTACGCAGCACAGTTAGTTTGTCCCGAGAATGTGAATTCAACTTCAACTTCATCCACTTAAGGAAATAATCTCTTTTTTCTTTGTCACTTGTGGATAAAATTTCAATAAAACTCTTAATTCCTTTTGACAATTTTTGTTTGCTTTGGCCCTCTCTGATATTTAGTTTTTCTGCCTGTAGATTAGATTTATACTCTTCAAGGCCTAAGGAACCAGTGTCTTTCATCCTACATTCCTCCTTCTCTAACTTTGATAACCTTTTCCAGTTATCTCCTTGCAAAGGAAGTTGTTCTTTCTTGTAGTCTGGTATAGGTCGCACTCCGATTTCTTCCACAATCTCCTCAGCTGCCTTCCTTTGGTCGTCACTTGTGCGTTCATCCACAGACAGACCATGTTCAACAGCTCTCTCAAGCATATTTGCAATGGTCATTGTGGTTGTTACATCTGTCAGTGATTTCTTAATGGCAGCACAACGTTTTTTTGAAAACCCTGCAACATTTACCCTTGGGTCTTTGATTTTCACACTGGTCTTTGGTAGGTCTAATTCTTTCTGTGTTCTCTCGACAGACATATATTCTGTAACATTCCCCTCCTTGCGGTTAACAATGAAGAACAGTTTGGATTTAATATCTTGAAGAGAAGTCAGAATCTTGTGCTCCTCTTCTTCAACTTTGTCCAGGAAAACAAAGGGAGCAGTTGACACTTGAAAAAGAAAATTGAACTGTGTGCGTGACTCACAAACATCTCCTCGCAAATTAGCGAATTCAACTGGTTTTGGAAATATGTCAAGATTTTCAGTACCACTGGGAAGGTACCAGCACACCTCTACTAAACCATTTGCAATCTTTCTTTTAAGTGCTCCACCTTTCATATCTCTGTGTATGAACATATTGTTGTTGTACTGACCAAAGCTGAGAATATGATTCAAACACTGGGACTTGGATAAACTGCAGTTTTTCAGCCTCACAAAGGAGTAGAATGGAATATCTGCTTGGATAATGTTGTCTTCAACAAACCCTCTTGATTCAGACAAATCATGTGGACGCCACTCTTTGACGATGTCTCTCAGAGCCCAAAGCATCAGGGTACTCTGACTGTTATTGGCATGGGGCAACAGCAGTGGGACAGAAAACTGGCACATTGACATCTTGAGGGCCAGTTCCTGTTGCAAGAAGCTGTCAGCACAAAGGAAGAGTGCTACTATGAGGTCGAGAGGGTTGACCTTATTATCCCCTGCAGGGTCATCTGCAGTGTAAAGGTCATAATCATCATCATCATCATTGTCTGATAACTGTGTACAGCTCCTGCATTCAGAATTGAGTTTAAATAGTTTTCTGAGAAAACCCCATGGTATGTCCTCCACAGATGAGACAGCTTCTTCATGTATGCTGTTTTTGTTGATCTCCAAGAGAGACTGAAGAGTGAGTTTGTTAGGATAAAATTTCGCCAGTCCAACTTTGAAGAGAAAGTTGAGTAGGACTGTCAAAGAGAAAGAAGATCGCTTTTAGAAATGAACAACAGGTAGTGTGTGTGTGAGTGTGTGTGTGTGTGTGTGTGTGTGTGTGTGTGTGTGTGTGTGTGTGTTACATGCAAGTTAGTAGACACAATTTCCCAAACATTCAGTTTGTTATTATAAGATTTGATTCATCAAAAGCATTACAAATTCACACAAACACATCCTCTACTGTAGGGGTCACTGTTGACCACAATTGACCTGTCCATCTCTGTGGACTTCCAGGTTGGTTACACAATTCAGCTGAAAGATAATTTCTCAATTTTCAGAATGCTCTGTGGTGCTAAGTCACTGCTGATTCAAAGTTATTTCCTCTGTTGTTTCTGTTTTTTTTTATTGGTGAATAATGTTGATGTTTAATTGTAAAGCAACTACAGCGTGTTATTTAATTTGTCACCAAGGCTAGAGCCGTCTGCTAATGTTCCGTACAACTTTGTGTACACACACTTTTTGTCAGTGGATCAGATTTAAATACTGCAAGGAAGAATATTGAATGAAGAAGCTGCCTTAATGCACTTATAAGATGAAGAGCTGCAGACTACAGGCTGCAGTTTGTGAGAACCAGCACACCAGCAACACGTCATTAAGGTAAACAAGTCCTGTCGGGTTGGTGTGTGCATCACAAAATCTGATTGCTCATGGCATGGCACAAGGTGAGTTTACCAGCCATATTATTAACCTGTTACCTGGGATGCATTGCTTATCTTATGTCATTAAAGGTGCTTCTTCTTGGCTAGTTTTAAGAGGAGATGGTTTTTTTTATGTGAAGGTGCCCTGTGAAGTTGTTTTATAGACAACAATCATGTTTCCATTCAGTGTTACTCACTGTAACACACAATGTGTATTTTTAAGGGCGTTGACACACCAAGCCGATAATCAGCTGTTGGACAGTCTGGCGAGGTCGGTGACTAGTCTGTTCGGTGTGTTCCGTGCCATCATCAGTCTGAGGGGCTGTTGCCGTTCATTTTGGCTGACCTGACATGTTCAGTCGGAGGCAGGGCAGTCGGGACTCACCTGGAAATGACGAGCGGAATGAGCGTGACTAGAGTCTCTCAAAATCGGACGAAAATCTTTTAAACTGACCTACTACTCGCCTCGTCACAGCCGCTCTCGATCCCGTTCTTAAACCTTTCTACCACCGATGTGTTGCCCTTTTGATGTATACCCTCCTGTTTTTACCTCTTATGAGTTTCTCCTAATGTCAGCAATTGATTTTTATTTGAAGGGTGATTCTTACACTACGGGCACTTTCATGTCCTTTGATCATATTTTATAAAAAAAAACATTTAATTTTGAAAAATTCACACTTTCATAGTTAACTTTACAATGAAAGTACTTCAGGAACTTTTTACCGGTAGTCTACAATAATTTTTTTCACCTTTTTAAACATCATTATAGATGCAAATATTGCTGTTTTGTGCTTGTCCCACACCCAGACTTCAGATCTTCAATAATAAAAAAGTGTCAAAAAATTATTTATCTATTTTTTTTAATATGACTGAATAAAGTATCAGTAAAATAATCAAAACATAATTGTGGTATTTAAGGTCAGACAACTATTAATGTGATTTTATATACAAAATGTAGTTGTCCCACAGTATTGCCGTCATTTCCACCACAATGCTGTAATGTCCATTTTAAAAAGATTTTATGAAAGATGTTTGGGTAGTTTCTATGGAGATGAACAATGACATCACAGCACATGTCTGAAATGGAGGAGATTTTGAATTTCTTCAACAACTTGGAGAAGAAAACTCAAGTTAAATATTTCTTGAAATGAAAATATTTTTATTGTATGTCATTTCCAAACATGGCGTAACATCAATTGAGTTTGTAAATAAATAGATTTTTTAACATAAATAAATGTATTTTGCATGCATGCAATGCTAGCTACTAATTCATAGCTAATCTGTAATACTAGCTTGGATTTTTTTACAAAATACTGTAGGATTGTCATTTCCACCACCGTCATTTCCAACACATTACCTTCTTGGGTGGAAATGACAAAGGTGTGGTGGAAATGACATTTATACTTACCAGGTGCAATTTATAGATTGTGTGGCCACATATGTATACCAAATATAACCAATTAGAATGTTACAATTTTACAATCACAATTAATGCGTAACTTACATTTTTCATGTGACTATTTGTAGTTAAAGTTGTTGACAGTAAGACTGTAACTTTTCATCTGGTTATGGAACCAAACAGACTAATGACTACTGAGACTAATGATTTGTTAAATGGAATTGTCTGCTTCAGAAGGTTTCAAATAAATGTCTTCTGTTTTTCTACATGGACGTCCATTAATTGTCATTTCCACAACACCCAGTCATTTCCACCACCTCATAACTTCTTTAAAAATGTTAACAAAATTCTAATTACTCATTAAAAACACCTGCATAGTTTATTGGATAATGTTCCACTTAATGTAATAACACAAGTAGTTATTTTTCTGAAATGTGTCTAACCAATCCAATATTATATTTCAGGTTGCGGTGGATGTAAGCTTTGTGTTTGGTCCTCATGAAAATTAATTTACTTAATCCACAAATCTATGGTAATTGCAAAATAGGTATAAACGGGTAAAACTATGTGTGAAAGTGGTCTTACACTGTTAAGAACTGATGTATATCATACTATTTTTAAATAATAATCAAATATTAAAATGTGATGAAATGACATTTGTTCAGCTCGGATCAGAAAATATGTTAAAATACACCAATTTGTCTTATAATGTAAGTGCGTTCTCTTATGGATCATCAAACTATACTAGTTATATTAACCTGTTAGACTGTGACAATTTTGATTTGAACACTTTTTTCCCCTTCATGTTCACAAGGCCAAAAGTGCCTGTAGTTGAAGAAACACCCTGAAATGAAGACAGATTCAGCAACTGTACGGCCTATTTCTCTCTATAAATGTTTTCAGAAACATGTTTCGGTGAACTATTTTAGTACAATATGAGATCGTATTCTCAATGAGCCGCCATGACAGTCTGGCTTTGAATTTCCGGAGAAAACAAACCCATGTGACTCGTTCGTCCAATCAGCTGTTTTCATTTCTTGGTCAACAATACAGAGTAGCGCCGCCTGCTGCTATGGAGACGTATTACGTTTCTCACACGCACAGAGCATACGCTCAAGTCGGTGTCGCCTCAGTGTGTTCTTGGACCTCGGGGACCCGAGGCTTTTCTGCCAACAGTCAGCTGTCTGGTTGGTTTGTAACTGCTTTAATGCTGACAGCCAGACTGGATTTGTTTTTCACATGCTCTTTAAAAGCTGTGTCCAGGTTCCTCAGCAGTAAGTCAGACTCGTTTCAGGTGAGGGTTGGCCTCCGCAAGGGCTGCGCTTTGTCACCAATCCTGTTTGTAATATTTATGGACAGGATATCGAGGCGTAGTCGGGGTGGGGAGGGGTTGCAGTTCGGTGGGCTGGGGATCTCATCGCTGCTCTTTGCAGATGATGTAGTCCTGATGGCATCATCGGCCTGTGACCTTCAGCACTCACTGGATCGGTTCGCAGCCGAGTGTGAAGCGGCTGGAATGAGGATCAGCACCTCTAAATCTGAGGCCATGGTTCTCAGCAGGAAACTAATGGAGTGCCTACTCCAGGTAGGGAATGAGTCCTTACCCCAAGTAATGGAATTCAAATACCTTGGGGTCTAGTTCGCGAGTGAGGGGACAACGGAGCAGGAGGTTGTGACAAAAAGAAAGCTGAGCCAGAAGGCAAAGCTCTCGATCTACCGGTCAGTTTCCGTTTCCTATCCTCACCTATGGTCATGAAGGCAGGGTCATGACCGAAAGATCGATATCCAGGGTACAAGCAGCCAAAATGGGTTTCCTCAGGAGGGTGGCTGGCGTCTCCCTTAGAGATAGGGTGAGAAGCTCAGTCATCCGTGAGGAGCTCGGAGTAGAGCCGCTGCTCCTTTGCGTCGAAAGGAGCCAGTGGAGGTGCTTCCCTGGGCGCCTCCCAAGGGAGGTGTTCCAGGCAAGTCCAGCTGGGAGGAGGCCCCGGGGAAGACCCAGGACTAGGCACGTCCTGCTGGGAGGAGGCCTCGGGGAAGACCCAGGACTAGGTGGAGGGACTATATCTCCAACCTGGCCTGGGAACGCCTCGGGATCCCCCGGTCGGAGCTGGTTAATGTGGCTCGGGAAAGGAAAGTTTGGGGTCCCCTGCTGGAGCTGCTCCCCCCGCGACCCGACACCGGATAAGCGGAAGAAGATGGATGGATATGCTATTTAAAAACATTACCAGCACACTGTTAAAGGACAACGACATTGTTCGTGCATTGGAGTTATTTGTTGGGAGCATGTTAGTCTGGTTGTTATGTATGTTGTTACACTAGGGCGGACCCAAATGCTTTGAAGCTTCAACCGTTGCCATTGTAATCAATGTATTAAAATGTTTATTTTTATTTTAAGTACATAATTACATAAATTACCGCTATCACTAAACTAAGTTAATCAATAAAAGTAGAGGACACTAGCGAGCAAAGCCGTGCTGATTGGATAATCACAGCATCATCACACATAGTGTGGAGCAAAGATGGTAAAATTACCATAAAGACTTCATTGTGAAATTTACTTTTCCTTCCTTCCTTTCATATTTTTTCCAAAATTCCACTCTGCAAGGTGTGTGTGTTTGTGTGTGTGTGTGTGTGTGTGTGTTTTCGCCCAGCAGTTTTTCTTGGATTAGGGTTGCTGTGTTCAATCAAATTTATAATCAATTTATTTAGCACTTTAAAAGCAGCCAACGTTGCACAAGGTGCTGTACAGAAAAATTTGAAATAATTTAAAACATTTACAACATCTACATTTAAAACATAAAACAGTATCACAGTCAAAATAATTACACAAAAATGTCAGCCTCTGCTGGGAAAGGCCAAGGAAAAAAGGTGGGTTTTAAGAAGAGATTTAAAAATAGACAGTGAAGAAGCCTGTCTAAGAGGCAGAGGTAGCTCATTCCATATTTTTGGTGCTGCCACAGCAAAAGCACGATCCCCTTTAAGTTTCCGCTTTGTTTTAGGAACACTCAGGCGCAGTTGATCAGCTGACCTGAGTGAATGGGTTGGAGTGTAGGGGTGAAGCAAGTCGGTTAGGTATGATGGGGCAATACCATTTAAGGATTTTAATACAAGTAAATTCATTTTAAATTGGATCCTAAAATATACAGGGAGCCAGTGGAGTGAAGCTAAAACGGGGGTAATGTGCTCATATTTAAGTGCTCCTGTTAAAAGACGTGCCGCAGCATTTTGTAATGAAACCTAGTGGTCACAAAGGTGATGGTTCAAGCTTCTCCGTGAACCATCACCTTATCGTGGTGGAGAGGTTTGTGTGTCTCTGTGAACCTGAGGGCTGTGTTGTCTGGAGCTTTGTGCTCCTGGTAGGGTCTCCCAAGGCAAAGTGGTCTCAGGTGAGGGGCCAGACAAAGAATGGTTCAAAAACCCTATGAAAAATCGAGGAAGAGGTGAAGTGACCCTGCCCGGAGGAAGCCCGGGGCCCCCGTCTGGAGCCAGGCCCAGATGGTGGGCTCGTTGGGGAGCGCCTGGTGGCCGGGTTTGCCACGGAGCCCGGCCGGGCACAGCCCGAACAAGCTACGTGGCTCCCATCTCTCCAGCCCATGGGCCCACCACCTGTGGGAGGAACCGCTGGGGTCGGGTGCGCTGCCACATGGGTGGCAGTGAAGGTCAGGGGCCTCGACGGACCAGACCCGGGCAGCAGACGCTGGCTCTGGGGACGTGGAACGTCACCTCTCTGTGGGGGAAGGAGCCGGAACTGGTGCGGGAGGTGGAGCGCTACCGGTTAGATCTGGTGGGGCTTACCTCTACGCACAGTCTCGGTTCTGGAACTGTACTCCTGGATAGGGGTTGGACTCTTTTCTTCTCCGGAGTTGCTCAGGGTGTGCGGCGCCGGGCGGGTGTGGGGATACTAAGCCCCCGGCTGAGCGCCGCTACGTTGGAGTTTACCCCGGTGGACGAGAGGGTCGCCTCCCTACGCCTGCGGGTTGTGGGGGGGAAAACTCTGACTGTTGTTTGTGCATATGCACCAAACAGGAGTTCGGAGTATTCGGCCTTCTTGGAGACCTTGAGTGGAGTCCTGCATGGGGCGCCAGTGGGGGACTCCATTGTTCTGCTGGGGGACTTCAACGCGCACGTGGGCAATGATGGAGACACCTGGAGAGGCGTGATTGGGAGGAACGGCCTCCCTGATCTAAACCAGAGTGGTTGTTTGTTGTTGGACTTCTGTGCTAGTCATGGATTGTCTATAACGAACACCATGTTCGAACATAGGGATGCTCATAAGTGTACCTGGTACCAGAGCACCCTAGGCCGAAGGTCAATGATCGATTTTATAATCGTTTCATCTGATCTGAGGCCGTATGTTTTGGACACTCGGGTGAAGAGAGGGGCAGAGCTGTCAACCGATCACCATCTGGTGGTGAGTTGGGTCAGGGGTGTGGGGGGAAGACTCTGGACAGACCTGGTAAGCCCAAACGTGTAGTGCGGGTAAATTGGGAACGTCTGGAGGAGGCCCCTGTCCAACAGACTTTCAACTCGCACCTCCGGCGGAGCTTTTCGTGCATCCCTGTGGAGGCTGGGGGGCATTGAACCCAAGTGGACAATGTTCAAAGTTTCCATTGCTGAAGCTGCGGCGAGGAGCTGTGGTCTTAGGGTCTTAGGTGCCTCAAGGGGCGGTAACCCACGAACACCGTGGTGGACACCGGTGGTCAGGGAAGCCGTCCGACTGAAGAAGGAGTCTTTCCGGGATATGTTATCCCAGAGGACTCCGGAGGCAGTTGCAGGGTACCGAAGGGCCCGAAGGGCTGCAGCCTCTGCCGTGAAAGAGGCAAAGCAGCGGGTGTGGGAGAAGTTTGGAGAAGACATGGAGAAGGACTTTCGGTCGGCACCAAAGTGCTTCTGGAAAACTGTTCGCCACCTCAGGAGGGGGGAAGCGGGGAACCATCCAAGCTGTGTACAGTAAGGATGGGACACTGTTGACCTCAACTGAGGAGGTAATAGGGCGGTGGAAGGAGCACTTTGAGGAACTCCTGAATCCGACTAATACGCCCTCTATGTTAGAGGCAGAGCTGGAGGATGACGGGGGATTGTCGTCGATTTCCCGGGCGGAAGTCACTGATGTAGTCAAACAACTCCACAGTGGCAAAGCCCCCGGGGATTGATGAGATCCGTCCAGAAATGCTCAAGGCTCTGGGTGTGGAGGGGCTGTCCTGGTTGACACGTCTCTTCAACATTGCGTGGAAGTCTGGAACAGTGCCAAAGGAGTGGCAGACCGGGGTGGTGGTTCCCCTTTTTAAAAAGGGGGACCAGAGGGTGTGTGCCAATTACCGGGGTATCACACTTCTCAGCCTCCCTGGTAAAGTCTACTCCAAGGTGCTGGAAAGGAGGGTTCGGCCGATAGTCAAACCTCAGGTTGAGGAGGAACAATGCGGATTCCGTCCTGGTCGTGGAACAACAGACCAGCTCTTCACTCTCGCAAGGATCCTGGAGGGAGCCTGGGAGTGGGATGCCCAACCGGTCTACATGTGTTTTGTGGATTTGGAGAAGGCGTATGACCGGGTCCCCCGGGAGATACTGTGGGAGGTGCTGCGGGAGTATGGGGTGAGGGGGTCTCTACTCAGGGCCATCCAATCTCTGTACGACCAAAGTGAGAGCTCTGTCCGGTTTTTCGGCAGTAAGTCGGACTTGTTTCAGGTGAGGGTTGGCCTTCGCCAGGGCTGCGCTTTGTCACCAATCCTGTTTGTACTATTTATGGACAGGATATCGAGGCGTAGTCGGGGTGGGGAGGGGTTGCAGTTCGGTGGGCTGGGGATCTCATCGCTGCTCTTTGCAGATGATGTGGTCCTGATGGCATCATCGGCCTGTGACCTTCAGCACTCACTGGAACGGTTCGCAGCCGAGTGTGAAGCGGTTGGGATGAGGATCAGCACCTCTAAATCGGAGGCCATGTGCCATTGGCTTATCAGGACAATACACATGGATATTAAAATCCCCAACAATAAGGACATGGTCATATTTGGGCATGATTTCAGCCAAAAAAACGGCAAAGTCATTTATAAAATCCTTATTATATTTGGGAGGCCGATAGACCACTGCACACAGCACTTTGTGAGAGCAGCCCAGCTCGAATAAGCTGAGTTCAAAGCTTGCTATTCCTCCTCCTCGACCCAATATCCGAGGAGAGTTAAAATAACCGCAATCATGCGGCAATAATTCAGAGAAGGCACTGGACTCACCAACAGTCATCCACGTCTCTGTCATAAAAAGAAATCCAATCCACGGGAAGTGAAGAAGTCATTCAGAATAAAAGTTTTTTTCGCCAGCGATCTAGCGTTAACCAGGCCGGACCTGGCAGGAGCCGGTGAGTCTGCGGCGTTGACTGCCCTGGGAACCCGACACAGAGGCCGCAGGTTTCGAAAATTCACCCCGCGCCCACGGGGACAAAGAGAGTGGGGGCCGCGAGGCTCTAACACCCCGACCAGACCCACAGTAAGTAGGCCTACCAACCAGGAATCGGCAGGGGCAGGGTCCCACAATCGCCTCAAGGTGGAGGGGCGACAGACCACACAGCATTCGCTCCAGGAAACCTTGTCGAGGCGGGCCTTCATCCTCACCAGCCGTCTGCTGCGTTGACCCCTACGGCGGTAGCTTTTCCGCCGGGGAAGTGGAGCTGTGGGCCGGCACAGGTAGGATGGGATCCCCGATAAAAGCGCCGGCAGATTTTTATATCCATACTCTGACTTTGCTAGGTCTTTGGCAGAGAGTTGAATAACCATTAGTGCCTGGTGATCATACACCAGCAGAGGGTTAACATTTTGCGCAACAAGTGACAAGAACAGCAACAAACGCACACACAGCGGCGACAGACGGCAGGCCGCAAACACTGGCGCCATCATGGATCCTTCATGGATCATGGAAGTGTGTTTCCTGCGCCGCGCCATGCTATGCCCTGCTACACTATGCTATGCTCTGCAGTGCCCTGCTACGCCCGGCTACATCCTGCTACGTCCTGCTATGCCTTGCAATGCCCTGCTATGTCCTGCTACGCCCTGCTATGTCCTTCTACGTCCTGCTACATCCTGCAGTGCCCTGCTACGTCCTGCTACGCCCTGCAATGCCCTGCTACATCCTGCTACACCCTGCTATGTCCTGCAGTGCCCTGCAACGGCATGAACTACTACAACTACTATTTGTAGTCATAGTTCCATTATTGGGGAATTACTGGATTTGGAAAAGGAAAAGGAAAGCCGCTGACCTACCTTACAGGTTCCAGACAAGGGGAATGGAGGGTCAGAGTTTTAAACTGATAGACTTCCAAATGTGAAGAGGAAAAAAAGAGGTGTTCGATGGCTTTACACCATAGGCTGACCAGAGCTATGCCATTTGGGAAGGGGCCACTCACTGATCCCCCTATATTTCTGAAAATCCTAGACATGGTTGTGACCTGCACTTCGTTAGTGCTTTCTTATTAGTGTATGTATTGAAATAAGAGGCTGCTGCGGCCACCGTACGGATTGAGCAGAGGCTGCACAGTTTGACCAGCGGGCAGCGAGCGCACACCAGGCCGCCGGATGGTGTTGCTAAGAACTTGCAATTACCTAGAACTACTAGGCTCGTTCGAGATGAGCCAGATCTGCACAGAATCGATCACCAGCAATCGCCGCCCAATGCATGCCGGTCATGCACACATGGGCAACGATAACCTCACGAGATCAAGGCGGCCGCATGTTCTGAGACGCAGGTAGCGCAGTTGCTTTTCACCAACTGCAAGACCCAGGGCATGCTGGGAAACACTGGTCCCTCCGCTAAACTAACAGCTGATTGGTTCAGAATCGACTCAACATGATGACGTTTTATATAAACCTTTTATTGATTTTGAATTGGAGGGATTTTAACTGCGATTTGTCTGATATAAAGGCTTATTCTGTACAAAACACATGTTGTGTGGCGTATGGTGACGTCTAGAACTAGAGACTAGATCTGTTCAGACTACGGATCATTTACAGTCTGTTGCTAACATCAGCAATAGATTGCATGTAGAGCATTTTGACAGCTACTCTGTCTTAAAGGGGTGATAGAATGATTATATAGGGTATTTTACACTGTTCCTTAAGGTCTCCTAATGGGGTATGTAACATTGGTTGGGCTGAAAATTGCCCGAATGCTATTTTATTAGGCCCTTAACTACCCTGTGAATATGGCTCTATTTGGAACAAGAGCTTTTCTTCCAAATATGGTATGCTAATGAATATTCAGAATGAGCTACGCGCTGATTGGTTTGAGCAAACTACATAGAAACATATGGGAGACTCGGCAGCAGGCCTCATATTTCAGACACTGCAAAGTTATACATTGTTTGTCGGGCTATTTAGTTATTAAATTCACTTCTGAGACTTTTTTAAGCGAGAAATCAACTATATAAAGCTCAAATATGGTCCGTTTTACGAAAATTGATGGCTAATTGCAAATTTGGTAAGACTGTGTGTCGGAGTTCAGCCGCCGGTGCTGCCTCGCCGCCCAGCCTGCCTTCCTTCACAGACCCCGGCCTGCTATGAGTGCTTGGAGCTCCGTCACGGCAGCCAACAGCAGGGACTACCAACACCGCTGCCCTGACAGAGCTCCAGGGCCTTCAACTCCTCTCTTCCTGCTAGCTAAATGGCCCGTTGTGTGAGAGTGAGAGCGCCGTCAGCGAGCTTGTTACACCAGCAATCTCTTACCACATGTTACACACATGTCACGCCAGTTATACAAAATCTAAGTAAAGGTCTTATAAAGCTAACAACGGTGTCCGATTTCAAGTTAATTAATATTTGTGAAGACAAAGTGTTTCGTTAGTTGCGACTGTCCCTTCAATCCTAGCTATTTGTAGCTACAAACCACAGATAGTTAGCTTCCTTTTCGCCTTAATTCGAGTATATTTACAGTTTGAATTTCGTCACGCCACTTACACAACATCTAACTAAATGTCTTATAAACCTAACAACGGTGTCCAATTTCAAGTTAATTAATATTTGTGAAGACTAGGTGTTTCGTTAGCTGTGACTGTCCCTTCAATCCTAGCTACAAATCACGGATAGTTAGCTAGCTTCCTTTTCGCCTTAATTCGAGTATATTTACAGTTTGAATTTCGTCACGCCACTTACACAACATCTAACTAAATGTCTTATAAACCTAACAACGGTGTCCAATTTCAAGTTAATTAATATTTGTGAAGACTAGGTGTTTCGTTAGCTGTGACTGTCCCTTCAATCCTAGCTACAAATCATGGATAGTTAGCTAGCTTCCTTTTCGCCTTAATTCGAGTATATTTACAGTTTGAATTTCGTCACGCCACTTACACAACATCTAACTAAATGTCTTATAAACCTAACAACGGTGTCCGATTTCAAGTTAATTAATTTGTTGTGAATTCTAGAGGAATTCTAAGAGGAGGCTAGCTAGCTAGCTCTCATTGATAGAGCTCCATCCAGCCGCAGGCTCTATCAATGAGACTCACGGACAAGCGGCGTTTATTTCCCCAATCGTTTGTTTAAATAACTCAACACATTATAATTACACACATTAAAATAGTAACTGGAACCTGTGGTAAGCGAATGCTGGCGTAACAAGCTCACTGACCGCGCTTTCACTCACATACACCAGGCATTTAGCTAGCAGGAAGAGGGGAGTTGGAGCCCTGGAGCTCTGTCAGAGCAGCGGCGTTTCGTAGTCCATTAGCCCAAAGCGGTGACTTTGCGCGGGTATGGAGTGCTGTGTGTTACCAGCCGTGACTGAGCTCCATCTACCTCACAGCAGGCCGGGGTCTGTGAGGGAAGGCAGGCCAGGCGGCGAGGCAGCTACACAGGCAGCACCGGCCTCTGAACTCCGACACACAGTCGGAAAAAATTTGCAATTAGACATAAATTTTTGTCAAACGGCCCATATTTGACCTCTACATAGTTGATTTCTCGCATAAAAACATTCTCAGAAGTGAATTTAATGGTAAAATAGCATATGAACAATGTATACAATTTCTGAGATCTGCACGACCTAGATTCAGAAGACTAACTGATCTCAGGTCAGTTGTGTAGCCTACGCAAATGTTGGGGCGTGACAAACACAGACTAGAGCCAAATGAGGAGGAGCCGCAATAGTTGACGTCAACTATGAGGCTTGTTGAGAATCGCCCGTCTTCAGAGGCAGTTTTAAATAGTGAGATTTGCAGAGAAAAGAGGTGTCAATGGGATTTAGAGGTTCTATGTATGTCCTAGTTACCCACTAAACTCTCATTATTCAACTATGACAAGGTAAAATCAGTTTTGCATTCTATCACCCCTTTAATAAAAGGCTGCTGAAATCAGCTGAAAAACTGTCCGACTTGAGAGCGGATTGTTGTCCCCTTGCCCCGCTGCTCCCGCCTGCTCTCGTCCACTTTACAGGCGAGGCGCAGTTCATCTCGAACGAGCCTATTATCAGACCGGCCCCCGCGGCTGTGTGTATGTGAGAGAGAAAGTGTGTTTGTAGTGATGATGAATAACAACTCACCTCAGCTGGTTTTGCCTTTACTTCAATCATGGCAGCTAACAAAGCCACACACACACACACACACACACACACACAAACACACATACACACATATACACACACACACAAACACACACACACACACACAATTTTAATATAATAAACATGTACACAAACTTTTGGTGAACTTGGTTTGAACGAAAAATGTTGAATGTAATTTCACAAATCAAAGATAAAGTAAACTTGAAAGCTCATTATGTAACTTCATATATAAAGCCCTCATGGCTCACCTACACAGGTGTTTCCACGTGTTGAGTCTGATCAGACTGATTGATTAACATCTCTCTCTCTCTCTCTCTCTCTCTCTCTCTCCAGCTCTCTGCAGGTTGGTCTGATCCTGAGCAGAGCATAATCAATAACTGGAAACACCTGGGAGGCTCTGCAGAGAATCACATGTTAGCAGCACGATGATGATGATGATGATGATGATGATGGTGTTGATGAAGATGATGCCACACTACTGAAGCTGCTGGTGAATATTGCACATACACCTTTGATGCTGGAGAGGGATGTTTTGACATGGCTGCTGTTCTGCAGTGGAACCACTGGATGGCAGCGTCTTACAGACAATATGTGGATGAATCAAATGAACATGTCATCAAAGTTTCTTTATTGGTTTTGGCATTTACTCTTCAACACATCATACAGCTAAGTTAGACCTGGGTCCTGTTTGAACATTTTCAAAAATAGAACCAGTATGATTCCTGTATCTGTTTCAATACTTAACCAAAATAATATTTTTATATGGAGGAATATAAACAGCTGAACGATTATTACAGTGAACCGTAAACATGCAATCAACCTTTTTGAACTTTTTGGCTTTAATTTATTGATTTGGTTACCTTTCAATTAAAACTACTTCTATTTCATGTGGGGGGGAAATCATGGCCAAATCACTTCTAATCAGATTAAATAGAAATGTTTTTATTTTTACAAAATAAGGAAGGAGTTTCCCTCGTGACAACAATGCCCAAAGTTGCAGCATTTATGTATAAGTCAGCAGAGTAGAATCATGTATATCATCTTGTCCCATTGCACTAATGTGGAGGTGGTACTAAAAAAACTACCAGTTGCCATTTTATTAGGTAGACCTAGCTAAAAATACATGCAAAACCTAAATGTAGTTTATTCAAACAGCCCTGCAGTAAACCCTACCTTCATGAAGGTTATGATGTTCAGTTTTTGTGTAGAGAGACATTTTGAAGACCATAGTTTGTGCCGCTGTTAACCTGAGATTCTAAAATGTTGTCTATCCTCATTGATCTAAACACGGAGGACAATTTCTTAGAAACCCCTTTCTGATACAGTCTTTAAAAAACCCTGAACATTATAACTGTCATTAAAGCCCATGTTGCAAGTTAACCACCACTGTTGATTAATAGGTACATATAGCACTCAATATATGTATATCATTGTTAAAAATGTCTCAAAATAGTGTTAAAGGACAGTTTTTGTCAGGTTTTTGTCGTTTTTGGTATTAGTGTTTTTTCTTCCGCAATTCGGTGATGACGTCACGTTGGGGAGACGTGTATCAGCCTGGTACTAGAACTATGGTGACTGACTGGGATGATGAAGAGGGTTTTTTACTGTCCGTGAATAGCACCAAGTGAAAGTAAATGTTTTATTTATATCTAGGGACAGTGATCATGTCGTTAGTTCAGATAAGTACCGCTAAACTTATCTAGATCTAGAAAATACAAGGCATCATGCTAGCTATGTGCTAACTTGCCAGTCCCACCTGGGAAATCCCCCGATGGTTGTAAACACATCGATATGGTTGATATCATGATTAGATATCTCACGTTTTGATGGTAGGCTACTAGCTCCAGTAACAACATATTTGCCTGGTGTTTATTTATTACTTGGACAGGGATGCTGTTCAGCTTTTCACAAGTTTAAACAGCTAGCTAACGCTACGCCGACGCTTCGCTAACGTTAGCGCAACAGCGTTAGCCTAGCCGGCTAGGTAAATATTACAACTGCCTTCAGAGTTTCCTATATCTGCGTCCATGTTGTCAACATAAGACTTGTGGCGTTAGTGCTCCTTTTGTACCATAACTTTATTGAATGAAACGTTAAACTTCGCTCCTACGAGATGGTTTTTGTTAGTTAGTTAGTTCCACAAAGCTAACTGGCTATAGTTAGACTGTATGTATGCTAGCGGACATTAGCTAACGTTGCATAGCCAGCAAGCAGCTTCGGTGAGCTAACCTTGACAGCTAACACATCCATGTGTCACCATTTCAAAACATCACCGCAGATTGACTGCTTTTAACAGCAGAGGTTGATTGTGGGCAACATACTGTCGCGGTTAGTTCGCCGAAACTACTGCCGATCGCCGAAGTTGCTGGCTGGCTACACAACGTTAGCTAATCCCGTTAGCATACGTACAGGCTAACTATAGCCAGTTAGCTTTGTGTGTAATGTTACAAAAAACACTTTCGTAGGAGCGAAGCTTAATATTTCATTCAATAAAAGTATGATACAAAAGGAACACTAACGCCACATGTCTTGTGTTGACAACGTGGACGCAGCTCCGAAGCCAGTTGTAATACCGGTATTTAACTAGCAGTCTAAGCTAACGCTGTTGCGCTAACGTTAGCAAACGTCGGCTCATCGTTAGCTAGCTGTTTAAACTTGTGAAAAGCCGAATAGCATCCCCGTCCAAGCTGCCTTTCACTTCCCCCCCAATATTATTATACACATAATAAAGACACATTGACTCGGTCGAGACCAAAAGCCATATTTTGCCAGATCAGTGGCAGAAACCGTGACCGGGACAGTGAACCGAGACGGGGCTTTCGCCTGTCGTCTCCCCAACGTGACGTCATGCAATGCATTGTGGGGGAAAGACAAACTGCTGTAAAATAGTACCTACTTTTTCGTGTTATATTCTGTTTTGTGATACCTAACAACATCAAATACATGAATAACAGTTTAAATGTTTATTACCAACAAGCAATTACCACAAATTCGTTGGAAAATTTATCTTGCAACATAGACTTTAAGTACCTATTACAGGGTTGCTATTAATTTTTTGGGACAGGATAAACAGGCAACTGAGTGTAAATTGTAGACAAGGGGGAAATAAGAAATATTTTCCCTATTGCAAGAGTACACAGTACAGGAGGTGGAGCTATATGGGAAATTGGACAGTGGAAGATAAGATTCCATGTTGTTAATGGAGATGTGTCCACAGCCTGCAGAGGGTCATCACCAAAAGCACGTGTGATACCACACTATGGGCCCTATCTTGCACCTTGGATGCTTGGTCTTCACTGTGCAGGATGATGTGTGCAGAGTTTGACACTAGGGAGATGTTTTTGCATCCATCTGCTGATGAGGAAAGTTTTTCGGTGCTCAACTTAAATCTCAGTCTACGTACCTGCAGGATTTACTGACATCACAACTGGTTTTGAAGCCACTCGTGGTCCAAAATGCTAAATGCTAAATCTCTGGGTCATAGATCTGTGTACCAGACACAAATTATTTTTCAAAGCACAGTATTTTTTTACACAGCTAAAAAAAAGTGCTCTTCTCTTGGTAACGCTGAAAAGCATCTGGGGGCATTCTTTCTCTTGTCTATTTGAAAAAAAATTAAAAAGATGCTTTACAAAGAGGCAGGTGTTCCCAGCGAAAACAGCTGAGACAAGTTCCAGACATGCCAGCCATAGCTACACCAAAACTCTTTATCTAAATAGAAGAAATAAATAAATCCATGCCACATATGAAGCTTTGGTAGTAGTTTGTTGGATCAGAGTTTAATGAGAAGCAGTCCAGACTGGCTCTGACAGATAAATAGCAAAACTTGATCGAATGTGAGGTTGCATATTGTGAGTTGTGTTAGTAATTACAGTCTTTTGCCAATTTAATTGCAGCTGTAATCTAAATAGGCTTACAGAGCAACACTCTCAATTAGCAGTTTTATAATTACCACTGCATCCCCCCACCACTTAATTACTAACAATTTGTCTCTGGGAGAGCTATTGTTAATCTGCATTCTAGCAAGGAGTGATTAGAACAACAGACTTTGTTTTACATCCATTTCACTTGTTCTCCCAGGTGTTCTATCATACACTACACGTTCTCCCAAACAACTGGAACCTAAAGCAGAACAGAACGAGAGAGTGGAGAAGATTTCTAATGATAACAGGTATGAGAGACGAGACCGTAACGCTGCCTTCACATTGGAACAGTAGATATGGCTGCAAAACGACCAGAAGTCATTCATTTCCTATGGAGATTTGCAGACCGCATGCGAATGGGTCCGAACCGATGCAAACGAGTACGGTGCGAAAAAAATCGAGTCCGTTGGACATCCAGATGCGGTAAAAAAGTTAAACTCGTACGACAGGCAACGGACGATTCCTATCTGACAATCAAATCTGAATCTTTAACTTTTAATAAAATAAATAATGATTTCATAACAATATGTTGTCATGTAATTTTTTAATTTTCATGATTTCCTAACGTCATTAGGGCAGTTAATAGGATACCTGCTATGGCTAACTTGGTAAGCAACAGACATCGAACTATTGACATCATACCGCTTTATCACATTTAACCAATCAGACATATCAACATCCTGGGACAACTTTTCTCCTGCAGCAGCCTTTCTGTTTATATCTCTATAGCCCTCAGAGGAGAGGTCATAGACAATTGGACAATGGGACATTGACGGAATGAGTCGTTCTAGTCTCTCTGCCATTTTTTTAGTCAGTAGCTCAGTCAGTAGGGAGTTGGGTTGGGAACTGGAGGGTTTGTTGGTTCAAGTCCCCATATGGACCAAAGTATGGTGGTGGACTGGTAGCAGGAGAGGTGCCAGTTCACCTCCTGGGCATTGCCAAGGTGCTCTTGAGTAAGGCACCAAAACCCCTACTGCTCGGGGCGCCTTTCCATGGGCAGCCCCCTCACTCTGACATCTCTCCATTAGTGCAGGTACAGGTACTGAGCATGTGTGTGTGCAATTCAGGCCTGTGTGTAATGTGTATAATAACAACAACAGAGTGAAAACATTGTAATTTCCCTTGTGGGATTATAGTATAAATTATTATTATTTATTAAATTCTGCAGTGCATAATTCTGGGGATATCGGGCTGGTTCATCATCATTGAGATATGAGGTCTGCAAACAACAAGTAATGCTCATAAACAGTCATGTTTCTGTTAGTCTCTCATTGCCAGATCCTCCTCCACAGCACTGCAGAGGAGGGTCTGACTAGTCCACCCAGCATTCTGGGATGGGAGAAAAACGTGCTCCGGTTTATTGGGCTTTCTTTAAACCAATCACAAACATCAAGGGTGGTGCTAAGCAACGGACGGAGCCACGGTGCCTCTGCAAAATAGCCTCAGGAAGGAACTTGTTTTGGTGGAACGTGTGTACGTTCAAAAGTAGTTTTAGGGCGTTTTCACACCTCGAAAGTCCGAACCAAGGTTCATGTTTTTGTTACATTGTATACATTTGATCCGGTAAGTTTTGGTTTCACACTGCAGTTATGCAAGCGCACTAAAGATCTATGCAGTCAAAACTACGTCCTGCCATCATCACATACGTGAGCTGCGTCTCCAGATACTTAGAACTGATTGGTTTGTAGACGGGCTTCCCCGTCCTCTCGTATCCTCTCTCTGTGTCAGAGTTTTTTCTACTGACTGCTGCTCTCCCCTACTGCCGTGGCTCTTTTTGTTTTGTTGTGATGTTGAGAAGCAAGACACGGGAACTTTCTTTCTGGAGCATTTATTCAGAAAAAAACGGAAACCTACACTCAGTGCTTAATTTGTAAAGTGGGAGGTCCCGGATCACAGAGGCGGGGTGGATCCGGAGACTCAAAACGGGGGTTGGAGGTTAACGGAACAAAAAATAAAAATGACACTGCCTACGTAGCTTGTCTGACTAAAACAACCTAAACAATGCTGTGTGTACATCAGGGCAATGTTTATTTTTATTTCAGAAAAAATACACGGCAACAATCGTTTTCATTAACCAAAAAACCCACCGTGGTCTGCACATCCTTGATCGGCAGAAACGGTTATTGCTTGTTTGGGATCCGACTGGCCAGCGTATTTGAAAAAGTTAAGCAAACTTTGTTGTCTTTTTGACATTTTTCCCTTGACTGAAACAAGGCTATAACAATAATCTCAAGCAGCACAAGCGCTTGTGTCACTAGAAGTCCTTCTCCCCCCTCCGTCTTACCCTGAAAATACACCTCAAAACGCATCGAAAATGCAAACACAAGATTTTTGTGGAACTTCAATGGGGAATAACTAGACTAACAAGACAGATGACAACATTGAACACTACACAAACAGTAGTTTATTTTTTTCATTTAGGCGGTTCATTTTTCCTGGTGACGCAGGAAGTTAGGGTTCCGGATCCAACGTCGGAGGTGCCGGAACATGTTCCGGCGTGTTCCGGCTCAAATTAAGCCCTGCCTACACTGTACATTTACTACCACTTAACAAATAAACTGCTGATGTATTCTCTGCTCTGATAGCCGACAGCTGTCTGCTCTGAGCGCTGACACCGTCACTCACTCTCTCATGTAGCCTAGCTTACGCATTAAGCACCGAGCTGTTCCTTAAAAGGAGCTTCCCCGGTCTTGTAACACGAGGACAGCCTGCCAGAGCTTCTTGTATATGGTCCGAAAGTCCAAACCATCCAAAAAATGCTTTCACACTATAAACGAACCGGACCATGAGTATGGTCCAGAACGAGACCACATCTTTTTATCGGGCCAAAATTTGGTCTTTTGATCCAGACCGTGGTCCATGGGAGGTTTCACACCTGTAATTTTGGATCAGATCAAACTGAAAAGTCTGAAAGTCCGGACCAAATGGGGAAGGTGTGAAAACGTCCCCTAAGTCGTGCAACAGAAAACTCAGATTGGACAGATAGTCTAGCTAGCTGTCTGGATTTACCCTGCAGAGATCTGAGGAGCAGTTAACCATAGTCCTCATAAATCCACCAGAGGTTAGAACGCCAACACAAAGACAGAGGAAGTTAACGGACATCCGGCTGAAAATTAGGGACATCCGGCGGAATTTCCAGCGGGACCGGAGCAATCTCAGAAATGCACAGGAACACACCGGCTCTTTCACAGCTCTTTTTTATTTGAAGTGCTGCATGACTTTTCTCCCCAGTCAAAAGAATGTTCCCCTGTGGGTGGCTGTAGTGCTGATGATGAAGGATGACAGTCACCAGGTGTCATCCGTATACTACATGTTTTCTCCTCTCGGTTTATTTGAAGTACAAGAAAGCCATCGAAAACACCATCTGTGTAGTGTGTTCCCCCAAAATGCAGACTGTGTAATTTCATGAAGAACAAAACGGTACTAAAGAATATGACATGTTTTTCACCTTAAACAAACAACAGACCTTTAAAAAATAAAATATATTATATTGTATCTGAATCCTAAATCTGCTTGGGGGGACCCATGGCTCCATTACTAACAGAATAATACAGATTTTTGGGCTAAAAACTGTAAACTTGTTTCTCTTTTAGAAATTAGTATTTTGCAACAGGACAGAAAAAGGGATATCAAGAAAATCGCACTATATTGCAGAAAAAAGGCTGATTGGTATAAGACACAGGTGAAAAACAATTCTACTAAAAATCGTGCGTAAATTACTGCTAAAGATGGGGATATTTCTAAATGTGTGAATGTATTTCTGTTGTCTTGTCTTGGCACTGCTGTTGTCCCAGCGATACTCTGAATGCATTTGTATGTTTATGTCCCAAATTATGTCTGTACTTATATTAAATTAGTGCAAAACAATTTTCAAACAAGATGTAATTTCCTGGAAAGGAGCCATTGAGCGTTAATTAGAAACACCACTGCTCATGTGGAGCTGACGCCAAAACAAAACGACTGAAAGAGTCACACTCCATTTTTCAGCGGAAATACTGAGCCTCATCAGTTTTCTGTTGATGGAAAATATATTCAAATCAACTGAGCAGTCTATGCCTTTCACTGATTAATGTGCTGTTCCAAGACACTATGAGCAACACTGTGATTTTTCTGACAAACATTTAAAAGACATTTTCTTCATGAACTGCTGGTGAACTTTCCTCACATCTGTCCTCGTTTCATCCCAATGATTCACTCGTTATCAGTCAGTTGTCAGAAGAGATGTCCTCTCGTTTGGCTTCTTTGGCTTGAAATATGTGAGTGAACTGTGTGTGTGTGTGTGTGTGTGTGTGTGTGTGTGTGTGTGTGTGTGTGTGTGAGAGAGAGAGAGAGAGAGAGAGAGAGAGAGAGAGAGAGTGTGCGCGCATTATCCTGCTCCGTTGGCAAGACAGCCCCAATAGAGCCGACTAATGCAGAAATAGACTGCAGGCTAAGCTTCTTTTTCAAGAAATGTCTTGAAATGTGAAGGGTGCATTCTGTGGCCCGTTCCTCCAATATTTATGTCTCCTTCTTTATCTGGTGACGTAGAAATGTGCGTCACCAGTTTAAGTACACACTTACTCCCACGCACACAAACATTTACATAAACATATTAAGAAGAGGAAATGATGTTGCATTTCCACTGCGCCTCCCAATAAAAAGCTAATTCTGATAACACTTTCTTTTGAGAGCTTAATGTGTGTGTGTGTGTGTGTGTGTGTGTGTGTGTGTGTGTTTTAGTGGGTAAAACAGATGTCTTGTGTTGTCTCTGGTGATAATGACTTCCTCAGACACAGCTCATTATGGCAGCAGGGAGGGAGGTGGAAGAACCAAGACTGAAAGAAAAACAGACCTGCAGTTATACCAGAGAAAGTTTGGACTGAAGTCATTCATTTAAATGGCATTGCAGTGATCAGTCACTTACTAGCAGAGATGAAGCAAATGCATATTTTTTATTTTTAAGGCCTTTATTAGTGACAGCTTAGACATGAAAGGGGAGAGAGAGAGAAGGGGAATGACATGCAGAAAAGTGTGGCCGGCCGGAACCAAACTTGCGGCCTCTGCGTCGAGGACTGAGCCTCTATATATATGGACACGCGCTCTACCACTAGGCCCACCCAGGCACCAAAGTAAATGCATATCTTAATTATTTTTCAAAACACAAGCTTTTTTTCTGATTTGGGGGTGGCAGTAGCTCTTCAAGTACCCATACGCACCAAAGTATGGCGGTGGACTGGTAGCTGGAGAGGTGCCAGTTCACCTCCTGAGCACTGCCAATGTGCTCTTCAGCAAGGCACCGAACCCCCAACTGCTCGGGGCGCCTTTCCATGGGCAGCTCCCTCACTCTGATATCTCTCCATTAGTGCCTGTATAGGTACTGAGCATGGGTGTGTGTAATTCAGGCCTGTGTATAATAATAACAACAGAGTGAAAACATTGTAATTTCCCTTGCGGGATAGATTGATACCACCCTCATAATGGCCTGTAAAGCAGCGATTTGTTGTTTTAGCACATCGGATTTTGTACGCATTAAACAGACCAGAACCAACATGGTAACTAGAAGGGCAATCGGGATAGTGCAGACCTCTGCCAAGGCAGGCCCTATCTCACAGTGTTAATGCAGTGTGACTTTCCCCCGTCAGGAACTTAATTTTTCTGATTATTCTGACACTGACATGATTGCAGCACAAATGCCCAAATCTTGTTTATGGATATTTCCTCGGCCCAGGCTATAGCCTTCCACAAAGTTACATGAAGATCAGACCGGTTGTTTTTTCTGTAATCCTGCAGAACAGACTGATCTCATGAAGTAGCGTATGTATGATACGCCAATTCGTATGCCATTACTGGCGTGTTATCAAGACGCATGCTCGCTTTTTAGCGTGTTTATCAATGCAGTTTGGCCCTCCAATGACTTACATTACCTTGCGATTGCGTGTGAATTGATGCCATAGTATGAAAGGGTGAAAATCTGCATAGGGAGATTGGTTGGGGTGGAGGATGGGTCAAAATACAGTACTTTTACCCAGGACAGCGTGGATCGTGTCCCGCGTGTCACATTTCCTTAACATGTTTGTTCTTTTTCTAAACCCAACCGGTTATTCTTTTCCTAACCCCGCGTGTGATGTTTCCTAACCCAACCGTAGCCTCGCAATTACATGCCACGAGGCTTTAGAAATTGCCGTGTATGTTTACACTGTGACGTTGCAAACTGACGTCTGCTGTATACAGCGTAGTCATACACGCGGATAGCTCAAAATGCGTACAGATAACACGCCACTTGGCTTTAGGAAAGTGGTGTGTATGTTTACGTCATGAAATCACTTTGTGCAGACAAACAATAAATATGAATATGATATGGTTGATTAAAGCCAGGTTAGTGTATATTTAATATTCCATGTCTTTCTAATGACGCTCTGATGATGACAGAGCGAGAGCTATTAAATATTACATAGTATGTCAGCTACATACTTACATTGCTGCATTGTTTTCAAACTTGAAATGAACTTGAAACTTGAAACTCCAGAAATGACTTTGTAATGAAGTCCATTAAAAACACACTGATAGCACAAATTGGTTGTCCGTTTCTCTCATGATTGAAAGCCAGACTGATAAAAGTACTTATTAAGCTTCTCCTTTTTAAATAAACAACAATTTATTGACTATGAATGTAGTTTTAAGTGCTTGAAGTAAATATTATTTCATAAAATAATTAACATTTGAAGTAAAGTACTAAACAGTTATGCTTGTGTTATACATTGTGAATTCTCATGGACATTTGGGTCCTTGAAAAGTCATGAAAACGGTGGTGGTCCAGGAAATTGTGTGGGAGCCGGTCATACAGACAACTCAGTGGTTGAACTGATCAGTTATCAGAGAAACGCTACAACAGCTCTGTGTTCGCCTTCTGGATGATGTTTTTTTATATAATTATTTTTATTATTTCCATCAAGTAGTAATACATATACCAGCATAGTGTAATTTCATACTCCAGTATTCATCTACTCCATAGGATCTTAAACCACACTCATGCATGCTCATACTCATACTTTTACATACACACCTTCCCACACACACACATTTGATTTGTGAAGCCCATACATACAAATACAATTTTCAGGTTTATATGACTTATAAAGACTCAGTAGTTAATAAAATAGGGTGTATATTTGCACACACACACACACACACACACACACAGTGCGTGACACTATCTTTGTGGGGACCCGTCATTGACATAACGCATTCCCTAGCCCCTTAACCTAACCTTAACCATCACAACTAAATGCCTAACCTTAACCCTTACCCTAACCTTAACCATCACAACTAAATGCCTAACCTTAACCCTTACCCTAACCTTAACCATCACAACTAAATGTCTAACCTTAACCCTTACCCTAACCTTAACCATCACAACTAAATGCCTAACCTTAACCCTTACCCTAACCTTAACCATCACAACTAAATGCCTAACCTTAACCCTTACCCTAACCTTAACCATCACAACTAAATGTCTAACCTTAACCCTTACCCTCACCTTAACCATCACAACTAAATGCCTAACCTTAACCCTTACCCTAATCTTAACCATCACAACTAAATGCCTAACCCTAACCCTTACCCTCACCTTAACCATCACAACTAAATGCCTAACCCTAACCCTTACCCTCACCCTAACCATAATTTATTATATCCCTAATCCTAAAACCAAGTCTTAACCCTCAAACTGCCCTTTAAACTTGTGGGGTCCAGCATTTTGGCCCCACAAAGCTGTCTGCAAATATATTATATTCCCAGTGTTTGAACCCCACGAATATAGTTAAACAAAAACACACACACACACTTGGTTTCCAGCTCTCAGTCACCATGTATGTCCTGCCACACCTTGTTGAATTGTTATTTTTTGTTCCGGTCTTTGACATTGATTTTTCCATACTGAAATAATATTTCATTAGTCCCTTCCATTGCTGTAGCGATGGGGCCTCTGTATCCTTCCAATACATTAAAATTAATTGTTTGTGTTGAAATTCTAGCTGGAGGCGTTTTTCTTTTTCTTGTCGCTTTAATGAGACAGGGAGAACGACGACTAGATTCAATGTAACTTTATGTGCCGTTATCACAGGGTACAGATCAGACAGAGCCTGTAGAGGCTGCACACACAGCGCACTCACTTAATTACACTTGGGGGGAGTAAAGCTTACATACCCGCTATGTGTCTTGGAGAAACAAATGCATTAACACCTTTTTAATATCTGGCCAGAATATGTCTCAAATCGCCAGATTTCAATCCGTGTAATCCTGTGTAAACAGGATGCAGATTGTCAGACGTTACTCAGCGGTGGAAAATCATGAATGTATACATTAAATTGAAAATACAGAAAATACTGTGGAGAAAGAACAACGATGGTGAAAAGTAAGAGCAGGGATTCATTATCTTGGAGCGAGGACGAGGTGGAACTGTTACTGAAAGGTCTGTAAGCTACCTAACAGATAAATAAGACTGACTCACAGGCTTTGTCATTTCCACAAGGTCCAGACTTCAAAGCAACCCCGGAGTTTTCAAACCAAAATTAGGGGGAACAGCGTGAAGGTATTATATTCTCACATGAAATTCATTCTCTGCATTTAACCCATCCAGGGAGCAGTGGGCAGCCATTTACAGGACCAACTCCAGATCTGAGCCAGTACCTTGATCAAGGGAGAGAACCTAGTACATGTCTTTTTGATGGTGGGGGAAACCGTAGCAGCCGGAAGAAACCCAAGCAAACATGGGAAGAACATACAAACTCCAAACAGCAAGGCCTGGAAGGAGCTGGATTCAGAACCTTCTTGCTGTGAGGCCACAGTGCTAACCATTGGGCCACCATGCTGCTCTCCGGTCTGATCTCTGCATTTCCAAATGTCTCCATTTTAGGGGCTCAGAAACGCCGGATGCGTAGGCGTAGCAAAAGATTTTCATTTTTAAACCAAAACATAGCAGTGTAGATGTAGCCCAGAATGCATTTTATGAAGTAGATTATGGGAATACCAAAAGAAGTCATTTGATACAAAGATCATAGAACACACGCGGTTACTTTTATCCTCAGTAATCAACCTGTGGTCTAATCTCCTCTACACCGTAAAACACTCAGCTGTTGTGGTAAAAGAGACATTTTGACACCAGACATCACCCCTCAGACACCCGGCTGATTATGGCAGGTTATTCCACATCGAGGTGATTAGGACAGTGCGGTGGCGTCTGCAGCTGTCTAACAGCATTACAGGCACCAGGGGACCAGACGGCACAGATCAGCCTAGAGAGCACGCACGGTGGCATAAATCGGAGAGAAAAGTCATCATTGATCTGTGGACAGGGGTCACAACCTCCTGGAGGGAGGGGCGGGTGGGGGGTGTTACATTAATTAACAGGAAGTACTTTGGGGGAAAGCTGTCCCGTGGTGATTGGGTTTGATGTGGTGAAATGGAGGCCCCCCCACCCCCCTCCTGTCTTTGTAAGAGACAGGGATTTGACAGGAGGGTGGGTGGGTGGGTGAGGGGGGCAGATAAGGAAGAGAGAGGCAGAAGGAGTTGGGGGGGAAGGAGGGAGGGGAGGGGCCCATCTGCCAACGAGCGTGCTGGGTCAAAAGGCTTTTGTTGTGAAGGACTGATGAGACAGATAGATGGTCGTTGTCACCAACCGCTGGTTTAATCAAGTGAAAGTGTCCCAGTGTGGAACATCTCCCCCCCCCCTCACACACACACACACACACACACGCACGTACACACACACACACACACACACACACACACACACACACACACACACACACACCGATGGCATTGAGCTACAATGCACCACACACGGTGACATGTGATTCTTCATCTTAAATTAATAACTGAGTCTGGCTGAATGGATTGAATGAGCAGATTTTTTAAGAAATCAATCAAGGGATCAGAAATGTGCATATAAATTGACATTGGACATTTATCAATTTATTTCTGCTAATGTGAAGACAGAGAAAGTACAGAGTGTCTCCTCAGTGCATCCTGTGACATTTCTGTGTCTCTGTGGCCTTTAATGTGTTTTATTTTGCACTCTATGTGGGCTATTTATAGATTTAGATAGTGGCAGCCTCTCATCTCCCACTGTCACCTCGACCCGAATTCAATCATCAACCCCTGCGATGCAAGCAATGTGCGCATGCGTGTTCTCTAATTAAAGCAGCTGCGTCAAGCAGGAATGACAGCGGAAGTTAGGCGAAGGGACCTTCAAAATAAAACCCCAATTTTCGGACAACAGAAAACTGCAAATCAAATCATCAACCCTCACTGACAATCATTTGAAAAAGAAAAAAAAAATCACGCAGCTTTGTATAACCATGATAACATGACATGGTTTTGTTTTACAGTTTATTCTAACATTTTAACAAAAATAATGATTTTAAATTTAAGGTGCAAGTATTACACTGAATAGCTTTGTTGGTAAATTCAAACAAACTGGATGCACCACTGCATCAGTGAAATGTTGAAACATATTTCTGCCATGTTTGGTTTCTATGCAAAGAACGGGAACATATCTTTTTTTATTCTTTGAAACTTAAAAATTTGCTTGAAACATCGTCATTAAAACTATGTTGAAATGGTTGATAAACTACTGTTATGATTATTCAAGTGATCTGATTAAAAATCTGAATACTTTATTGATCCCCTCAGGGAAATTGGTAAGTTGTAGTTGCTCACAGTCCAACTTAAGAATAAGAAAAAAAACTAGTCCATAAGTGTATAAAGTAACATAGCTAGCTAGGGTATCAAGTACAATCTGTACCTACAGTATTTACAGCTTCTCTCAGTTTTTTTGATTGTGACAGTCCACTGAATATTGATTAGATTGAAATTGATTTTTCATTGTCTTACATTTTTATAAACCAACCAATTCATTAAAAAAGGTAATCGGCAGATTAATCTTTACTGAAAATTGTTTAATTGTAATTTACAGCCTTAAAAAACAAATACATTTTTAAAATTGAGTGCAAAATAGATAGATAGATAGATAGATAGATAGATAGAGAGTGATAGATAGATAGATAGATAGATAGATAGAGAGTGATAGATAGATAGATAGAAATGTAAATAGATAGATAGATAGATAGATAGATAGATAGATAGATAGATAGATAGAAATGTAAATAGATATGTAGGTAGATATATATATAGATAGATAGATAAATAGATAGATAGATAGATAGAAAGATAGATATAGAGTGATAGATTGATAGATAGACAGATAGAAAGTGATAGAGTGATAGATAGATAGATAGAGAGTGATAGATAGATAGAAAGATAGATATAGAGTGATAGATAGATAGATAGACAGATAGAAAGTGATAGAGTGATAGATAGATAGATAGAGAGTGATAGATAGATAGAAATGTAAATAGATATGTAGGTAGAAATATAGATAGATAGATAGATAGAAAGATAGATATAGAGTGATAGATAGATAGATAGACAGATAGAAAGTGATAGAGTGATAGATAGATAGATAGAGAGTGATAGATATATAGATAGATAAATAGAAAAATAGATAGATATAGAGAGAGAGATAGAAAGTGGTAGATATATAGATAGATAGAGATAGATAGATAGATACAAAGTGATAGATAGAGAGTGATAGATAAACAGATAAAAAGTGATAGATAGATATGTAGATAGATAGAGTGACAGATAGATATGTAGATAAATAGATAGAAAGATAGATATAGAGTGATAGATAGATACATAGATAGATAGATAGAAAGTGGTAGATATATAGATAGATAGATAGATAGATAGATAGATAGATAGATAGATAGATAGAAATTCTCCTTCGACAAGTCTTATTTAAAACATAAAAAACAGCAGCTGTACAGTGTCTACCTTATGATCAGAGTAGTCATTGCAGAGGGAATGGAAGATTTCTTGTAACCTTTCCACTTCCTGCCAGTCAGCCCAGCAGCACGGCAGCAGTCCTCCTGTCAACTGTCAAGTCAACACACTGTATTTTGAAAGGGACAACCGGAAGTGCCCGTTCACATCGCCTCTTTGCTGACACAGGGCTGCTGGAGCGCCAGGCAGGCAGGCAGCAGTAGATGCTGTCCCATCACCAGATCACACCCAACGGGGCTGCAGCGCGTCGCTCCTCCGGCACCAGCACCACCATGACCCCCCAGGGTTAGACCCGCAATCTGAGCTGCGCTGAGGACCGAACCCGCGGAGGACTGTGAGCATCGGACATAGGCTACCCGCACGCACACGCACACACACACACACACACACACACACACACATATACACACACACACACACACACACACACACACACATACACACACGCGCGGGGAGACGAACATTGCAGCGACCAGCAGCCAGAGAGCCCGGAATCGCCGACCGAGGCGAACTCCACTGCGCCGCGGATTTGGGCTCCCACGGACACGGACACCCGCAAGAATAATAATAATAATAAAAAGCACTCCGTGAGAGTCATTACACGCCAAATAAAATGTCGTCGGCCAAGGACAGCGGGCATTACGCCAACTATGTGGGACCGTACCGCTTGGAGAAGACGCTGGGTAAAGGACAGACAGGTTAGTGAAAGCCTCCTCTCTGAAAAGCTTCCAGATGCGGGTGATGCTGTCAGGACTCCCAGCATCACCGCGCCTGGCTCGCTCACATCATGTTGGCTTGCTTTTTGTGCATTTCTTTTTTTTTTGCATCTGCGCTGCGTGTTGTGAATGTGCCGATGCGGGAAATGGGAAGTGGAGAAATGCGTGATAAGTGCGGATGTTTCTGGTGGATGCGGCTTTGCTGAATGCAGGGAGAGATGCTGCTCTCATGATCATGATGACAGTGATGATGCTGATGATGATGATGATGCTGCTGCTGCTGATAATGATGATGGTGGTGGTGGTGTTAGTGTGCCTTTAATCCTTGTTGTCAGGCAGAGAGGGCTCCGTGATAATGGGCCCTTGTGATTTTTTTTTTTTCTTCTTGTCTCTTTAATTCCGTTCTCCATCTGCTGAAGCTGCTCTCTCTGCAGAAGAGGCAGAGCAGTGATGGTGCACTGTCCGGTCCCCTACACACACACACACACACACACACACACACACACACACACACACACACACACACACACACACACAAACACTGCAGCTGCAACATCACACATTGCTGCATATTTGTTTTAACTAGTTTGTAACGGTTGCTTGGCCTCCTGTATTGGTGCTTGCAGGTTTCTTGAGAACCATTGTACCCTGAAATAACTCAAATATTAATATATAACATCCAATGCTGTCCAAACTTCTCCAAATTCCAAACGCCAAGTTCATTGGGTACCCAGAAGCCAAGTGTGAAGCAGATTGGATGGATGGTTCTCGGGAGGCAGGTTGGCAGATATTCTGTGACACTGATAAGCCCTACTGTACTGTACGTATGATGTCTAGCACTGACTGCTGCTGTACCTAAAAGAAATCAAACTATAAGTGCAGTTGTCAGTATTTCATGAGTCATTTTGGGGGACATCGGTTACATTTTTTCCTGGGATTGTTTTAGTGTTGATTCAACTTTCTGGTCATTTTGGAGGCTGTAGATTGTGGAGCTGTTGACTCGTATTGTGTTGTACTGGGAGGTGTTTCTAGGATTTAACCGAGGATGGACGAAATATTAGAAACACCCCCCAGTGAAGTACTGCAAGTCATTGGCTGTATCTATTCAGGTATGAAAAACAATGTCACGGGGTCTCGTTGTAGTAGTAGCCAAGAAAACATTGCATCATAATTCATATTTTGTAGATTTCTACAGGACCAATTAATAACCGGCACTAAGCATACACTGGGAGTGGAGATTCCTTTTTTGTCAAAAGATGAAATACGATTAACAACTTAATTCATTCAGAAGGACTTTTTTGTGTGGTTTCAGATATATACGTTATTAGGAAAGTGACATCAGGAGTGACCTCGTTATTTGTATTTGCTGTTTGGTAGATGAGTGACAAACGATTGTGGGACTGACAACAGGAGAAGCGGCGCTGGTTTTTCTTCACCTGAACATGAGATACAAGAGTGTGCTGATGTGGGTTTGGTTGGTCAGAGGCCCAAAACTGTGTCCAGCATGTTAAACCACTTACAGTTTGCCCAACTGTGTACATAGTAATACTTTTCTTTAGGGTTTTAAATGAGCTGATACATGGTTAAACCTCATTTGCTCTTACCATAGTATCTCTGTGTGTACTTGGTCCACAGCAATCACACCAATCAGTCCCAAAACCTCCCAGTTAGAGAGGAAATGCCCTAAACATATTCTTAGTAAATCTTTACAATCATTCCTCCAAAAGAACCAAGCAGGCCTGACTTGTTGCACGATCCAAAATTTCTTTAAAACTTTCAGCATGTAGCTTGCTAGCTCGAAGGTTGTTCTTCTTCTTTTCGTCTTCTCTCTGATTCATGGTTGGTTGTTGTTTCTCGAAGCAAGAGATTTTGAGAACGGTAGTCTCGCATTGCCAAACCTTCCTCCACAGCGCTGTGGAGGAAAGTCTGGCGAGTCCACACAGCATTCCGGGATGGGAGAAAAACGTGCTCTGGTTTATTGGCATTTCTTTAAACCAATCACAATCGTCTTGTGTGGCGCTAAGCGCCGAACGGAGCCACGGTGCCTCTGCAAAATAGTCTCAGGAAGGAACTTGTTTTGGTGGAACATGTGTACGTTCAAAAGTAGTTTTAGTCGTTCAACAGAAAACTCCGATTGGACAGATTTAGCTAGCTGTCTGGATTTACCCTGCAGAGATCTGAGGAGCAGATAACCATAGTCCTCACAAATCCACCGGAGGTTAGAACGCCAACACAAAGAAAGAGGAAGGGGACGGACATCCGGCCGAAATGAGGGACATCCGGCTGAATTTGCGTCGGCACCCGGAGCAATCCCGTGGAACGTCGTGGATATAGACCACACGTGTCAAACTCAAGGCCCGCGGGCCAAATCCGGCCCCTTGCAGATTTTGATCCGGCCCGTATATCAATTTAGGTTCACAATACATTTTGGCCCGTCTAGTTTTTGTAGCTTTTTCTGAAGTTTTAGTCACTTTTGCAGTCGCTTTTGGTGCCTTTTTTCCGATGTTTTTGCCACTTTTTCTGATGTTTTGGTGGCCTTTTCTGGCGGGGGTTTTTCCAGTGTTTTTCGCTTTTTTCTTTGATGGCTAAGTTACTTTTTGGGGGCTTTATGTGGACCAAACTGTAAGTGAGAAGACCATATGAGACACGCAATAATCTAGTAAAAGATCCTTGACTTTTTCGATTAAATAAAAGCATGTGAATAAACTAAACATGTCCGGCCCTTGATGTCATTCTTAGTTTCCAGTGTGGCCCTTAGTGAAATTGAGTTTGACACCTCTGATATAGACTATGAGAACGTTAACACACCGAGCAACATGGCATCATGACTTTGCGTAAATATACACGACACTTTCATAAAGCCAAATGGCGTGTTATTGTACGCATTTTCAGCTATCCACGTGTATGCCTACGCTGTATCCAGCTGATGTAAACATACCCACCGCGTGGCCTCGCCACGTTGCGTGTTATCGCGAGAACGCAACGTACTATCGCAAGAACAACGTCACACGCCTGTTAAAAAAAAAAAAAAAAATGGTTGGGTTTAGGAAAAGAACACAGGGAAAGGCTTTAGTAACAAAACAGTGACAAAAACACGGAAAATAAGGACAAAAACACGCTTAGGAACACAATAAATGGTTGGGTTTAGGAAAGAAACATTGGGTAAGGCTTATTAAAAATTGGCACACGCGGGACGCGAACCCAGCTCTCGCGGGTGAAAGTCCTGTGTTTTACCCATCCACCCAACCTACCTCATTACTTAGTCCCCCGTTCCTTTATACTACTCGCTACGGCGGGAATTGACTCAAAACGTAGGTCAATGGCGGCCGATTTGCGTTGATATACACGCAAAAATGCGATTATGCGTCTTGATAACACGCAAAAACGGAATACAAATTGGCGTGACATACGCCAGTTCGTGAGATCAGTCTGCACCGAGAGTGGAAGCGCATGTGAGGCAATTATCCTGGAAATGTACTTCCGTTGAGTCCTACCGTTGACTACTGTAGGTCCCCATCAACATCTGGCTTGTTAGCTGCTTAATGCTCTACTGTGTTCCCACTGTGTCTGTCTGCCGTTGGTAATGACCATGTAATATTTAGAGCTGTTTCTCTGAACACAGCTGCCTGCTGCGACCCACAACAAAGCTAAGAGAGAGCTGTGAAGGTGAACCAACAATGAGCTAAAACTCCCTACAAAGCTCCTTGAATGTAAGCGGAGCTGGTCATGATGATAAAGTTAATTCTCTGTAGGTCCGTCACTGCAAGTGACACTTTTTGCATTGCCACATTGTTTTCACGTTGTCATATGATATCAATTATAGATGTTTTTATGTTCCTGCTGAGGAAAAGGGCTGTTAGAGTTCCTAAAAAAGGTTTATATAAAGGTTTCTACAGTCGAAAAGGTCCATTAGGTAATCCATCTCAGCAAACACAATGCACAAGGTGCTTTTGAAAACTGTTAGACATGAAAAAAATCTGATTCTTCATGACCGCGTTGGTGTCTGTTAGGTCACTGCTGAGCAGCACAGACTCTAGTATGAATGATTTGTCTCAATAATTAGTGCAGCTATGTGCAACACTGCAACACATTCACATAAACGGGTTCGTATGATATCATACGAAAACTTATGCAAACCAGTTTGTATATTAAGCCTACCGTATGAAATTAGGCGGCCGCTCGTCACATGGCAGTTAAGTTTAGCGGTCTTTACACTTAAATTTACCCGAGAAAAGTGGACTTTGAGCCGGGTACAGAGCACCGTGAGGTGACGTTTGCTTCAGAAGTTAAGAAGCTAAGTTTTCGTTAAGTTAAATCTTTTCCCCGGGACATGAAATCCATTCCCCTGCTGGAAACCCCTGTGTTTTATGATGCAGCAGCACTCAGTGTCGTAGCTATATGTGCGAATGGTTCATGAGAACAGCGTATGGATGGCTCAGGTCAGGATGTCCCACCATCTGTGGACACATGCAGCCAGAAATCATCACGGCGTCTCCCTCCTCTACCAGCAGATAGAAGCTGCCGTGCTGCTCTGTTTCCTCGATAGGTGAATAATTCATTGCCATCCAATTATCTGCGTGGATTGTAACAGCCTATTTTTGTTGCTGTATTAATTACACAATTATTCCATTTAGCAGATGGAATAAAACTGCAGTAGTGTGCATTTAAATCACACAAAGGCACTCAGGTTGCTTTGTTCTTCAACTGGATTAATTATAGTAACTGAATCAGTGGAGGAGTAAAGGTCCATTTCCACACATCCGTCACTCTCTGTCCTACAAACACACCCAGTCCATTTCTTTTCATTCGCAGTACAGCGCGCACAATGATGACTCCCAACGCTGTTAGCTGTCCATTACGACCACCACTTTGTGATCCAATCGCATCAGTCCTTGCTCCGATAGCTGTCCTGTTGTGTTCCAGATACGTTGAAAATTCTGGATTTCCAGTTTCCAACTTAGAGCAATGGAGCAGCTTCAAATGATGATGAAATGATTACTTGTCGTGAGCTCAAAGCCAGATTTCCTCAAACTGAGAGTTTAATAATGAAATTCAGCATTTAGATCCTCTTACAGACTCAACACTTCATTGGATTCTTGGGAAAAAATAACACCACATCAATCAATAATGAAAATATGTGTGTTTGTTGCTCTACGAAAATGTCAGCTTGCAAATTTGACCGAATAATGTAACATTAGCTGGGTTCTACATTTAACATTAGATTACAACTTGTCAGAGTCCATGTTTCTTTTACTATAAAATTTTTTTTAGCTGATGCTTTTATCCAAAGCACCTTCATTCAACAGTGAAGGTACAACCTCGGAACAGCAAGAATCACATAGAAGTACCATCGCTTCAAATAAGCCAAACTCCTCCTTTTGATGTTCCGAGGTGGAGATGGTACTGAGCAGGGAAATCCAAGTCACTGTGTATCGTAAAGAAACATTGTGATTGGGTCTGTGTTGAGACTCGCGTTTGGAGCTTGCGACTGTGCCTGCAGCATCTTCTCCGACTGTGACTTCCACAACCTAAAGTAGAAATGTCCTGCCACGTGAGTGTCCTCCGATGCTCCCACGGTCTGAATCCGTAAGTGGTTGTGGAGCTCACGAATCTGCTTAAGTGCATATGCGTGTAGAGATGTAGAAATCGTGTATATGTGTGTGTGTGTGTGTGTGTGTGTGTTGTGTAGTCAGGCGGATGTAGTGTTAGCTCCAGAAGAGTAATACTCTTTCTGCTTGTTGAAGGCTGCCGGTATGAATCGAAGGCTGGATGGAGCTGAGCTGGCAGACAGGGAAGCCGTGTATCATTAAACCTCCTCCACAAGTGAAGGGCAAGCCCACGCTCTTTATTGTTTCTGTGTGTGTGTGTGTGTGTGTGTGTGTGTGTGTGTGTGTGTGTGTGTGTGTGTGTGTGTGTGTGTGTGTGTGTGTGTGTGTGTGTGTGTGTGTGTGTGTGTGTGTGGGAAACACAGGGGATCTCTGAGGGAGTGGACTAATGGTTCGTGTTGTGTGGATGTTAGACACATATTGGCTGGTTTTGATAGTTTCCTGATAAAGGAGCACAACATGAGTGGCATAATACCCAATTACTTCCAAATAATATCAACCCGTCGTTTCTGCTTACAATATATTCGTTTAAATAACGTTTAAATGGATGTGTTGAGATTTCCAAATATTCATCTCAGTTGGCTTCGGTGCTGCAAAGATTAATCGATTCGCTGTCAACTGTTAAATTAATTGCCAACTATTTTAACAATCGATTAGATAGTAATTCCCAGATTCCAACTTAAATATGTTCTATTTTCTTCTCTCCTCTGTTACAGTAAACTGAATATTTTTGAGTTGTGGAGAAAACAAGAGTCATTTTGGGCTTTTTGGGAAACACTGATCCACATTTTTCACCGTTTTCTGACATTTTAGAGACCAAACAACTAATCGATTAATCTTGAAGAAAGGACAGATTATTCAAAAATAAGAATAATAGTTAGTTGCAGCTAGGGATGTAACTGTATGAAAATTTCACCTCACGGTTATTGACCAAAATTATCACTGTTTTCGGTATTATCGCGCTATTTTTAAGTGTGTTCAATATGTTCAGAAAGCACTGATAGACCTACACAAGCTGAAATAGTTTCCAAAATTGTAACAGTTTATTATATTACAAAAATGTCCAGAGTGCTGTCATCTCCTCTTTCCGCCATGAATCCAATTTCAAGAGACGCACGTTGGAGGCTACGCAGGGCGCCTGCGCAGCAACTTCAGGAGCCTCGGATGAAGCTGGGAAGGATTAAACACACGGTTTCCACACCATGGTAATCCCCCGTGATAACAATGACATAAAAATGAAAACAGTAATTGTCATAGTCAACATTTTTATCGTGGTTTACCGTTAATCACCGGTAATCGTTACATCCCTAGTTGCAGCCCTAGTTGGCTTATTAAAGGACTGAAATGTTTAATGGAACAATAATCAATAAACCAGGTTTGTAACCAACAGTGTCTTTAAACTGAAGCGATGAAAGGTGTTGGTAATAACTGCTTTCCTGGCTGTTAGCTTTAGCTTTGAACATCTACTAGCTTCCCCCTTTTGTGTTGTTTTTTTCAAAACCCCCTCTCTGAAAAAATGGTTTTCTCTTCTGTTCCCAGTTAAGAGACTACAGTTGGAACAATGCCGTCATGGTGTTTGTGTGTGTGTAAGCTGGTCGAAGCTGAATGGCGAGAGGCTGTGCTGACTCTGAACAATTAGCCTGTGTGTGTGTGTGTGTGTGTGTGTGTGTGTGTGTGTTTGTGTGTTCGGTGTGTGTGTGTGTGTTACACTGGTTTCCCAGGCTTCATACAGCGCTCATTTTTGGCCAACAGTGGGGCTTATTGTCATGGTTTCATCTGTCCTCTTGTGACAATGGACACTTGGTGATCACTGCAACACTGTGGCTGCCAATCGTTGACTTGTCCTCTCTCTGTTTTTACTTCTCAGTCAGATGTCCGATCAACATTTTTACACTTTGTGATTAAAAAGGAAGTTAATAGAATGCAGATGGTTTTAGATTAGTGCTCATGAGTGTGCCAACCCGTTCTCACTCCAAACTTGTAAAATAGGGACGTTTGGGCAGCGGCTGTCAGCGTCAGAAACGACCCAAAAAGCGCCCTTCAGCGTGTTTGTAGAACGCACCGGGGAGAGCAGCAGCTACACAGGGTTTGAAGATGACGTAGCATTGAGAGCGACTACGGTTGCAAGTAGTAGGAAAGGCCGAGAATTCACATAGGGAGGTTGGTTGGTTGGGGGGGGGTGGATGGGTCAAACAACACAGGACTTTCACCCAGGAGACCGGGGATCGTGTCCCGTGTGTCACGTTTTCCTAAACCCAAGTGTCCCGTTCTTGTCCCGCGTGTCATGGAAACGTAAGCCCACCCACGACCTTTTCCTTAACCTAACAGTCCTAATAGTCCCGACCAAGCGTGTTTAGATCTGAAGCTAAAGCAGACCTTTAGCGTCAATAATAAAGCCAGAGGCACCTGACCAAGCGTCCATATTTTACGCGATGGGAGTGAGAATGTGTTGAGTGTGCAGATATGATGATACTGGATTGTTTAAAGCTGAAATGGATAATAACAAACATTGAGATTTTAAAGAGTTTGCCATGCAGACCCATGTGGCCCGGGGCGGCTGTGGCTCCTGATCACCGGGTTGGCAGTTTGTCAATTAGAGCTGCAAAGAATAATCGATTAGTTGTCAACTATTAAATTAATCCGCAGCTATTTTGATAAATAATCGGTTTGAGTCTTTTTTTTTTCAAAAGGAAAGATTCTCTGATGTCAGCTTGTTAAATGTGAATATTTTCTAGTTTCTTCACTCCTCTCACATTTTACATCTATTTTCTGATATTTTATAGACCAAGAAACAAATCGAGAAATTAATTAATTAATTGACAATGAAAATAATCGTTAGATGCTGCTCCAGTAGAGTAGGAACCATAACGTCGACACTAGTCCTCAATTACAGATATTATTAGTCAACTAACATTGATTATGATTTTGTCAACTAATCGATCATTTGATTTTATCGACAGATCTGTAAAACTGAGTTCACAAACAATCATAGCCCCACTTTAAGTCCAGTTTGCCAGCGATGTGCTCATAAGTTTCTTGGAAATAAATTATTCAGCATTAAAAAGCCTAAAAAATAACTAATCGACTAAAAAACATCTTAGTGGACTAAGACTAAAGCGACCTAGGGGGCAGCCCTAGTCGACACGTTGAAGGGGTCCTTGGGCAAAACTAAATCCCTCATTGCTCCTGATGGCCAGCCCAGCTTGCATCGTGGCTTGGTGTGTGTGTGTGTGTGTGTGTGTGTGTGTGTGTGTGTATGTATGTATGTGTGTGTGTGTGTGTGTGTGAATGGTTGTGTGTGAGAGAATGGTTGAATGAGAAGCATTTGTGTAAAAAGGCTGTACCGATGCAGTCCATTTACCAAAGGGAACACGGTGGGTGGAAAACAGATGACTATGTGGTTCTTGTCCTTTCAGTGGCTTGAAGAATAATCCCGGCTACATCAGCCACATAAAGAAAAATATAAAGCAACAACCCTGATGCTCTGTGTGTACCAGAGACACATGCATCACTCACACAAAAACCCACAGTATCCTCTGACTCTGAGGGTTACTACGCCAGGAAGACAATATCATCATTCATTTTTATTTGTTCATAACCTGTAATGAAAGTGTGTGTGTGTGTGTGTGTGTGTGTGTGTCCCTGTTGTGCTGTAATGAAAGTGTCATGTTATTGACGTGGAACATCCTAAAGACTGTAGTCCCTTGGCTCCAGTAGAGGAGTTCAGCTGTGGTGTGTGTGTGTGTGTGTGTGTGTGTGTGTGTGTGTGTGTGTGTGTGTGTGTGTGTGTGTGTGTGTGTGTGTGTGTGTGTGTGTGTGTGTGTGTGTGTGTGTGTGTGTGTGTGTGGTGGGGGTAGTGTGGGCAGCAGGGTGAGCCCCAGCACAGATGGCTGCCTTTAGGTGCCTGATATACGGCTTCATTATCAGCAGGTTGCAGGTGGTAACACTCCCATGACTCTCTCTGCGTACGCATGTATAGATATACAGCCATGTGTGTGTGTGTGTGTGCGTGCGTGCGTGTGCGCGCGCACAGCGTGTCTCACTCATATTGTTTATTGATATCCTGATTACAGATGCTCCCATACCATTTTCTCTATCCCCATTCTGATTCTGATACCCGAACTTGTGTATAACGGCTAATATCAATTAAATATTCGATAACATATCCGAGAGTTTACCGTTAGTCAGAGCAAACGGATATTTTATCTGGGTGAAACTACTTTAAACTGTTTTTTTTTGTATTTTTTGGGCTAAATTATGTGATATCGGATCGTGCGAAGACGTCAAAGACACATTTCAGGGAGTATCGGAGGAATTTCCGATACTGGTATTCGAAACTGAAACTGAAATCCTGATAACAGAAGATGTTATCCATGTTGCCCGCCCACCCCTCGGTGCAGGATTTGCAGGAATTTTCATATCTTTGGTCTGTTTCGTTGGCTTTCAGCAGTCAGTGAGCAGTTTTAGGAGTAATGAGGAGTCGTGGGAAGACCCAGAGAGAGCTGATAGTTGCATTTTTTTTTTTTTTTTTGGAACTGTCCAATTAGCAAGCAAAGTTTCTTTATATAGCACCTTTCACAGACACTAGTCGCAAAGTGCTTCACAGTCAAAGAAATCTAATAAAATCTAAAGCCGTCAAGTAAAGAAATCCAAGATAAAAGCATATACTTTTAAAAATGTTCTCCATTCTGTGTGAGCTGCTTTTCCACCTACCTGGCAGTGCAGCATACAAAAAAATTTGTAGTTGCAAATGAGCGTGCTCCGAAGCTGAGGATGGAGGGGGGAGTCAATCCTGCTGGGAGACAAAAGTCTGCTGGGAGGTTCTCTCTGCACACAGGCGGGGGGATCATCAAAATTATGGCTAGTGTCAAACCCCCCATCCTCATCCCTCTCCTCCCCCTCCTCCCCCTTTTCTATACAGTACATCCTTTTGGCTTCTCTCTTCCTCGCCCGCCGCCTTCCCAGCTGAGGGCTCGGATACCATGGCAACCGGAGGAATGCTCTCTTCTGTGGCTGGTTGGCGGTACGCTCGCTCTCCACGGCCCCCTTTGCTCAGCCTGAGGGGGGGGGTTGTTACGCCTGAGCCATTAAACAATGACTGTGAAACTACCCCCAATCTCCCTCTCTCTCTCCCTCTCTCTCTCCTTTTACATATCCATTCTCTGTATCTCTATCCCTCTTATGTTTCCTTTACATCACTCACTTACTCCACCCCCCCTTCTGTGAGGTTGTCAGGCCGAAGATCAAGTCTATCTCTGCATCCCTGCCGCTCGAATGAGTCATTATTGGGAGGAGGCACGATTTTCATCCTTCATCCGAGATCGGCTAATGCCTCTCTGTTCGCCAGATACAATACAACCCCCCCGGTTTACACAGACGCTTCCACATTTAGCAGGAAAAAGTCGAGAGATGGGAAGAGACAGAAACTGAACAAAGCTCTGCCAATGGTGTCCATTTGTAGTATTGTCATTGTGGACGTAATAGGGTCGGGTATCATTTGGGTTTATTTTCCGATCCCAATGTTAAAACGATACTTAAATGTTGCCTGTACCGATACTTAAAAAAAACAGAGGGCACAAAACGACATTTCGCGACATAAAGAACGGCTTGTTTATTGCTAAGGTCAAACATATATCATTTATTCAAAATGCAATAACCTATTTTAGCAGTCAATTGCTGTTAAAACAAAAAAAAAATATGGCAGAAAAGTGCTTTACAACAACAGCTTGAGTTTATTGAGGTGTACTTGAATGCACCATGAGCTTACGAGATGCAATTGTTTGCACTATTAGAACGTGTTTTATGCTTCGTGCATTCAGCGTGTTCGGGGCGGTCTGGACGGCGATATGACGCAAATGCGGCCTGGGTGAATGTGTCTGAGCAGCGAGCTGCGCATCTCCAAGATTTTGTTACGATGCGGAATCAGTCACAAAGACCTGATTGCAACTATGGAAGAGAAGAAGTCTGTTCTTGGAGCTGGTCTGACCCTACAAGACACAATCAGTATGAACGACAAGACGGTTCGCGGCGACCATGCGCTGACAGCAAGAAGCATCAACCCTTGTGTTGTCTTCTGATCGACCGGGCACTTGTCGTCCTCCTAAAAGGTGAACACCTTTTTGACACTTTTTCTGACATTTATATCCTTTTCATCAACACTTTTGTTGCTTTTTTTAAAAACGTTTTTGATGCTTTTGTTACCCAACCACCGTACACCACTAACGCCAAGTTATTACCACGAGGTTTACACTTATTTTTGGAATTCATGGACAATAATCCTCATTTGTAGGAAATGATACCTATTTTTTGTTAAAAAAGCAGAAATTGTGAGACTAATATTAGGGGAATGTATGTTGATGGAGGATCAGGGACTTCAATATACAGTATTCAATACAGTTTTGAAAGCTTTTCAATTTTTTTGAAATGCTAAAACTTGAATAAAACATCCAAAATTCAATAAAAGTAGTGATCCTGTTGAATTGTACGTGCGAATAGCATTGTATGGAATCTATCTAATGTTGGGGTAATGTTTATTAAAAAAAAAAAAAACATATTTCTGATTTTGAAATTGGACCCGAGGACAACAGGGTTAAAACCTGTTTTAGTCCCATCGGTGTTGCTCCCCAACGGTGTCAATGTTGTCTTAAAGGTCAGCTAGTCTCCTCTGTGTCTTTAGCTGCAGACTGTTGGACGTCCCAGTGTTGGAAACCTTTCCAGTAAAAAACAGCCACACATTACACCGTTTAGCTGTCAGCATTTTAACCGTGTTTAATCCAGCTACTAGCTAACAGTAGGTTAACCTTACCTGCTGCCAAGTGTAGTGTTAGCTAGTCACATGCAGCGATGCCTCTGTTGCCTGTAACGTCCGATTCGGAGCACCAGAGGGTGAGCAGGTATTTCAATGGCACATAAATGAGGTACGGAAATCTGCGTTGCAATTTGGTACGGTAGATACCGGTCGATTAGGAACCGGTATCCTATTAAACCTTTTAAACTACTTTTATTTCCATTCAAAGTCAGGTTTTTTTCCACACAGTAGAACAGGGAGACGTGTTGAGAGTAGCCATAGCGAGGATAAAAGCCGACTCTAATAGACTTTGCTATTAGAAGTGTAAAGCTAATTAATGATGCAAGAAAAGAAAGGACTTTTTTTTTTTTCCAACCCAGATAAAAAATAATCTTTGATTGCGCGAGAACAGGAAGAACAAAGCGTATTTATTGCGCGTGGCTCGACGGAGAGATGCTGTTAGTGTGATTCAATTAGCCGAAGCCATGCTCGTCTCTCACACAAACACACACACACACACACGCACGCGCGCGCGCACACACACACACACACACACGCACGCGCGCGCACACACAAACACACGCACACTTTGACATGCAGTGCTCGTTTGTTCCTGGGTCGCCCTGGGCTCGCAGGCACACAGCATTGAGTTAGTTTAGATGGCTGTCATCTTGCCTGTGGCTTTCAGTCACTAACAAGTCTCCCAGTGCACCTCGGCATGCTGCTGCTGCTGAAATATTCAGGTGTGCTGAAGTGTGCTGGGATGCATCTGTGTGCAGGGGCGGAGCCAGACATTTTAAAATTCAGGGCTCAGCCCAAACGTAGGAGGGTGGGGATCCAGGGGCATGCTCCATTCACGGCAGCTATTCACACTATTTTTCAAGGCATTTGATATGAGAATGCCAATATCTGTACATCATTTGTGAAAGACACGATAGTTGCCGAGGAATAAAGAATCGTCCTGTAGAGCCGACATCCTGGTTTGTACTGTACGTAATTGTTCTCCAACATTCTTCATCATTCTGAAACCAGAACAAAACAAATGTTGAGGATGACTCATTTTCCCTCCTGCCACTACAAAAAGAGGCAAACAAGGAATTTGGCGTAAACAGCATTACTCATCTTAAATCCTATTTTTAGTAGAGTTCACAATATGAACCCAGGAATAACATAATTGCTTCATTGATTTTCCGGTCCAGTCAAACAAATTGAGAGGAAATGACACAAAGTCAATGAAGTTACTTGAAAACCCTAAAATATTTGGGGCTTTTGTGAAAACATTTGGGGCTGGAGCCCCAGAAGCCTTGCTTGGTCCTACCAGACTCTTGTACACTAGCCTGGTCCTACCAGACTGTGGTACATTAGCCTGGTCCTACCAGACTGTAGTACACTAGCCTGGTCCTACCAGACTGTGGTACATTAGCCTGGTCCTACCAGACTGTAGTACACTAGCCTGGTACTACCAGACTCTGGTACACTAGTCTGGTCCTACCAGACTGTGGTACACTAGCCTGGTCCTACCAGACTCTGGTACATTAGCCTGGTCCTACCGGACTCTGGTCCATTAGCCTGGGCCTACCAGACTCTGGTCCATTAGCCTGGGCCTACCAGACTCTGGTACATTAGCCTGGTCCTACCAGACTCTGGTCCACTAGCCTGGTCCTACCAGACTCTGGTCCAATAGCCTGGGCCTACCAGACTCTGGTACACTAGCCTGGTCCTACCAGACTCTGGTCCATTAGCCTGGGCCTACCAGACTCTGGTACATTAGCCTGGTCCTACCAGACTCTGGTACACTAGTCTGGTCCTACCAGTAGAGCTGCCACCTCTTAGTCAATTAGTCGACTAATCGGTCGTGTTGGTCTTAGTCGACTAAGATTTCTTTAGTCGATTAGTCATTTTTTATGCTTATTCATGCTTAATTACTCATTTCCAAGAAATTTCTGAGCACATTTCTGGTAAACACAAGATTTAAAGTGGTGCTTTTGCAGGATTAATTGTCCCTCTGTTCGCTGATTGGACCTGTTAAAATTTGACTGGACAAAACCCAAGAATATACCGCAAACCCAGACGTATTACTGACGGAAAATGAAAATTTAGCAGAAATACATAGGAGGGTGGAGCCAGGCTACCAGAAGCCAACCCCTTGCTCCACTCCTGTGTGTGTGTGTGTGTGTGTGTGTGTGTGTGTGTGTGTGTGTGTGTGTGTGTGTGTGTGTGTGTGTGTGTGTGTGTGTGTGTGTGTGTGTTCAAATTACTTATGTCCTCTCTTTTTTTTCTCCATGAGTCATTTAATATTGAATATGTGCCAGTACCAATTGTTTCCCACGTAAAACGATAAATGGCCTGCATATAAATTGTATAGCTCTTTTCTAGTCTTAACAACCTCTCAGAGTGCTATGCAAACACTATAGGCACCATTCACCCACGCAGTCATACGCTGATGGCCGCCGAGGCTGTCACACAAGGTGCCAGCTGCTCGTCAGATAGACATTAACGCATTGACTGCAATTTCGTGTTCTTGCCCAAGGACACTTGGATGTGTAGAGTGCAGGAGATGGAACCACAGACCTCCGATCAGTAGACAACTGCTCTACCTCCGCCACAAATCACAATTAGTTTTACTATTACTTCAAACCCTGATTTTATAATGCAATCAAATCATTGACCCTGACGTGATTCGAACCCGCAACCTTCTGATCTGGAGTCCGAGGCGCTACCGATAACGCCACAAGGTCACAGAAATGGTTGCTCAGTTTAAAATGAGCCTGAAGTAGGCCTTATTAGAATAATTTAGATTTTCAGCCTTTATTTTGATAGGACAGCAGAAGACATGAAAGGGGAGAGAGAGGTGTAGTGACATGCAGCAAAGGGGCGCATGTCGTAACCCGGGCCTCTATATATGGGCTCTACCAACTGAGCTAACCGGGCGCCCGATTAGATTTTTTTTTAAAGGGTAACCCTGGTGGTGTAACAGCAACGTCCAGAGGACCTTTTAATGCATGGCACTTCCCATCTCTCTCTTCTTTTATTTCCCATCAGCTCTTCAGTCTCTGCTTTACTCAACAGTCTTCACCTCCTTGTCTCCTCTTCTTCCCTTCTGTCCTTCCTGCCTTTCTTGATGTCTGTTAGCGAAGGAGTGTTGTCTCTGGGGACCCCTCTGCTCCTACTCTCCTAGCTCCATTACCTCTGCTGAATGTACAGGCTCGTGTCCTGAATAAATCCCCAGTCAATTATTGTTTATTATGTGGTAGGTAGAGCTTTAATCAACTCCTGCATCGTGCGTGCACAGCTTGGTAATCGCCACGCGAGCGCTGGTGATAGTTCTGTTGGTAGCAGTGAATGCGTAGCACGTGTCTGCACCAATGACGTCGATCGCGTTCATGTGTACGCGTGGGACTGTGTTGCCACTAGGCGTGCGTGTGATGCCGCGTTGATGGCGTCCGTATGGATCAGAGGTTTGGAGATCCCGCTGGGCAGCAGCAGCAGCGCCAACAGGCTCCATCGAGCCCAATCATCAACACTTACCAGCCCGATTTCAAACACCTGTTAAGATGGAGATGCTGAACACCGACCCTGCAGCCAGAGCAGTGGTGTAGCGGAGGTGTAGCTGTCAGCTGGCCACAGATGCTGCCTGTGCATGAATATATTCTAGTTTCTTCGCTCCTCTGTGACCGTAAACTGTCATCTTGGACTGTGGCAAACACTGATCACCATTTTCTGACATTTTATTGACCAAACAGCTAATCCATTCATCCAGAAAATAGACCAATTGAAAAAAATCATTAGTTAAAGGCCTAATAACGTCTACATGTGCTATATTGGGGGGAGGGGGGGTTGAAGAACACAACAGGAAGTCCCACAAATGAGCCACTGAAAGTGACACTCCCACCGCCGCACAACCTTGCGACAAATTGCTTTCCAGCTCTGAATGTGCGCTTACAGCGGTCGCCAAATGAACCAAACTAAACGCACACCAGAGGTCGTTTACACTGCACCAAACGGGTTAGGTGTGAAAGCCGCCCAAGGCTCCAGCGTTGCTCGCACTTGTAGGTTTCTAACACTTTGCACGGTGATCTCACATAGAGCTGCTCAGCCACTGTGGCTGAGGGCTGTTTGTTCGCCATCTCTTCTTCACTTCCTGTTAGGTCCGATAGCCCCGGCCAGCACGTCTTCCCACGCTGCCCTATTCAACAGAGACCAATTTAATGCCTCAATCAATAGCCGGTAATCAAACGGGAATGGGTTATGGCTCCAGATAAGCCCCTTATGGTCCTGCAGCCCTCTTCCCCCAGCCAAAAACTTAATGAAATTGAGCATAAATCTCCCCCCTTCTCTCTCTCTCTCTCTCTCTCTCTCTCTCTCTCTCTCTCTCTCAAAAAACCCTCTTTCATGCCTTTCCAAAAGCAATCTGGACTTTTTTTCCCCCTCCGTCAGCACTTACAGCGTCCAGGAGTGGAGCAGAGGAAATTACCATCTGAAGAGCTGCTTTCCTTCCCTCTCCCTGATCCGGCCCCGTGCCCACGCTCTGCCCTCACTTCATTTCGTAGCAATATGGAATTTCTGGTATCTCATATTAGATAAATAAACTCCCCTTCCTTCCTCCGTCCACTAAAACCCCTGACTAGTGCACGATGGGATGGCCAAGGGCTTTTTTGTTGTTGTTTTTTTGGGGGGGAATTTCACGGCGAATGGAAAGTCCGGTTAAATTCGAAACCTTGATGAGGTTTTTCGCAATTTTCTCATCAGCATTACCCATGAGCACCTGGTGAACGGGTTCCTAGGATATCCTACAAATTCAGGCGACTGCCGGCTTGGTCACGTGACGCTGGCTGCAAAAGCTATAGCTCCGTGAGCTGTTGGTCGTATCAGCGGCAGTTGCTAGTTGAGTTTAAAGGTAATTTTTGGGGCATTTTAGGACTTTAATTTCAAAGGAGAGATGAAGACATGAAAGGGGAGAAAGAGAGGGAGGAATGACATGCAGCAAGGGGCCGCAGGTTGGAATCAAACCCACGGCCTCCTCTACCAACTGAGCTAACCCTGCCACACTTGCTAGTTGAGGTTAGCTGACAGAATGTGACTGTGAGCCAAGTACAGAGCTCCGCCAGATGAAGGTCTTTTCAGAGGCCGTGGCAGTTGAGTTTAGCCGACAAAAGGTGTTCAGGCACCAAAACGACTAGTTACGTTTAGGAAAAAGATCGTGGCTTGGGTTAAAACACTCCCGAGGAACGAAAGTCTTCTCATACGGCGGAAGTCAGTGTGGTGCATACAGCAATAAATACGTTTTTATTTAATGTTTATTTGACAGGGACAAACGCATAGAACATTGCTTTATAAAAATACAAAGTAGATGCCATGCATACAGGTTTATAGCCATGACTAATTTGCAACCCCTGTCCCTGGTTAGACTTTTAAAATTAAAACAGAAATTACAGAGTATTAATATAAAAATTTGCAACTATTAAAGTACATACAATAAATACATCCCATACATGAATAAAATATGGACTTAAATGAATGTAAAAATCACTATAAAACAGAGTTTAGACACATTTAACAATACAAGAACACGAAAGTATGCATATGTCTGTGCATGCTAACATATGCAACATTATGTTTGTATGTATTCTGTTGTGTCTTGTACAGTCAGTGTTCACAGAGTTGTTTCAGTTTCAGCCATTGCTTTAAATGTGTATTGAAAACCTTGAGTTCTGTCAATGTTTTAATTTCTAATGGTAAAGCGTTCCACAATTTTATGCCTCTTACTGAGAATGATGTCTGACCAAATGTTGTTCTACGTTTTGCCGCTATACAGTTACCACTTACTGTGCCTCTAGTTCTTATTCCACTCTTTTGTTTCACTACTAGTTGACAAAATATTTCTGGTGCAAGGTTATTCACACACTTAAAAATTAGTTTTAGAAATGAATAATTTACAAAACTGTCAAAACTCAATACATTATGCTTCCTTAAAATGAGACAGTGGTGCCAATTTACAGGTTTCTGGTCCATTACTTTTAATGCCTGTTTATATAATGACCTAATGGGTGTAATTGTTGTTTGATTGGCCTGACCCCAAACAGTAATGCAATACGATAAATGTGAATATATCATAGAATGCATAAACTGCTGTGCTGCCTTAATGGGTATATATTGTCTTATTAATCTGAAGCAATTTAAATTTGTCTTGACAGTTCTGCACAGAACGTTGAATACATAGGAATTACAGTGCATTGCTTTTTCGTAGTATTATGTACGAATAGTACATGTGAACAGCCTGTGCTGTTCTCGTGTCGGTTTGCGCCAGCGGGCCGTTCACACGGTGTGCCGCTCCCAGATGGTCTGGCGGGCTCTGAAAGAACCCCTTCCTGCCTCAGAATAGGGGTTCAGTCCCCACAGATGGCCCTTCAGCCACAGCGCGTGAAGATGAGCTGCGTCGCCTCGAGCCCGCAGCCTCAGTGTAACATCCAATCATGTGGCATAATGAGATTAAGAGGCGGGAGGGGGGGAGGGGGGAGCAGGGCGTGTGAAACGCCATTATACTCACTTTACTGGTAGTGCTGGTAGGTACCACTGCTCCCAGGCGTGTGAGTGTGTGAGTGAGTTAGCGCGCCTACAAGTGTTCTTGTTTAACTATATTCGTGGGGTCCAGTATACTTGTGGGGTCCCGACAGCTTTGTGGGGCCAAAATGCTGGACCCCACAAGGTTAATGGGCTGTTTGAGGGTTAAGACTTGGTTTTAGGATTAGGGTTAGAATTAGGTTATGGTTAAGGTGAGGGTAAGGGTTAAGGTTAGGCATTTAGTTGTGATGGTTAAGGTGAGGGTAAGGGTTAAGGTTAGGCATTTAGTTGTGATGGTTAAGGTTAGTGTAAGGGGCTAGGGAATGCATTATGTCAATGACGGGTCCCCACAAAGATAGTGCCAAAACCCAAGAATATACCGCAAACCCAGACGGAGTACTTCCGAAAATTGAGCGGAAGTACGTAGGAGGGCGGAGCCAGGCTACCAGAAGCCAGCGTCTTGCCCCGCTTGTGTGCTTGTGTGTGTGTGTGTGTGTGTGAGAGACACAATATTTAATAACAAACATTCCTAAATACACAAGACTGTCCTCCCCGAAAAACGCCCACATAAGTTGTTTGTTCTAGCAGTAATTACGACCTATATTTTAGTTTCTAGTGGCCTTAGTAGTTTTGATGGGAGCTAAACAGTAAGTAATATGATGATGTATAAGAGCGCCAAGTTCCAAACAAACACAGGACTTTCCCCCAGGAGACCAGGGCTCGAATCCCGTATTAAAATAAAAGTAAACGGCCATTTTTATTTTTATTTTTTTTAAGTTCACGAACGTCACGATCTGCGTTCTGATTTGAACCCAAAACCACCATCTTTTACTAAACTTAACTAATTAGTTTTAGTGCCTAACCTAACCGTTATTGGTACACTCTCTGGTTTAGATATGAGGATGGAAAACGCTCCTGTGGGTCATATTAGAGGGGAGGACTAAACAACATATATCATTATATGGTTTAGATGCATTATGTCAGTGAGGGTCACATGAAGTGTGTGTGTGTGTGTGTGTGTGTGTGTGTTTGTGTGTGTGTGTTGCAGTATTTTCAAGGGAGTGCTCTGTCTCTGTGACCTGCAGCGTGGTGTGAGTTGGGCTGCAGTGCTGCATTACAGCAAAGACAGCCTCTCTGCAGTAATCACACACACACACACACACACACACACAACCATGTCTTTCTGGGGCCTTGGCTGCAATACCTTATTTGTGAAACTCTTCATTACACTGCGTAGCTATGGTAACCATTGTAAGTGTGTATGTGTGTGTGTGTGTGTGTGTGTGTGTATTGCAGGTGTAAATGACTTACACTGGCATGCCTAGAGGTTATAAATGATTCGGTAAATTAATTATACCATGCTAAATAATTTGATGATAAACATGAGTTTAGCTGCTCTCGGCCGTGTTCCGAGGATGTCGGGGATCCCCAGAGGAGCCCAACGTTCTGCGTGATCTCTCGGACTCTCGGATCTCTCCTCCAGCACTACACTCAGCTCCTAACCTTGTAACATCAGAATTGCATGTGTGGATTGCAGTCAAACTTGAGAAAGCACATTTGTCCATGTTAAAGCCACCGTGTAGAATTCTATTAAGGCTGCGACTAACAGTTATTCTTATTGACAAATGAATCTGCTGATTATTTTCTGGATTAATCGTCTGGTCTATGAAAAAAATAATGTCGATCCCAGTTTCTGAAAGTCCAAGGTGATGTCTTTCAAGGTCTTGTTTTGTCCAAAACCCCAAATATATTCAGTTTAACATGATATAAAAGGGAAAAGAGCAGGAAATCTCCATATATGAGGCCGAAAACTGCATTTTCTGCCTTTTTCGCATGAAAATTTGCTTTGATTATCAAAATAGTTGGCGATTATGAAATGAAACGCACCGCTGGTTATGTGCGCAGCGTTTCCCTCGATGTTGCCCAATAAGAATTCAGTATCTCAACAAAATACACCTGTGTTCAAAAACCGTATTGACTGAAAAAAAGGCAGAAAAACAGGGCGGTGTGGACGGGCATATCATTTTTTGAGGGGCCAAACGGAGGGATCGCGGCATAGGCGCCGATTTATGTTTTCCTCCGTGGGTGCTCACGGGCGCACGCCCTTTAAAAATTTTTTTTTTTTAAATGATTGCATTTCAGAACCTTAGGAAATGGCAACATGGTATCATGACTTTGCGTAAATATACACGCCACTTTCATTTAGGCCAAATGGCGTGTTATTGTACGCATTTTCAGCTATCCACGTGTATGCTTACGCTGTATACAGCTGATGTATGCGTGTTATCGCGAGAACGCGACGTACTATCGCGAGAACTACGTCACACGCCTGTTAAAAAGGTTGGGTTTAGGAAAAGAACACAGGGAAAGGCTTTAGTAACAAAACGGTGACAAAAACATGGAAAATAATGACAAAAACACGCTTAGGAACACAATAAATGGTTGGGTTTAGGAAAGAAACATTGGGTAAGGCTTATTAAAAAAAAAATAATAATAAAATAAAAAACGGGTGAAACGGCTGAAAAATCACCACGGGACACGATCCCGGCTCTCCTGGGTGAAAGTCCTACCTCCCTTCCCCTAATCCCCCATTCCTTTATACTACTCACTATGGCGGAAATTGACTCGCAATGTAGGTCAATAGCGGCCGATTTGCGTTGATATACACGCAAAAATGCGATTATGCGTCTTGATAACACGCAAAAACGGAATACAAATTGGCGTGTCATACATACGCCAATTCATGAGATCAGTCTGGAAATGGACAGCAGCCAACACGAACACCTATTAACTCGATAATAAAGCCGTAAAGGCGGCTATCTTTCTACTCAGGACAGCGCCGCTTCTCACAGATACAGAGAGGATTGGAGATGAGAAGTTAAACTGACATATAACCACGAGCTTCGTGGGAAATTAAGAATCAATGCCACCGACATAACCAATCACACTATGATGGACTCTCCACTTAGCACCAACTGCAATGTTTAATTTTAAATGAATATAACCCACTGGTAGTCTGGCACACGTGGGTGCTCAGTATTTTCCGCGGTGCCTATGGATCACGGCGGTGAAGGCCCTCATGGCCCCCGTGAAATTCATGCCCTGATTATTACTGTTAGAAATAAAAAATAAAAATAAGAGCCAAGTTGTAATAAAATAAATAAAACGGAGCTACGCTGTCAGAAGCGGTTGAAGTTCGGACTTGTGTCTCTGGGGTAGCAGCTTGCCAATGTTTTTAGTCCTTTCACACGGTGACATAAACAGCACAGAACGAGTAGAGGAGAAACTTTTCAGCATTTGTGGCCAATTCTAAATAAAACGAATCTCGTGTGAAAAAAAAGCATCTGCTGTATCCGCGGCAGCTAAGAAGTCAAAGACACAAATCGCTCAAAGACGAACGGTTGAGAAGCCAAACAAGTATCGACGACTCTGACAACATGTTTAAACATAATTACCTCGTGCCACAAAAGAGAATAGTGTCTGGATTTGATCTTTTTAGTGATCAAATGACAATGATTTCACATGCAGATAAAATATACAATATTGTCCCCGTTCCAGCTTCATTGGAGTGCTTGTGGAGTGATCACACATTTGAAATGGTAAAAGTAGGATGTGTGTTAGCGTCCTGGTGGAGATCATTTCTCAGTTTCTGTCCTGAATGAAGAGACAATGGGTGGGAGAGTGTGGGTGATGGGTGATGGTCAAGCCCTACAACCACCACCCCTGTTGGACTGACCTTAATCTGCCTTTAAACGCCTCGCCGCTTAATCCCACCACCCAAAGTGAAGGAGACTCTTCTGATATTAACGGAACAACATGGGAAGCTGCAAATCAGCTTTAACACTAAACTTCCTTCGGGATGAATGAAGTATCTATCTATCTATCTATCTATCTATCTATCTATCTATCTAAAGACCTGAAAACTGGGGAATCATAACATCAAAATAGTACGGTTGTTGAACGAAATCCATAACTGTGTGTTCATGTGTTGTTTTTTCTTTTCTTTTGTTTATCAGAAAAAGCTCAGCTCCCTGTTGTTATGAAAATTTTAGCTTGGTAATGGAGGAGGAGGAGGGGGTGCGACAGTAGGTCATGACCCTCATTACACCACCTGCCAGATGGCGCAACACCACACTGTGTGTGTGTGTGTGTGTGTGTGTGTGTGTGTGTGTGTGTGTGTGTGTGTGTGTGTGTGTGTGTGTGTGTGTGTGTGTGTGTGTGTGTTATGGTGGATAAGCGCCGACATTTACTTGAGTACAAACTAGAGGATGACATAGAAGAGACCCGTTAAGAGAAAGGGGAGCTTAAAATAACAACCATTTTGATTCGTCAGCAAAGATATTTCGACGTCTGTCATTTCACATCATGCATGAAACTTAAGTTTGCTGTGTTTTGTTTCATTTTAATAAGTGATGAACCTTTTAAATCTTTTATTAAGTACACATTTCGAACGTTCCCTGGTTCCAGCTTCTCAAATGTTTTAAGTTAAGTGCAAAATTGTTGTGAGAAATAATCGTTTTTGTCGATTACATTACATACAAACACACATACACACACACACACACACACACACACACACACACACACACAGACATCCATAGACACACACACACACAGACATCCACAGACACACACACACCCACACACAGACACCCACACATACACACACACACAAACACACAGACACCCCCCCCCCACACACACACACAGACATCCACACACACACACACACACACACACACGCAGACCCACACACACACACAGACACCCCCCCCCCACACACACACACACCCACACACCCACACACACACACACACACACACCCACACACACCCACACACACACACACACACACACACACACACACACCCTTCTTTTAGCATTGAACTCCTCAGCTCATCAACCTCCTTCTGCCCCACTGCCCGTCCTCCTTCCCTCGTCCTCTCTCTTTCATTCCTCCCTGTCCTCAGGCGCTGTAGCACGTGGGGGTGGGGGGGGTGGGGGAGGAACTGGGGGGGCAAACCAAGTCAAGTTCCCCTGCCTTGCTTGACCCCGCTGATGCAGCCTTCGTCCTTCAGGCTAAAAGAAAGCCCCACAGACTCCCACGTTGCTGCTGGTGTTCAATGAGACGCTGTCTGCAGCTCTGCAGGGCAGCCGGCTCCGCCACGTGAAACGGGCTCTACACAGTCGGCCGTGGACCCCAAACACAACAACACTGTCTCCTGTATGTCGGGGGGGAAACAGGCTTCAGAGGGGTGGACGACTGTTGCTGTGGAGATGGAAATCTTCGCTTGGAAGCGAGAAATTAAAAGGTCCTTTAAAGACACAGGGAAATGTGTCTTTAGCTTCTGTAATGTGATGGTTCTCCAAGTCAATGCAATATGCAATATCACTCCAAGCTGGATTTGAAATCAGAAATAAATCGTTGGTTTGATTTGACCCTCAAATACACCTTCCTCACCTGGCTGTTCTCATGAACTATTCGTAGATATCGAATGAACACAACCTGCAACATAAAGCCAGAGTGTGTCCGTCTCTGTGTGTGTCTCTGTGTGTCTCACAATAAGTGATGCACTGTATTTTTGTATTAGGGCTGCCACCTCTTAGTCGATTAGTCGACTAATGGGTCGTTTTGGTCTTAGTCGACTAAGATTTCTTTAGTCCATTAGTCATTTTTTATGCTTATTCATGCTTAATTACTTATTTCCAAGAAACTTCTGAGCACATTTATGGTAAACACAAGATTTAAAGTGGTGCTTTTGCAGGATTAATTGTGGAGAAACTCAGTTTTACAGATGGTTAATTAACTACATTTATATTGTGCTTTTCTAGTCTTAACCACCTCTCAAAGCGCACAGCTCTGTCAATTAAATCAACTAATCGATTATTCAATAATAATAATAATATTCAACAAGTGTTAGTCGACTAAGAATTTCGCTAGACAGGAAAGGTGGGAGAGAGATGGGCCGCAAAGGGCCGCAGGTCAGACTCAAACCTGAGCCGCTGCAAAGGACTCAACCTATATGGAAACGGGTGTTCATGTGTCCGGAGTTCTACTGAAGGGGACCGGTGTTTTAAACCAAACCAGAGTCTTTTTTCCTAATCTTAACTAGCCGTTTTGGTGTCTTTTTCCGCATGACGGTCACCTTTTGTCAGCCAACCTTAACTGTTAACAGCCGCTATGTAGCTGTCTGCGTCACATGCCCGTAATTCCGTGAGATAATGTACGAGTTGTGCGTTTTTGTACGATATCACACGAACCCGATCATGAGAAAACCTTGGCCCCCACACCCCCACGTTCAGAAATTAACCTGCGCTGTGTTGGAAATGCAAAATGTTTTTTGTATAACTCCAATACTTCAACTAGGTATGATTCATGGTTATGGTTCATGATCAGAAAACTGAGAAAATGTAACGCTGCCTGTGTGTAGACCAATGGTTGTACTGGTAGTGGAGAGATATGGTTATGGGGGGGAGGGGGGGGCAGCTCCTCTGGACTCTCTGAGGAGGGAGCTGGAGAGGAGAGCCTGAGCTAAAAATACAACCAGGCATCTTACAGATCATCTTAAAGAGTCATACAGCCTTCCTCAGCTCTCTAGATGCCAGCCAACACACACACACACACACACACACACACACACACACACACACACACACACACACACAGTCACGGGCGGGCAGACAAAGACAACGCTTCAAGCTAAACTGGAACTAGAGAGGCAGGTGGGCGGGGCACAGAGGAGGATGGAGTGAAAGAGAGAGTGAGAGGGGGAGGGGCACACTTGATGGTGGATGAATAAAAGCCAAAGGGGGGAGGGGATGGAAGAAAAGGGGAGGCAGAGTGGGAGGGAAAGGGTATGAAAAAACAGAAAGCTTGCAGAAAATAGAGTAAGAGTTATGAAGGAATAAAGAGAGAAAAAAGAAAGGGCAGATCAGCTGATGATGAACAGAGTATAAAAGGGAAGAAGGGGAAAAAGAAAGGAGCTTTGTGATGAGCGGTGACGATGCCTTGGCTGCCATCCAAGTCTGAAAGCCGACCAAGCGGATGATGTAATCGTTTGTAATTGGTCCTAATTATTCATTAAGGCTTGATTGGCACTGTGGCACAGCCAATTAGATGCCAGGATGTGACAGTGGTACCACTCTGAATGTCTTAGGCTACATGGCGTGTGAGTGTCTGTTAGTGGGACCTGGAGGCCACAGCTGGACACGGACGAAAAGCATTACACACACATCATTGGCCGATCACGCAATGCTGGTTCCTGCATCCCAGCATGCATTTCCTGCAGCAGCAGAAGTAAAATATTTCAAGTTTGCAAGTTATTTTTCGTCCTTTGCACAATTACGAGAGAAGAGATCTCAGGCTCCCTCCAACAATGCTCATTAAACATGTATAGAAATAAAATCATGCAGGTTAAAAAAATGGGAATCTAAGACATAAAATAGTGCAAAGTTAATATCTAGGGATACCATATAATATATATAAAATATTAATGAAATTTTATCATTCATCGTAAACTTCTGAGCACATCTCTGTTAAACCCAAGATAAAAAGTGGTGCATTTGCATGATTTTTTTTGTTGAGAAAGTTTCCCAGATCTGTCGTTTTAATCAACTAATCGATTAGTCGACAAAATTATGAATTAGTCAGCTAAGGACGTCTTTAGTTGAGGACAGCCCTAAAAAAAGGTGTCAAAAGTATTTACTTTCTCAATTTATTACTCAAGTAGAAGTACAGATACTAGGGTTTGAAAAGACTTCTGTAGAAGTTGAAGTATCAACTCAAGCTTTTTACTCAAGTAAAAGTGTAAAAGTACTGGTTTCAAAACTACCTCCACAATTTTTTTTTTTCTAAAGGCCATAATGACTATAATAATGTTATATTAAAATCATAACTGCAAACTCAGAAGGGCTGTCAGCATTTTAACCGTGTTTACTCCAGCTGCTAGCTAACGGTAGGCTAACGTTACCTGCTGTCGAGTGTAGTGTAAACTAGCTAACGGTAGGCTAACGTTACCTGCTGTTGAGTGTAGTGTTAACTAGCTAACGGTAGGCTAACGTTACCTGCTGTCGAGTGTAGTGTTAACTAGCTAACAGTAGGCTAACGTTACCTGCTGTCGAGTGTAGTGTAAACTACCTAACGCTAGGCTAACGTTACCTGCTGTCGAGTGTAGTGTTAACTAGCTAACGCTAGGCTAACGTTACCTGCTGTCGAGTGTAGTGTTAACTAGCGTCCCGTGCGGTGATGTTTCAGTTCCCTCTAACGTCCGTTTTCGGAGCATCAGAGAGAAGCACAGGCATTTAAGTGGCACGTAAATAAGGCACCGAAATCCGCATTGCTATTCAGTCTGGTAGATCACGGTTGTTCCTAGCTTTCTGCTTCTTTTTTGCCAGCTCAGCCGTGACGACAGTGTGAAAAACTCCATCACTACCTTGTTCTTATGGCTAGCTGGTTCCTGGATGTGCGCAGAGCCGTAAAGCAATTCGTTACATCGCGAGACCTGATATCACTCCATACTTCCTGATGCTGAGGCCGCCCAAAGTTGCAAGGGTGGTTTTTCAGCTCACAGGCGCTAGGGGGGAGCGAGACGACCACCATTCAAAAAAAGACATATAACCATTCCAGTGACTCCAAAGCTGTTCAGTTAAGGTAAATTAAGCTTAAAAACCCCCGCCATAGTTCCCCTTTAATGTTGGGGAGACTCTCAAGACTTCCTGTGGGTAGCTTTGTTAGCTACAACTGAGTAAAAGTAATCGTGCTTAAGAACTGATCACAATATTTAGTGAGCTACTCTGCAGTCGTGTTGATCTTGAACAACTGTTTATTTGTGCGTGTGCCTCCCATCTGTCTCTCTGTGCCAGCTGCTGTCTGCTCTCAGTCCAGCCACAATGACTCGCTGCCAGAAGAGACGGCTCCTTGTGGCTCCCTCGATGGGAGGTCAGGCCTAATTGGCCGACGTCCTATCTGTCCCACAATATGGGCCTTTGAACGGGAAAGAGGAGCTGTGATTAAGTTGCGGCTGTTTGGTTTTAGGTTACACAAAGAGAGACTCTCCAAAGTACTCAATGGCCTCAAGTAGCCCTCATTCAGAGCTCTATTGTTTCCACTAAGGATCTCTCCCATCGCAGTCAACCCCAATCTAGTCTCACATTGCCACAACTATCTCCGCAGCGGCTGCGGAGTAAGGTCTGGCTACACCACAGATGCACTTTGCATTTCTTTAAACCAATCACAGTCAGCTAAACTCCGGACACAGTGACAGTAGCTCTGCCAAATAGTCTCAGGAAGGAACTTGTTTTGGTGGAACATTTGCACCCCGCAAAAGAAAACGCCACATACAATATTAAATGAAGTTAACTGTTGACACAATACAGTAACGTGAGGTATTTAAATTAGCTGATACATGGTTAAACCTCATTGGCTCTTACCAGTGTATCTCCGTGTGTACTTCGTCCACAGCAATCCCACCAATCAAGAGGAAATGCCCTAAACATAATCTTGGCCCAAATTTTCGTTAAAACTTGCCATTTGCTCGATGGTGTTTTAAGCCCCCAACGTCTTCTTCCAGGCAGCGCTGTGACAGTTGACTTCAAGGCACCTAACCCTAACCCTAACCATAACATTTGCCTAATCGTAGTGCTAATCCTAGAGATTTTGGGGGCTTAAAACACTGATAAACTTGCCATTTTCAGCGTGTAACTTTAGCTATGTCTTGTCTGGCTTACCCCGGCTATGTACTTCCATTGATCTCTAGATTATATAATAATAATAATAAAATTGAATTTATATAGCGCTTTTCATGGACTCAAAGTCGCTTTACAGGGCAAGGTAGATTATAAAAACATAAAACAAAACGAACAAAACAAAACAAGTAGAACAAAACAAAATTCAGATGAAAAAGGGAGGGGGGCAGGGGGGCTATGGGTAGGCAGATTGGAAGAGATGGGTTTTGAGGCGGGACTGGAAGATGGTGAGGGACTCAGAGCTGCGGATCTCTTGGGGGAGGGAGTTCCAGAGCCTGGGAGCTGCTCTGGAGAAGGCTCTGTCCCCAAAACTGCGGAGTTTGGACTTTTGGATGCAGAGGAGACCGGCTGAGGTGGATCTGAGGGACCGTGAGGGTTGGTAGGGGGAGAGGAGGTCAGTGAGGTATGAGGGGGCCAGATTAACACCAACTGAGAAGAGAGGGAATCTACAGTACCTGACATCTGCCAAGAAAACACACAGATATGCTTGTATTACGGTACCTGAGTTACTTTTTATTGACATTGGTATTAGTAATCTTATCTTAACCTTAGGTTGTTCAGAATGACACATCAATGTCCCGGAAGCTTACTTTGTCCTTTTAGCCTGTTAAAAACTTTGCTTGTGTTTGCCCTGCTGTGACATCTCCTGGTCGCCACAGAGGCTTGTGTCTCTGTTATTTGTTGACCGTCACGCTCCACTGCGTCTTCCCTGCGTTACCAAACCCCTGTGTGGCTTCGAGCTAAAGGAAGATAGCAGCAAGAGAGGAGATGGATGGGCGTGAAAGAGATCGAGGGCCGAGCGAAGTGCAGACGGTGAGGATTGCGGATTGATGAAGAGAGACGGCGGGTTAAAGATGGAGGAATTTCTCGGGAAGGCGTATATTTGTCAGGGTAAGGTCGGGACAGGAGGGCGATGGATGCGAGGATGAAACGAGCGAGCGTGCTTGAAGGATGAGGGCTGCTAGCTTCGTCATCGGTGTGCCTCAGTCCTCACTGTCAGGCCAGATGAAATATTCAGTCCGGCTCAGCCTCAAACACACTGAGAAGGCCCTTCACACAAATACAGAGACTGTCACAGCCTATAGATTTGTCACCATGTTGGAAATATTAAGTACAGAGTGCCATTTGGGAAGTAACTAACCTGAGCTTCCTCAGCTCAGAGTGGCCCGAGGCCTTTTTTTTAAAAATAGGATTAGACTGGGATTGCTGCTTGTGGGAGATATTTCAGAAAATGGGAGGCTTGCAGGCATCGTGGCTGTTAGACAACAAATGTTGCTGTGTTTCTGCAACGTAATTCAATACCGCCCTACTCATGACAAACGATGTCTGTTGACTCTCCAAATTAGACTCACCGCAATGTTCTGTTGAGAAACAAAGTGTGAAAAATGAACTGAACTATCTCACAGAGAAACAAATGAACTTGTCAGCTGCAATAATGACACAAACAAACACACACACACACACACACACACACACACACACACACACACACAGAGAACAGACATTTTGTCATTTCTCTGAACTGAAATGAGAGACTTTATACGTTACATTACCAAAAGTACTGTATGTCTACATACTGGGAAACCCATTTATGGAGCTGGCTTTGTGCATGGGTTTGTTGTCATGTAGAAAAGGGGGGAAAGGCACAAACACACAAAGTTGAACATAAAGTTGAATGCACACTTTTGGTTAAAATATTGTGTGCTTTTGTAGTCGCTTGAAGTTTTTTAATTCTGGGGTGAAGGGCCACAGGGGTGCAGGCTGTTCTTATTAACCATTCGTGCATAAAGCTACGATAAGTAATGCACCGTAAATCATTCCACATATGTATTACTGTCAGCAGCACATTGACTGCTGCTGTATAAGAGCCAAGGTCGGGGTGGATGGTTCGGTCCTAAAAAACAGGGCTTTTAAGCTGGTGAACGGAGTTCATTTTCCGGAAGAAGTTAAAAGGAAAACAAAAGACTTTTACCCAGGAAACAGGTGTTCATGTCCTGGGAGTACTACCCAAGGGGACCGGTGTTTTTAACCCAAACCACAACTTTTTGTTGGGGTCTGAATTTAACTGTCGTAAAGGCATGACGCTCACCTTTTGTCGGCTAAACTCAACTGCAATGGCCACTTAAACGACCGGAACCTCACGGTGCTCTTTAGCCAGCCACTGTCACCTTTTCTCAGCTAAAATTAACTGTGAAGACCACTAACTGCAAACTTCACTGTCATTGTGATCAGTCGTCAGGTGACCGGCTTTTTCATACAATATCATACCAACCTAAATAAGTTACATCCAAAGCAGAGAGGAGGAGCAACTTTAGTTTATTTATTTCATAGTCTATTTCTTTCCTTTCCTTTCCTTTCAAACTCTGGTTTTGTTGTACATGTATTAGTCTGCGGTCGTAATGCAACACTTCCATTTAAGAGTCAACACAGATGGGCTGAAGTAAATCGGCATAAGTGATCGTGAATGGCTTTGCAATGTTCTCCCTGCTTACAGAGGCGAGTTGACACACACACACACACACACACACACAGACACACACACACACACACACACACACACACACACACACACACACACACACACACACACACACACACACACACATAATAGGATTTGTGTGTCTCATTCAGCGGCACTCAGGCTTTCCCCGTCTGCCATTCACTCTCTGTCAGAGTAAGAGGATATGTGTTTGGCTGCCACGCAAGGCTGAGTAGATGAAAATGTGTCGAGTTGTTTACAGTTGGAGCCATTTATTGTTGGTGTAACAGATCCATAATCCCGAACTGTACACAGAGCAGTTCCCGGGCTGTCACATCAACTGGATACTGGCAGATTTATGGGTGTTCAGTTGATGTAAGCTGTATTTAGAATTGATGGAGGGTAATGACTTCCTGTCCACAGCGGCTTCGTAAGGAGCATCAACAGTTCGCATCAACTAGGACTACGGATGCTTTTACGCTCAACCGTCCACCACAAGACTTTTTAGGACGGAATAAGAAGGTCACGCTGTGTTATGCTTTGCTGCTATGCTGTCGTTAGTTAACGAATGCAACAGGAAACATTGTTTCAGACCTTTAAACTAACCGCCTAGTCTCATCTTTCAGGTTAGGGCTTCCTCCTCTACTCTACGTCTCTTCAGCTTGTTAATTAGGGCGGTGTTAAAATAATCAATTCTCCAATTACAGTCAAATCGACTTTTGTTGGAGGGATTATAATAAATGTATAAATCTTAATCCGATGAAATATGAAAAAAAAACCAATATTTGAGGGTTCTTCCTGTTTGAATTTACAGCAGAAGTTCTCTGAGAATCTCTTTTATATCAAGCTAAATTGGTATTGGAACTGTAATTTCCCTAACATAATTGATATCGCTTTTGGGAAATTATTGGCGATACCCAGCCCTATTGTCAATACTTGTTTAAAACATAGTACTCTATGTACACTGTAATGTGTGTGTGTGTGTGTGTGTGTGTGTGTGTATGGGGGGGCTCTTGGTTCTCGGTTGTCCCCTGTGGCTCAGTCCTCTCTGATGGCAGTGATTTAGGAGCAGCCATTAGAGGCAAAGCGTCGTTAAGCCATCCCACAGAGTGGAGTGATAAAAGTTTCATTAAAGCATCGATCACGCGCCTCTGTCACCGGGCGGAGCGGCCGGGTCGACGTGTCGCCACACTGGAAACACCTGCAAAAGCCTGAACATCACGCTATCTATCAACCTTTTTACAGCGGCAGCGGGCGAGGGAGAGAACAGAAGGACGTCTGAGGAGTGTTTCCTACACGGTTTCTGACAAATAAAAACCTTCAGTGGGTTGAGAGCGAATTTACACATGACCGACCATAAACATGGAGACGGTGAATCCATGAATGTACTGTATCTCATTTAAAAGGCACTCTTTAACGCTGATTTAATAAGTTTTTCTCATTACGCAGGTCACACCTCAGCAAAACTGAAAGTTTCACACACAAAGCACACGTTGTAGTACAGTGCTGAGTTGTGAGTGTACCAATTATTAAATGTAAATCCATTTAAATCGGGTCATTGCACTTTCATGGGGGTGCAAATGTGCTGACTCTCACCCACTTCTGTCTTTAGGCAATACCAGATATGCAGATTTCCAACGAGTCCTCCAAATTAAAGGACAAAATGAAGCAATGCGCCACGAGAGGCCGCTCTCTGCTACATATAGCTTGTAGGCCCGGGTATCGCCAATGATTTCCTGAATCGATTTGATTCTGATTCACAAGGTCCCGATTCGATTACATTTCCAGTTTAATATCCAATACATTAGGGACATTTCAGTACAATATCCATTTTTTCTTGGATATAAAAGAGATTCTCAGAAAGTAAATTCTAAAAGCAAGAAGCAACCGCTCAAATATTTTTTATAATGCACCAGGTTAATGTTTACATTAACAATTGACCCCCCCAAAAAGTTTGTGGTGGGTTATTCAAAAGTCATATATGATTTCTGGATTTGTTTTCTGGAAACCAAAATCAAGGAAACAAACAAAAGAACACAAATGAAAAGAAAAATAAGTATTTACCAAGGCTTTGAACCCGGCTCAGCCAATCAGAATCAAGGATGCAGAATCCCCAGTTTGTCCCTCTAGAACACCACAGATCAACGTTTTCTGATTGACACGCCAATTCGTATGCCATTATTGGCCGTTGACGCATACTCGCTTTTTAGCGTGTTTATCAACACCGTTTGGCCTCCATTGACATACATTACCTTGCGATTGCGTGTGAATTGACGCCGTAGAGAGTAGTATGAAAGGGCGAACATCTGCGTAGGGAGGTTGGTTTGGGTGGAGGATGGGTCAAACACAGGACTTTCACCCAGGAGACCGGGGATCGTGTCATGCGTGTGATGTTTCCTTTCCACGTTTGGTTTTGTCCTAAACCCAAGCCGTGTGTCACGTTTCCTAAACCCAACTGTAGCCTCGTGATAACACGCCACGTGGCTTTTAGAAAGTGGCGTGTATGTTTACGCTGTGATGTTGCAGACTGCCGTCCGCTGTATACAGCGTAGACATACACGTGGATAGCTCAAAATGCGTACAGATAACACGCCACTTGGCTTTAGGAAAGTGGCGTGTATGTTTACGCGAAGTAATGATGTCATGTTGGATCTGCAGCTATGCATGTAAACATCTTCAGTGTTGTCACAAAAGTCAGGAAAATCGGATAGTTTTAATATCTTTGGATTGAACGAGAAGTAAAGCTGTGCAGCCAGTGGTGTTAACTAGAGTTGATGTGCTGCATTGAAGATGCTACATCTAACAGGAAACTGCTGACAGAGCGAGAGGAAGTGGGACCAGCCTAATGGACAGTTAGCCGCCTGCAGGCTTCTGGCGGGATGAGTTTGCCTCCCTGGTGAGTTTGTTCATCTCCTCACAGCTGGATACTCTCATAGCAAATACGTCAATACACACTGTAAGGCCGACGGCGATTCCACACACACTTAATCGCTTGTCGGTAGTGGTAGCATGCACAGATGCTAACAGTGATGCTGTGGTTCATCTCGCTCTGTATCAGAGAGGTAGCGCTGAGATTGTACAAAGGATGTTGCGAAAAACACGCAAAATGTAAAGGTTGCATTGTTTGTTATTTCCAAATACAAATTTGTGGATTCAACAGTGCTTTTAGTCCTTTTGAACAGCAGCTACCAGATCACAGAACTCCACAATATGGACACACACTTTACTGTTCTTTTGTTCTTAGGCAGTCTATAAGCCCCTTAGTTCCAGTGAATGTGAATCTTAATGCTCCAGCACTCACACCAAAACAAACCTATTTACCAAAAATGTTGAAGTACTTCTACTTCTTTTCCGCATTTCATTGAAAATCTTTTGTCTCATTTTATATCACATCGGTATCTTACTGTAAGAGTTCTAGCCCTCATCATTATCATAGCGGCCCTCTGGGCTGAGCAGCCGTCCTGCAGTCACACATCTGTAATGAATAAATGATAACATATTTTCTGAGAGAGTAGTTTCCCTGGAGCTGCTCCTTCATCCTTGCGTGTGCTCCTCCTGATTGAAAAACCCCCAGATGCTGACGTAAAGCAGGTTTATATCATTGTCCTGTTTATTGTTGTTTGAATCTTTCATCTCCACGCTGCCCAGATGTGGCATTCAAACTGGCCCCGATATTAGCAGAGAGATATTCATCGCGCCTCCGTCTCCCCCTGTGGTTTGTGCTGGCTGATATTGGGGCTCTGCGGGACACGAGCGCTTTAGGCAGCAATAAAAGAGATTTTCCGCTCGAGATATTCAATAAAGTGATATCAAAGCTCTGCTTGAAATGAGAACAATAAATGACCCTTTTATTATGGGCTAGATTGGACTGCAAGTGTGGTTACCGAAGAAGGATTTCAATGTTATTTTAATGATATTTAAATGTACGGACGATTGAAGTCCTTCCCAAAGGATGACTTCCATTTCTAGTTGAGACAGGCTGGGAGGATCTCGGCCTCCTTTCCCCCCCAAGAACCCCCGGAAAATGCATTTATTTCTTCTTATTTATGTATTGTCATCAAAGTATTTGCCTAAAAACACAAGGAGAGTTAAATTGGACCTCAGTTGAACTCATCTTTAGCTTGCCTTGACAGTATGTCATGCAACTAATGATTATTTTTTCTTGTTGCTTAATCTTTGGATTATTTTCTGGATTAATCAATGAAAAAATGTGGATCAGAGTTTCCCAAAAAGCCCAAGATGATGTCCTCAAATGTCTCGTTTTGTCCACAACTCAAAGATAGTCAGTTTCCTGTCACAGAGGAGAGAAGAAACTAGAACATATTCACATTTAACAAGCTGACATCAGAGATTTCTGACTTTTATCTTTCTTAAAAATGACTGAAACCTGTTAATCGATTATTCAAATAGTTTGCCATCCATCCATCCATCCATCCATTGTCCTCTTATCCGGGGTTGGGTTGTGGGGGCAGCAGCTCCAACAGGGGACCCCAAACGTCCCTTTCCTGAGCCACATTAACCAGCTCTGGCTGGGGGATCCCGAGGCGTTCCCAGGCCAGGGTGGACCTTGTCCTGGGTCTTCCCCGAGGCCTTGACGTTCCACGTCCCCAGAGCCAGCCTCTGCTGCCAGGGTCTGGTCCGTCGAGGCCCCTGATCGAGCCCTCAGGTTCATAGGTTGACACAAACCTCACCACCACGAAAAGGTGATGGCTCCCAGAGATTAGTTGACAACTAATCAATTAATGTTTGCACGTCTACGCCAAATAGAGAATGATTCCAGTTGAATTCAAAGTCAATGACTTGTGAATTTCCACAGTTTTTACAAAAAAGAAACATGCTTATGCAAACTGACAAACAGTGTGGTTTGGAAACCAGAACAGGTTTTAGTAGATTGTTAGTTCATCGGGTGCAGCAGTTTGACTTGTTCAACCTGAGCTGCGTATCTCTCGTGTGTTTTTTAGCTGCGAGTGTTTGCCGGCTGTTGGCTCTCGCAGCGGGAGGGGGACTGCAGCAGTCCGCTGCCGGCTGTGTGGAGGAGGCCGTGTAGCTCGCAGCTAGCGCTCACCCCTTGATCATCCCCCCCCCCCCCCCCCCGGAGAGTTAAAAGAGAGCCAAACAGGAACACCGGCACTGCTGTAATTTTTCAGCCTCCAACTGCACTTCATAATCTTTTTTTAGATGGGACGGTGACGTAAGGTTTAGACATCAGCGATGAGTGCGCTGCGTTCGGGGACATGGAAAGATGAGTGAGAAACTCTGGAGCTGTCAGGTCGCGTCAGACCGACTCATTAACACGAGTCAGTGGAGTCAATACGACTGTCACTGCAGTCACCAAACAACCCCAAGGAGTCAGAGGGAATCAGCTGTTCTACAAGTTCTGTTTTTATAATACAACCTGAGTCTCAACGTATTTTAGTCATGAAATTAAGACTTGGAGTCCAGCTCAGTGGCCAGATAGTTTCTAAATAAACCCTAATAGGGATGGGTATCAATGTTCAGTATCTTCTGAAACATCTATTCAAGTTAGGGCTGCAACTAACAATTGTTTTTATAGTCACTTATTTAGTTGATTAATGGATTAGTTGTTTAGACTCTAAAATGTCAGAAAATTATGAAAAATGTGGATCAGTGTCTTACATTCACCATATAAAAAGAAAATGTAGGCCCCTTATCTCGCAATATTGACAAAATAACTCAGTTTTGAGAAAAGATCTCGTAATTATGAGATCCTATCTCATAATTTTGAGAAGAGCTCTTGTAATTATGAGTTCCACAGATCTCGTAATTATGAGTTCCTATCTTGTAATATTGACAAAAGATCTCGTCATTTTGAGATCCTATCTCGTAATATTGACAAAAGATCTTGTAATTTTGAGAAAATATCTCATAAATATGAGATCCTATCTCGTAATTTTGAGAAAAGATCTCGTAATTATGAGATGAATGCATTTTCACAACAGAAAACAGCTCTCTTGTGTGACGCTTTCTGGCTAGCTGATGTCATGGAAGCAAATAGGCCTACGTCTCACCTGTTTAGTTTAATCCGTTTTTTTATTATTTTGGTTTGGGTTTGAGACATTAACATCTTTAAGTACTATAGATGGGATTGTTATCAGTTTGTCAACTTTGCGCAGGCACCTCAGGACTTTGCGGTTGTTCCGATGTCCATTAACTAATACTATAAAGTTACATTAGAAGTATCGCACTAACTTAAGCCAGCTGAATTTAATGTTACCTCTCGGTAGTACCGTTGATCACTGAGCCGTGGCCTACAGGCAATAGATATGCCGCCTTCCAGGTGTTTAAAATTAGAGATCTGTTTTCAAAATTAGCAGATAGGAACTCATCATTTTGAGATCTTTTCTCAAAATTACGAGATCAGGCTCTCTTAATTACGAGATCTTTTCTCAAAATGATGAGTTATTTTCTCAATATTACAAGATAAGGTGTCAACATTTTTTTTCTATGGTGATTGTAATATGCTTCCGTAGTGTTTCCCATAAAGCCCAAGATGATGTCCTCAAATGTCTTTTTTTTGGTCCCCAACTCAAAGATATTCAGTTTCCTGTCACAGAGGAGAGAAGAAACTAGAAGTTATTCACATTTAACACGCTGACATCAGAGAATTTTGACCATTTTTTTGTTAAATAAAAAATGACTCCAACCGATTATCAAAATAGTTGGAGTTTAATTTAATTGCTGACAACTGAACTACTCGATTAATCTTTGCAGCTCTAAACATTAACATATTCTTATAAATTTCTGAGTGAGTGAACTCCAAACTGTCCCCTGAACGTCCCAGAAAGTTAATTCTTCTATGATTTATGTGTCTTTGAATGAAAATAGTCTCACGCTGGGATTCCTGAAGACACGAGCAGTGTCAGACAGACTGCTCAATCCCAGAGTCCTATCTCCTGCCGCTCTGCTCCAGACTTTACTGGGATTACTGAGTGCATGATCCCACCTTTGGGGGGTGGGGGGAGACATTTGATGACTGACAGTATATGGGGAAGCAGTATATGGGGAAGCAAATATGGAGGTCAGATGGGTTTTGTGTGGGGTTGTTTGTTTGGGGATTGGCTTTGGTTTTCACGCATGTGCTCAAAGGATTGGAGCGGGATCAAGCCCGCTCTCAACTTTCCTCCCCCAACACATCCCACATTTTCTTTCCACCCATCGTTCCAGTTGTGGAGGGATATAGAGCAATGACAGCTTAAACCACCCCCTCCACCACCACCACCACCAGCACACACAGATGCCGCTCGTTTGTAGCAGCTCCCAAAACCCCCATCCTCATAAACCCCCCTCATCGCTCCGCGGATGAACTCGTGCTCCACTTTTCCATCAATTCCGGCAGACTTTGGGGAATCCCTTTGTGTCTGCTGTGGAAGTGCAATATATTGAAACGTGGAGAGAGCAGGAGAAGGATTTATCGTCTAGAAAATTTGACGAGGAGACAAAGACATGAAAGTGTCATGTATTTTAGGAAGCTCAGGGCCAATTTCATTCCCCAAAGACAAACGGAAAAGGCTCCGGCTTTGGGCTTTTTTTTATAAACTATATTGATAATGAAAGCACCACTTTTAGCACGCAAACATAGCTGGGATTAGCAGCGCATGGGGCCGTGTCCCAGTTTTGTTCAGTTGAACGTCATATTTGTCAGTAGGAGCCCAGTTGTGTCAGCGGAGGACTGATGATCGCTGCTACTGACGGATGAAACACCTTCAGTGTGCGTTTCTGGTGTGTGTGTGTGTGTATTCGGACTGGATGGCAGCAGTATGTCTGGCGGCTTGCAAGCGGCAGCGTGCGGAGGCCTTTGATTGCAGCTCGGCGGCGTGCGGAGGTCTGGCCTCGGCCCGCAGAGACTCGCGGCTCGGCTCTTCGGCTCACTCAGCAGCTTCACATATTACACACTGAGACACACAGACAGTTTAGCCGGATAAACCTCGCTGTATGTAGCCTTTAGACAGATACAGAATGAAAGAAGAAGGTGTGCAAGGAGACCAGGTTTAATATGATTTTTTTTTTTTGCAGGTTTTCTGCTGAGACCCTCTTTGTATGTCAGTTGTTCAGTGCAGACTGAAATATCTCCTTATCTATTGTATAGAACATAATTTAGTAGAGACGTTCATGGTCCCCAGAGGATAAATCTTCCTACATTTGTTCCCTGTAGAGCCACTATGAGGTTGACATTTGTGGATAGATTGCCATGAAATAGTGATCGTGTGAGTTTTTTTCTAGCGCCATCATCAGGTCAGAATGTTAATTTGTGACCAAATGTCTACAGAACTTATGACAATTGAAATGGAAAAAGGCATGTTGGGTTCTAACTGGATATAAAAATGGATCGTGGGTGAGAAAAGGTTGACAAACTCTGATTTAATTTACCATCGACCGTCAAAGCTGATGGATACATTAATAAATACACATTTATGTATCAGGTTTCCAGCCTGTAGCTGCGGTCAGAGACAAACAAACCTCTACAGTAGTAAATCAGACCACAGACTGATATTTGATATTTCATAAGAGGTTTCTCTCACTGTCTGGTTGACAGTGTGGGTAAACCAGCATATTGACTCCTTATCAGCAGTAAACATACGTGGCTTCTTTTGCTGCAGGTCTCTGTGGTGATGTTACTGTAACAACAGTGTCCAGTGCAGCATGAGAAGAAGCGGGAGAGCCGTTGTGTCATAAATGAGTAATGCCGTGTGTTTCACCTGAGTGATCAGATGCGTGGGAGGAGGAGGAAGGAAGATGTAGACGGGAAGGGTCCGGCAGGTGGAGGAGGTTCAGACGAGGAGAGACAGCAGCTCAGCTCCTCGACATCTTCTGTTAAAGAGCGCTCTCTGTCTGAACATGACATCTTCTGTGTCTGTGTCGGGTCTGCTGGGGCTGCAGCAGGCCTAAAACCTGACCTCATGTTGGTCAGGTCATGTTTCAATCTTCACCATATGTAGACAACAGAGTAGAGCTGTCAGTCTTCCTCTCTAATACCATTTGAATTTGATTTGTTATTTTCATTTGTCAAATGCAGCCTGTTAATTATATACTACACTACTCAAGCTTATGCATTGTCAATGCCACTATAAGCATGTGGTTGTTGTAACACATTCTGCCCACTAGAGGGACTTCCAACATCAGCCTGGCCTTGAAGGGAAGCTATGTCATGGGGCATTGTATTTCCGACACACCGCTCTCTGTTTACATTATTTTCCACCACAAGCACACAGCGACAAACACAAATCAACAGAGAACTCTTTAATGAAATATCATCTAATAAGTGTAGTGAAGGCTAACTGTGCTCTGTTAGCACAATGACATCATGTTTGAAAGCACAGCCGGAACGATTTGTCATAAACTATAACAATAGTGTTAGCCACGATTGATAACTAAGCCAAACGGTGCTGTCACTACTATATTAGTGATTAATAACCAACCTGTTTCTTGCAGATTGTCACATTACTGATAATCCAGCTGTTAGAAGGTAATATATGAAGTTGATGCTAACTCTGACAGCTGTAGGTTAGCTAACTTTAACTTTAGCTGTCGCCATGAAGCTCCCAGCTAAGCTCCTATAACTCGCCTCACAGTTAGGAAACCAGAACGAGCTAACTAATGATAACATAAGTATTTTGGCTCGTTGGATGTCGATTTTAAGGTCATGTTAAAACTATTTCCCATTCTTCTTCTGATTTCCAGCCGCAGCCTGTCACTCCCCCTGTACTAACGTTACTCGGTACTTAACGTTAACGTTGTACTAACGTCACTCAGTACGTTAGCTCACAGCGCCTTGTGTTACTCCCGTAACTTATAGTTCATCAGACGTGACATGAGAAGAGGGAGATTAGCTAACGTTAGCCAACCTATTTATAACAATAATCACATTTGAATAGTCATTTCAGCATAATAGTATTGATTTTTTTAATATTCGAATTATATTCGACTTTCGGAATTCATTCCAACAGCCCTACCACAGAGTAATAATGATTTGAATATACACAAGTCATGAATGCCTTTAGGCATGTGGCCGGTTACCGATTTCAAGATATACCACGGTTTCAAAAAGTCACGGTTTCAAAAAGTCACGGTTTCAAAACCACTACATTTTTCGAGGACCGAAAGTGCAGTTTAGAAATCCCTCTTCCTGCAGGTGTGTAGTGTGTTTGAATGAACTGAAATACATTGTGTTCAATGGGAAAATTTTTAGTTTTTTACTTTCAAAATAATATTCATTTCTTTTCTTCATCTCTGACCGTTTTTCTGACAGCCCTAGTACGTACTAGCAGCGTTGTGAGTTGTGTACCTGCAGCTTGGGCTGCAGTGGAGGCGGAGCTGTCCGTGGTGCTGAACCAGCACTGACTGCAGAAAGCCTCTGCTGCATTTGGGAACACATTCGCTGCTTATTATCTAACCTTCAGCTTTTTTTTGCAGACAAAGGGGCCTGGGGGGAGCTAACTGCTAATTTGAAATGGCCGGAGTGATTTGTGTCAGCGTGCCGTGAGTCTAAATGACGACCCAGAGAATCATCTGCATTAAAACCTCCCCATGTAGCAAGCCGCGCTGCCAGGATTTCTTTGATGTACCGCGAGCCTCAGGAGCATACAACTCCAAATCAGCCTGTCTCGAAGCAACAGACAAACACACACACACACACAGAAACATGCATGCACACACACATGCACACGCACACACACATGCACACACACACACACACACACACACACACACACACACACACACACACACACACACACACACACACACACACACACACACACACACACACACACAGACTTCACTTTAGCCTTGGGGCTGTAATTTGTCTTCTGCCATCCCTCTCCTTGGAGATTGGTATTTATGTAGATTATTGCTGGAAAGTAGGTTAAGATGAATGTTGTGAGCTGTACCCAATACAAGCACCATTAGCTGCCTCTGAGGCTACATCTACATCAACAAGTTTTTGGTTTAAAAACAAATATATTTTGCTACGTTTACGCCTCGCCTACGCACTACTCCGGTGTTCCCGAGCCCCTAAAACGGAGACATTTGGAAACACTGCCGCCCCCGTTCTGGTTTGAAAACTCCGGGGTTGCTCTGTAGTCTGGACGGGCACAAACGGAGACCTTTGGAAACGACGACGCACGTCAGTCTTATCTGTTAGGTAGCTTACAGACCTTTCAGTAACAGTTTTCAGGAACCACCTTGTCCTCGCTCCAAGCTAATTTAGTTCTTTCTCTACAACAGTGGAGTGTTTTTTGTATTTTTAACTTCCCGTTTACAGCGGCACGCACATGCCCAGTGTACGTGAACAGTCGTGTGATATGTGTTGTCAGACGTGTTTATATGGACGCAGATTAGTTACTGCTACTGGAGCTAAAAGTTGTGTGGACGGGGATCGGTTTTGTCTCAAAACGCCGCTTAAAAATGAAAATGTAGTAGTGTAGATGTAGCCTGAGTAGAAAGAAGACTTTCTTAAAGGTCCAGTGTGTGGGAATTTCTCCCATCTAGCGTTGAGATCATATATCGCAATCAACTCTTTCGCGCCACGCAGTTAAAATTACAGCTACGGTAGCCTTCACGCCTCTTGCTCTTTTCAACTGAAATTTGGATTTTGAATACGTGTGGTCCTCCATGTTTCAGTCTTCAAACTTGCCGGGGCCGGGAAGCTACGATACCCGTTAGCTGCATGGCAGCATTAGCAGCATTAGCAGCAGCTGGGAGTTTATCATGTGACAGAGAAAACGTGAAAGGTGGCGCAGTATGTCCTGTATGTCCCTTACACACACACACACACACACACACACACACACACAAACACACACAGTTCATGTGAACGCAAATGTAAAATTCCAAGCCAATAGGAATATTTGGAATTGATGTTGTTGTTGGTGAACGGGCAACACAGATTTTGAGAATGAACAACTGAACACGTTACACACTGGGACTTTAAAGCCAATCAGTGCAGCAACAGTGAGGATTGTGTGCATACATATGGAGCTCTGTGTGTGTGTGTGTGTGTGTGTGTGTGGTGTTTTTTGGGGGGGATGGGGCTGCCAGTATACCATCTGGTCTTGCTGTATTCTCCCAGTCTAAGCTGTAATTGGGCCAGGAGTGTGTTTTGTGTGAGCTGCTGTTTCCTCATGAAGTGAGCAAAACAACCTGAAATATAATCCCCCAGAATCCCCCATTCACAACCTTTGTTTTTAAGAGCCTTTATAAGCCAACGTTCTCTAGGGATGTAACGAGACACTCGACGCACCATTCGTTACCGTTCAAAATATGACTTCCTCTGAAATATCTCAAAAATATTTATTTATTCATACAAACTTAGCAAAACAACTGATGTGTCCTCATATCAAAAACGTGGAAAAAAAGCAACAAAAAGGTTGAAAAAAGTGACAAAAACATAAAAAAGAAACAGCAACGGCAAAAAAGCGGCAAAAATATTGACAAAAAGCGACAAAAACTTTGAATAAATCTAAAAAAAAAAGTGAAAAAGAACCGGTTGTAATCTTTACACATTTCTATCCCTTTTTAACCGATTCACGATGCATCGTTGCATCACTAACATTCAGTGGTGCATTCTTTTTTTAAACATAGTTTATTTAATTTTTTTACAACAACTTAATAACCATAAGACAGTCCTTCCAGAAAAAGTTTGAGAGTTTTTTTGTGATTGTTGCGGGGCAAAAATCCTTGATTATGCGACACGTTTTCTTAAAAAATGTGATTGGAATATGCGAGATATTTATGCAATTTTATGCGATGAAATTGCAGGAACTTGCAAAAACTGCAGTTTGATGAAAATGAGAAAAAAAAGTGATTTCCCCCCCCCAACTTCCTGCTTTTCGATGTCGCGTAATTACGTCACTTCATAACGTTCCCATGGCAATAGGGGAAAATGGCGGCTCTTGTGTGAAGTAAACGCAACATTTTTCAACTTTCTGCTAAGATATATTATGGGAACGAAAATGTGGGGATTATGAAATCATGCAAGCCCCGCATATTTTGCACGGAAATCGGCAATTTATGCGGCGAAAGTGCGGCATATTTGAAAAAATGTGGCCCCCGCATAAATATGCGGACTTTCGCTGATTATGCGTTGAATTATGCGATCGCATAATCACGTTTTTCTGGAGGGACTGATAAGAACACGTTGGACTTGTATATGCCTTAGTGTCTGGACACCGACATGCACATGGACAGCACAGGACATCAAAATAATCAATCAAATCAATAAACAATGCCATGATGTAATCAACCAACAGTTCAGTACTACACGTTCAACACTGCTAGTATGCATGTACCAAAATCTTCACTCAGCGGTGCATTCGGAGTGGTTTCCTCATGTTCCTGCCGTGTTTATTAGCTTCCCACAGTGTCCTATAAACCCCCCCCCCAAACCCCCCCCCCTCCCAACCCTCCCAACACACAGAGCAGAGCTGCTGTCTGCTTCTACACAAGCCTTAAATGTCAGGCTCTCTGCACATGTCTTGAGATTAAATTTGATTGAGACATTTAGCAGAAAGGAAAAATAGCTCTCTGACCTTTTACCTTTTAAAAGCTTTTCCCCCCACAGAATAGAAGTGTTTTTAGTAGACATGCACACACACACACACACACACACACACACTGAAGTATACACAAACACATAATCTAATATGTAGCGATGTCTATCTCTTAATATCGTTTCTCTAAATGTCATTTCATTGGTAAACTGGTCTCCCTGCTCCTGCGTTTGATTGGTGTGTGTGATAAGACAGCAGTTATCGTCATTATCTCCTATTTGTAACTAAACATCTGCGTGCGTCCATTCCTCACACTCGCTCTTGCGGAAAATCATGTTTTCTGCATCTCATGTGAATGCTTCCTCAACATGTTGTGACATTATTTCCTTACATTTCATTTGAAACAGTAGAGTGTTTAAGGGAATAATAAAGCAGAACTAGAGAAATGTTTAACCTCTTACCCCGCACCGCTCCACCCGCAGGATGACAGCATTATGGAACTTTTATATAAATATCAACACGTATGTATCGATAGATTAGACCCTCATGTCTCGTTTGTTCCTCCCCGCTAGTACGACCCCTCTGGAGGCTTTCATAAATAGACCTTCTTTCACGGCAGACATGTTGACATGTCATAGTAGGAAAAGCACAGGTGTGTTCAAACCTATTACTGATGGCTGCATTCCACTTAGGAGAGGTCCCTGGTATTAAACCATTACTGATGGCTGCATTCCACTTAGGAGAGACCCTGGTATTAAACCATTACTGATGGCTGCATTCCACTTAGGAGAGGTCCTGGTATTAAACCATTACTGATGGCTGCATTCCACTTAGGAGAGACCCTGGTATTAAACCATTACTGATGGCTGCATTCCACTTAGGAGAGACCCTGGTATTAAACCATTACTCATGGCTGCATTCCACTTAGGAGAGACCCTGGTATTAAACCATTAATGATGGCTGCATTCCACTTAGGAGAGGCCCTGGTATAATACCATTAATGATGGCTGCATTCCACTTAGGAGAGACCCTGGTATTAAACCATTAATGATGGCTGCATTCCACTTAGGATAGGTCCTAGTATTAAACCATTAATGATGGCTGCATTCCACTTAGGAGAGGTCCTGGTATTGGTCATGCTGACTCAGTGAAATATCTTACTGGGACACTTGATGGAACTGAGCCATCGTTAAGGTTATCAATGTCAGCTGTGCTTTTCCTACAATGACAAGTCAACATGTCTGCTGTGAGAAAGGTCCATTAGCGCCCCTAGCTGTGGCACGAAGTATGACCTCATATCTAAACCGGAGAACTGTCGGTCGCGGTTTGGAACGTAGAAGTCTTTAACGTTATAATAGTCTCAGTTTGGTTATGATTAGGCACCAAAACTACTGAGGGCGCTTTCACACCTGTAGTTCGGTAGACTCGGTGCGATTCAGGGGGGGTGAAGTTTCAACACTGTTGCTCCAGGGCTCCCTTGTAAAAGAGATTTGATTATGTCAATGGGACATCACCTGGTAAAATAAAGGATTAAAAAAAAAAAACAAAAAAAAAAAACATCGTTGCCTTTTTTCATTTGGTTGAGTTTGCGTTCACACTGCACACAATCAAGACGGTCGCTCGTTTATTGGACGGAATATCAGAAACCCGCAGACACTTCTTCTCTCCGATATAATGGAGCAACACCACATTTATAACGTCTCTGGTTTCCTGGTTCTGCTTTAGTGTTTCTAATATTGTACGCTGAACGTGGCGTTCTTTAAGTTAAAAAAAAAAAAACAACTCCCTGTTGACTTGTATTTTTCAAACGGGTCTCGAACCCTGCTCCCTCAAGTAAAAGTCCTGTGTCAGTTTGACCCGTCCACCAGCCTAACCTTCCTGTCTTACACTGAAATTTAGCGCCGTTCATATTTCGTCACCTTACTTCCTGATTTGCTCCCGTCACAACTTCTACGGCCACTAGAGTGCGCCGCCAGTAGAAACGTTAACACGAGTCGTGGTTGCTGCTTGAACAAACGACTTGCATGGGGCGTTTTTTTTTTTTGGAGTAAAGCATCACCGTGATTTTCTGTCATTTTAACATGACTAATTATCGTGCTGTCGACATGTCTCTTCTGATTCTCCGTCACAAACCGGGCCTGATGTGGTTGTTGCCGCGGCAGCAGACAATAGCGCTCTGCAGCCAGACCAAAACGTGATCTTTGTTCCTCTTCAAAGCGGCTGAATGGCAGCGCACAGTGTCCCGAGTGCTGTTAATGGGCATATTTGTAGAGAGGAGGGAGCAGGAGGGAGTGGGGGGGGAGTTCTTTTTTTAGGACTAGATAATAAAGGAGGAGGCAGGAGGAGAGGGGGGATGATGTCATAGCTGCTGCACACGTCAGACTGGGTGCTTTGTTCCCGCCGGTGGCAGAATTGTCACTTTTAAAAGGAAAAATACTAATGTCATTTTAAAGCTACAGAATACCTCTGTCTGTCTGTCTGTCTGTCTGTCTGTCTGTCTGTCTGTCTGTCTGTCTGTCTGCCTGTCTGTCTGTCTGTCTGTCTGTCTGTCTGTCTGTCTGTCTGTCTGCCTGCCTGTCTGTCTGCCTGTCTGTCTGTCTGTACATTTCCATGACGTCTTTCTGCGCCTTGACCCAGTTTTTGACATTTTATTCCATCAGAACTATCAAACCTGGGTTGAAATCTAAGCCTCCAGGTAAGCGGTCATGTTAATCTAGGGCTGGGCGATATGGCTGAAAACTGTATCATGATATAAGTGTTTCATATCGGTCGATATCGATAATTATTGATATTTTTTATGACCTATTTAAAATAAGGACCAGGAGAAAAATATATTAAATTTAAACATTTTTATTTTAAACTTAACCTTCCTCTGATTATAATCCCCTCAGTTATAAAAGCAGAAATGTCAACACAACCATGGAAATCACTCAAATAATTAAAATGTAAACAAAGGTCTAAAATCACAGTGAAGAAAGAATAAGTAAGAACTGCTTAATAAGGTGTAATAAAATGGTGCAAAGTGTTAAATATAAACATAGAGAAACCTGAAACCTGAGAAGAACTATTTTCTGCAGGTAGCACTAAACCTGCAGAAAATAGTTCTTCTCAGGTTTCAGGTTTCTCTATGTTTATAGGTTGGTAACCTGGCATCTGGACAGCGCTCAGCACGTCTGCCTTCGTTATTTCTTTGTAGCGTTTAGTAAGGCGCTGATGCAGAGTACCTCTCCATGGTGGTCTGCTGCTTGTGCCGTGTTGCAGCTGCAGATGTTGTTGGACGTTGAGGGCGAATACGGCTGTGCTCCAAAGTGTGAGCGCGGCTAAGGTGGTAAAACAAGTTTGCGGTAGTGTTGGTGGGGACGACGGTCAGACTTATAAAATCCCAAAAACTGCCATACTGACTTTTCCTGTTTTATCAACAATTTCCTCGCTCGGTGCGGCACTCACTTTCCACTTATCGCTCCACGCCGCCGGTTCTGTTATTGTAGAATCCAACACGAGACAGCGATGTGGCGCAACCAAACATGATACTGTTACATAATTGGCTGTTAGAGTGTCACTCCCTACGTTGCTAGGTTACCAGAGAGTGAGTGCCTTTGTTCATGCAGCCAAACTTGCTTCGCAACTTCTGGTTTCTTCCGAAGAAGAAAAACAAGTTCTCGAACGTTTTATCGAACGCATTTTCTATTGATATTGATTATGTGTCTATGGCGATACATATCGTTATCGTTTTATCGCCCAGCCCTATGTTAATCACACAGCAAATCACATTTTTGTCTCTTTTCTTTTCAATGTTTTTGGCACTTTTAACGCTTCTTCTCACTACCATGTATAAACACCAGTAACACCAACTTATTAACACTAGAATTACACTTATTTTTTGGAATTCATGGTCAATAAACCTCATTTATAGGAAATGATACCCTATTCTTGAGTTAAAAAGCAGAAATTATTATTATTATTATTATTAGATTTTTTTTAGACACATATTTAAGGAACAATAATCACAGAATGGCACATGTCATATGTCAACGTTCAGTCGAGATACCGTTTAAAATTTTGTTTTTCTTAAATGCTAAAACATTGAACAAAACACACACAATTCAATGAAAGTATAGATTATTGTTGCACTTGCAAAGCGCGTTGTATGGAATCATCCATGTTATTTTTTTGGGTAATCAAAATTCATATTTCTGACTGAAAACCAACAGTGTTAGTCCATCTCTGAGTACTCTGCCACGTCCTGTCTGTGGCTCTCGGCTCTCTCTCGGAGGAGGTTGTGCATTTGTTGGGAACTATTTTAATCGGCGTGTTTGTGGCAGTAGGACTGTGTGTGTGTGTGTGTGTGTGTGTGTGTGTGTGTGTGTGTGTGTGTGTGTGTGTGTGTGTGTGTGTGGGGTTGAGTCAAAAGAAATGACCGTGTGTGTGTGTTCATGGCGATGAAGGAACATGTCAGCCAGTGCAACAGCGTGGCTCACTGATGTGTGTGTTCACGGCACGGAGGAAGAAGGTTATTCATTGTTGGTTCGGGTCTGCACATGTGGTTTGTTTACTAGAAAATATTAAACATTAAGGGTTTTAATTACTTAGTTCTGACATCCCTCATTTTGCCCCCCCCCCCCAAAAAAAGGGTGTGTGTTTAGATTTGGAGTTTTTATAAAGGAATAATTGAGTGGCAGTGATTGGGTTCGTCATTTGTTTTCGACTTCGGAGGGCGACAAATATAGATGCAGGGAAACAAGCTTGTGAGTGAGTGTGTTTGTGTGTGAGTGTGTGTCTTTGTGTTTGTGTGTGTGTGTTTGTGTGCGTGAGTGTGTCTGTGAGTGTGTGCGTGTGTTTGTGTGTGAGTCTGTGTCTTTGTGTGAGCGTGCGTGCATGTGTGTCTGCGTGTGTGTGTGTGTGTGTGTGTGTGTGTGTGTGTGTGTGTGTGTGTGTGTGTGTGTGTGTGTGTGTGTGTGTGTGTGTGTGTGTGTGTGTGTGTGTGTGTGCGTCCAGCCCTTCATTCTCTCTGTATTTACATATTTTGCAGTCGGGGTCTCGCTTTCCATCGTGGAGGGGTGTGAAGAATCCCTCTTTCTCACTTCCTTTTTCCCCTTTTTTATCGCATTCTTTTTGTGTCTTAGTATCCGTCAGTTCAGACAGGATGATCCCTCTTACTCATCAGGCTTTTATTATTATCAACACTTGATTGGGATTAAATAAAGAAGAGGACTATCCTCCTCCTCCTCCTCGCAGTATTGTCAGCGCTCGTGTCTTACCCTTATCCTTTTCTTTCTATCACTCTCATCTTACTCTCCTCTCCTCTGGGAGCAGAGAGGAAATGAGAGGGGGTGAGGTAATTAAATTGCATTCACTGGTGAAAATGTGTGTGTGTGTGTTTTATATTCTTTTGCTCCATGTTTTTATGTTGAGAGAAGACACATGGTCTCGTGTCTGTCTGGTGTTCTCATCGGAGTCTCGTCTCACTTTCTGTCAAATCACACACCCGTTTGAATAGATCTGGTGAACTGATCTTCTCATATCTTTGGCACTGAATCGTGAAACTAAACGGCCTTTCTTACCATCATCGGCAACAACAAATCAGCTTCCTGTCCTGAAAAATGACGCATTATGCAAGCGACTCAGCATTTGCCGTCTATGGTGATTCACCAGAATGTAAGCACATGGAGGAGTCCAGTTAAGCCAACAGCTAACTAGTCTGCACAATTAAACACAATTTTAGTGAAAACGCAATATGGACTAGTGCAATATCCAAATCACGATATTAAGCAATATTTGTTAAAGGCAAAATATGTGTCAAACCATTCTAAAATTAAGTATTGTGGTGCTGCAGAGACGTCCCGGCATACAAAATCCTATCCTACAGACTAAAGAAAAAATCTTTGTTTGGTACAAAATGACACTTCAATTTTTTTTTCTATATATATATATATATATATATATATATATATATATATATATATATATATATATATATATATATATATATATATATATATATATATATTTGTTTTTGTTTTTTTTCAATGAAAATGAGAATAATGATACAAAAATGATCATTCCCTCCAATAACGTGAATCATATTGCAATATCAGTCAAAATAATCGCAATTAGATGTTTTCCTCATATCGTGCAGCCCTACTAGTCATATTTATTGAGTGATGAAAACATGCGGACAAACCAGCAAAAAACGTACGCTTTCAAATTGCCCTTTAATTTCATAAAAACATGCCAAATTATGACATATGTTAGTTGCCTATTTTATTCTGAAAACAATGTCACTAAGTTCACTAAGACGCTGTTACTCTGCTGAAAGCTTTTAAACAAAGTCTAGAATTAAATGATCATGTAGAATATCTATTTTTCCATTTTCTGTGTGATTATTTAACACGTTAATTTAGGAATAAAGCAGGTATAACGCGGAAATAAGGAAGGTCTTAAAATGACAATTAGACACAGTGAGAGAGGTACTTGGAGCCAGCGTCTTAGGTAATAAAGGGGGACAACCCTAAGACCCCGATCGGGACATTTATTGTCTCAACTGTGGAGTTGTGGGACCTCGGGGCTTTGGTAATCTATTCGTAGCTATGAACACATTTGGATCTAATAATGTCTCTGTAATGTGGCACATTATATTTTACATTTCTTTCTCTTTTCAGATTCAGATAACTTTATTAGTCCCCAAGGGGCAATTCAGTTTTACAGCTAACCCATCCATTAAGAGTTCAAGTTAAAAAGTGCATCAGCATACAATGTATAACATGTTAAAAAAAAAAGAAAATTTGATCCAATCATTACACACACACACACACACACACACACACACACACACACACACACACACATTTGCCTGCCAGTGACAGGACAGAGTTTTGTTGTTGTAGTTATGTGTATTTTTTAACGTAATAGCTGTTTTTGCATAAGTCAGGTTTAAATATTGAATAATGTCGTTATAGCAACAAAGCAATGACACTATGAACACTCCATAAAGTCTCCTCTACCCTCTCTCTCCTCCTCTCCTTTACTTCCTTTTCTTTCACTTTCCTCTTGTTCCCTTTTTTTCTTCACGTCTTGCATCTCCTCCCTTTCCTCTTCCCTTCTCTTCTGCCATCTCCTCTCACCCTTCCCTTTCCTCTCTTTCATATCTTTTCTTTTTCTCTCTCCTCCTTCCCTTTCTCGTTCTTTCTTTTCCGTCATTTACTCAACTCTCTTCTCTTTTTCTTTTTTTTTTACCTTTCTTTGTTTCCTCTCCTCTCCTATCTTCTCCTATCTTATTTGTCTTTCCTCTCATCTCCTTTGCATGCCTCTCTTCTCCTCCTCACTCCTCTCGTCTCTCCTCTCCTCCCCTGCTCTCCTCTCCTCTCCTTTCCTCCTTTCCTATCATTTTTGTAAAGAAAGTGTTTGTTTTTTTAACATTATGTTTTGGGCATTTTTAAGACAGGATAGATGAAGACATGAAAGGAGAGAGAGAGAGGGGGGAATGACATGCAGCAAAGGGCCACAGGGAGTTAACCTCTATACATGGGCGCCCGCTCTACCAACTGAGCTAACCGGGCGCCCTCATTTGTATTAGTTTGACAGGTTTTGTTGTGTGCTTCTTATTTTATTCAGGATTTTCTTTTCTTGTTTCTGACGTTTCTCAGAAAAAGGGCCAATAAAAGGAATTTAAAAACCAGAAGCCTACTTTCCTCTCCTCTCCTTGCCTTCTTTCCTTTCCCCCTCTCCCCTCCTCTGTTCTTTGGTCTCATTCTATCAGTCTAGCAGAGAAAAAGCAGCCCAGAATGAGTCATAACTCTGTGTTTTCTTCCTGTTTTTATGACTTCTCCAGGTACAAAAATAAACACATTTTACAACCGAACTATTCCTCCTTTTAAACCTTCCTTCACTGTACTCACCCTCCTCCCTCTCCCTCTCTCTCTCTCTCTGTTTCTCTGTCTGTCTATCTGTCTCTGTTATGTCTGGTTATTCAGTGGAAGTGACAGCGTTTCTCTCCTCTCCTCATTCTCCGCTCCACCAATCAGATAACCATCGATCGGGCGTCCTCAGACACGAGCGAGTGAAGACGGGTCCTCATTTCGACTGTCCCCTTCCTCTGTTCTACACATTTATTCTCTTCGATTTCTTTCCCTTTCCCTTTTCTCCCAAACCTTCTGATGCTCGCACAGCGGAAGTTATATCACACCAGAAAACTTTCCCTGGTTTGTCATTGGTCTTTTAGCTCGCCTGCTCTGTTACGTAAAGCTGACCAATTAGGAACGCGGCTTCCTGGCCCTCTGGTCACGGAGCTTGCCGAGACCACGGGGTCATAATTAGCAGAGCAGACATCCATTCCACTCTGCTTTACAGTGTGTGCATGTGAGGGCCGCCCTGCACTGCAGACAGGATGAAATAAAAAAATGAATCTGCTGCTGCTTTCATCCTTCCTGAGAGATGGTGTGGGTGTAAGTTCGGTGTCAGGCTGTTTCTCATGAACCATTCGTACATGTAACAACTAAAAGTAAAGCTCTGTAATTCTGTGTTCCACCCAGGGATGCACCGAATCCAGGATTCGGCTTCGGATTCAGCCGAATATTGGGCTTTTTGACGGGGTTGGGTTTCTGCCGACTAGGGCTGTGCTCGATTAAAGAAATTCTTAGTCGACTAACACTCATTCAACTTATCGACTAATCGATTAGTTGATTTAATCGACAGATCTGTAAATCTGAGTTTCTCCGCAAAGAGTCATGCTAAAGCACCACTTTAATTCTTGTGTTTACCAGAGATGTGCTCGTACGTTTCTTGGAAATAAGTCATTCAGCATGAAAAAAGCATCAAACATGACTATTGGACTAAAGAGATCTAAGTTGACTAAGACCAAAAAGGACAGATTAGTCGACTAATCGACTAAAAGGGAGCAGCCATACTGCCGACCGTTCAATGCAGCAGGCTGTGAGAAAGTGAAAATGGAACTGCAGAAAAAGTTGTTGTTTGGCAGTACTTTCAGTCAAAAGAAGACCATTCAAGTCCAGCTACATGTTCAATCTGTTCAATGCTGATTGGTCTGGTGGTGGCGAGGACCCGAAACTATACACAACATGGCCGCTGTTACAACATCTGGTACGAAACATCCGAAAGAATATGACTTGCATGAAGGAATCTACAGACAGCGGCCTAAATGCAGCAACTTCAGGTAAATAAAATGAAAAATACACTGCTGTGGACGTTAATGGACTGAGGATGTGAGGAGGATTCGGTATTCGGTTTCGTCAGAATCTGAACCAGTGGATTCTGTATTTGGCCAAACCCCAAAAATCTGGATTCGGTGCATCCCTAGTTCCACCTATTTATTACTATCAGCACCAATTGACTGCTGCTGTATGACAACGCTGTGGACCGTGTAGGGGGGGATGTTTGCGTCATAAAACACAGCGCTTTCAACCCAGGCAGCAGAGTTAACATTCATGGGAAAACAAAAGATTGTCGCCCAGGAAACGCGTGTTTTAATCCAAACCCCAATCTTTTTCTCATCTTAACTAGTAGGGACAGGTGTTGCGAATTAGCCATGGCTATTAACACTGATATTCGTTTTGTTGCATTGTTATTTATGTAATAATCTTTTTAATCGTTTAATCTATGTATCTGTCCCTATTTAAATAAACTGCAAATAAAAAATAGTCATCTTGGTGCCTCAACCGAACAGTTGACGCTTACTTTTTGTCGGCTTAACCATACCGGCAGCTGAAAAGACCGACACCTCGCGGCACTCCGTTCCCCAACTGAAAGTCACCTTTTGTCAGCTAAACTCAACTAGCAAAGGCCCCTGAAACGACCAGCATTTTACAGTGCCCTAATCTTGTTAAAAAAGCATGTGACTGGTCGTCACATGACCAGCCAGCGACGCTTAATTTCGTAGGATATCATACGCAGTGTTTCCTTTAGGATCCTTTTTTAGCAGTGGGGGCAGGTCTGTCTGTTTTACCATGGTGGGCCGCCACTACAAAATCAACATAGAGGAAACACTGAGACAAATATATGACAGGAAGAGGCAATATGAGGTTTACATAAAACTGAATGACTACTAAACACTGTAAAAAGGCAAAGTCGAGGCATCGGTGCTAAATTCTGACATTGACACAGAATTAAAAGGAACAGTGGAATTAATTTTGGGTGCATGAACTCCAAGTTTCTTCCCTCATCTTATATATAGGGCTCTGGCCTGCCTAAAAAAACATGCAACATGCCACTGTTTACTGTTCAGTGGCATGGAGAGAGCTGACGGCGGTCCTGCTGTGCTGGGTTGTTTACGCCCTGCTGACAGTGGTGTCATTGTGAGCTGCAGCGTGTCGGGGGTCGCTGGCGTTGGCGGTGACGCCTACACGCAGACTCAAACTGCACATTCCTCACGACACCAGACAGGAACCATGGAGACAACAGCTCGTCACAAACAACTCTCTCTCTCTCTCCTCTTATCATCTTTTTCTTCGTCTTCTTTCTCACAAAGTGAAATCTGCAGATCTTGGCGGCAGAGTGGATCTTCCATCACACCGGTCACACCGGCTCTAAGCTCTGCTCGTTGTTCCTCGGGGCTAAGATATGAAATCCAGACCAACGGTCTGGGGCGCTGTCCTGTAAACCAGTGATTCACAAACTTTTTTTCAATAATCATACCTGCAAACTAGTCGCTTTTCGGCGAAAATCGCCGTTTTGAATGGGAAAATGTCATCCACGTGAATCGTGTAGATCCGAAGAGTTTTTATTTGGGGGGGGGGTCCGAGACCCAGTGCTAATATGGCACCGGTGCCATAACGACCGTTATCTACCGGACCGAATAGCAACGTGGATTTCGGTGCCTTATTTAGGTGCCACTTAAATGCCTGCACTTCTCTCTGATGCTCCGAAAACGAACGTTAGAGGGAACTGAAACATCGCCCCACAGGAAGCTAGTTAACACTACACTCGACAGCAGGTAACGTTAGCCTACCGTTAGCTAGTTAACACTACACTCGACAGCAGGTAACGTTAGCCTACTGTTAGCTAGTTAACACTACACTCGACAGCAGGTAAAGTTAGCCTACCGTTAACTAGTTAACACTACACTCGACAGCAGGTAACGTTAGCCTACCGTTAGCTAGTTAACACTACACTCGACAGCAGGTAAAGTTAGCCTACCGTTAGCTAGTTAACACTACACTCGACAGCAGGTAACGTTAGCCTACCGTTAGCTAGTTAACACTACACTCGACAGCAGGTAACGTTAGCCTACCGTTAGCTAGTTAACACTACACTTGACAGCAGGTAACGTTAGCCTACCGTTAGCTAGTTAACACTACACTTGACAGCAGGTAACGTTAGCCTACTGTTAGCTAGTTAACACTACACTTGACAGCAGGTGACGTTAGCCTACCGTTAGCTAGTTAACACTACACTTGACAGCAGGTGACGTTAGCCTACCATTAGCTAGTTAACACTACACTTGACAGCAGGTAACGTTAGCCTACCGTTAGCTAGTTAACAATACGCTCAACAGCAGGTAACGTTAACCTACCATTAGCTAGCAGCTGGAGTAAACATGTATATAATGTACTATAATGTAGTATTTGAGAAACACTCCAGTATAGGGAACTCTGATGTTTAAATCATACATAAGAACACAGCACCGTCATCCATATATGTTATATACTTATATATTATCAGTTGCTGAAAACTTTGGCATATTCATGAACGAGTTTGTATGAAATCGTAACAAAAACGTACGCGCAACAACTCGTATGATATCCTAGGTAATTACAGCGACTGGCGGCCAGTCACGTGACTTTACAGTTAAATTTAACTGAGGAACGGTGACTGTGAGCCGGCTACAGAGCACCGTGTGGTGACGGTTGTTTCAGCCGTCGTTACAGTTAAGTTTAAAGATAATTTTTTGGGCACTTTTATGGCGCTGGCATACTAAACCGATAATTGGCCATTGGACAGTCTGGCGAGGTCGGTGACTCGAGTCTGTTCGGTGTGTCCCGTGCCGTTGTCAGTCTGGGGGGCTGTCGGCGTTCATTTTGGGCAATCTGACATGTTCAGTCAAAGGCAGGACAGTCGGGACTCACCCGGAAATGGCGAGCGGGATGAGCGTGACTAGAGTCTCTCAAAATCGGACGAAATTTTTTTAAACTGACCTTTGTAGATCTGAAATGAAGACAGATTCAGCAACTGCACAACCTATTTCTCTCATCAAATGTTTTCAGAAACACGTTTCGGTTAACCAATTTAGTCCAATATGAGATCGGATTCTCAACAAGCCGCCACGACAGTCTGGCTTTCAATTTCTGGAGCAAACAAACCCACGTGACGCGTTCGTCCAATCAGCTGCCGGTTTTCATTTCTTGGGCAACAATACAGATTAGTGCTGCCTGATGTTATGGATAACTCTATATGTGGGCCCCCACTCTGCAAACTGAGCTATAGGTTAAGTGTAGGCACCAAAACAACTACTTAAGACCAGAAAAGATATTGTGTTTTGGGTTAAAACAGCAGTAGTACCCCTTAGGGGTGGAGGAAAAAAATTGTTACAGCATAGTACCGCAATATTTTTCTGTGGCAATACTACAATACGATACTACTATAAGTATCGATACACAGACGCCAAGTACGGATCTTTTATTCTTTATGTGTTGGTCAGTTTGTCTGCTTGCAATCCCCATTTTGCAGCAATAAAAATTGAAGTGAGATGAACAGACAGAGAAATGTATCTTTGTAGATAAAACAGATGTTGAAGTTTCCTTTTGGGGACATCATTTGAAATTGGGAAAAATTTGAAGTTGGACAAAAGGTAATAAATTGCAATATATCGCAGAACATTGTAATATGTTTGAAATCGCAATAATATCGTATCGTGACATAAGTATTGTGATGATATCGTATCGTGAGGCCTCTGGTGTTTCCCACACCTGGTACCCCTTCAGTAGAACGCTCGTTTCCTGGGTGAAAGTCTTGTGTTTCCACCTTTGCTTCTTTGGGACATGAACGCTGTGTTTAATGACCCAAACATCCACTCCTCCCTACACAGTCCACAGAAGCAATCCGTGTGGTGCATACAGTCATAAATACGTGGAATACATACAAATTGCAGTGCTTTACTTTGCATAGCCACATGTACAAATGGTTGATGAGAAACAGCCTGCACTCACACACCCTTAGGTGAATCGCTCGTGTCGACCTTGACAAATTTGCTCTGCTAAGTCTTCCACGAAATGTCACCGTCTTGTTCAGCAAAACGATGAAAGACATCACCACGGCTGTGAAGGTGGGGGGAAAAGAAGGGGAGGTTTGGCTTTTGTCTCCCAAAAAAAAGGGACAGAAAACCAAAGAGGTGAAGGGGAAAATGTGATGATGGGAAGGATATGTATGAAAGACTCAGCCCGAGCATTGGCTGAGTGTTTGAAAAGGGTGATCCGTCAAGAGGAAGGCGAGTGCGTATGAAAGAGGGAGCTAAAAATAGTCTTAGTGTCTCTGAAGACATCATGGAAGGAGTGAGAGAGGAAGAGAGGAAGAGAGAGGAATCACCTCTGCAGCCTCGGGCAGAAATACTAACAGAGGAACAGGAAGCCATGTGTGTGCACGGCTGAATGGGAAGTGATCTGCCTCCAGAGCATGCATATTGTGTGCGTTAACATACAGCTGGATGTGCGTGTGAATGTGTGCTTGCTGCTTTTTTTTTATTCCTTAATGCACACAGAAATGTAAAAAAAAAAAAACACCAATGAAGGAAAGGCAGGTTGAGTAGAGAGACTGCGAGGTAGATACTTTGTTTTTGTCAGAAGTTTCCTTGAGAGATAAATTTTGTATAGACCTTAGTGGTCCCCTAATACTGTATCTGAAGTCTCTTTTATATAGACCTTAGTGGTCCCCTAATACTGTATCTGAAGTCTCTTTATATAGACCTTAGTGGTCCCCTAATACTGTATCTGAAGTCTCTTTTATATAGACCTTAGTGGTCCCCTAATACTGTATCTGAAGTCTCTTTTATATAGACCTTAGTGGTCCCCTAGTACTGTATCTGAAGTCTCTTTTATATAGACCTTAGTGGTCCCCTAATAATGTATCTGAAGTCTCTTTTATATAGACCTTAGTGGTCCCCTAATACTGTATCTGAAGTCTCTTTTATATAGACCTTAGTGGTCCCCTAATACTGTATCTGAAGTCTCTTTTATATAGACCTTAGTGGTCCCCCTAATACTGTATCTGAAGTCTCTTTTATATAGACCTTAGTGGTCCCCTAATACTGTATCTGAAGTCTCTTTTATATAGACCTTAGTGGTCCCCCTAATACTGTATCTGAAGTCTCTTTTATATAGACCTTAGTGGTCCCCCTAATACTGTATCTGAAGTCTCTTTTATATAGACCTTAGTGGTCCCCTAATACTGTATCTGAAGTCTCTTTTATATAGACCTTAGTGGTCCCCTAATACTGTATCTGAAGTCTCTTTTTATATAGACCTTAGTGGTCCCCTAATACTGTATCTGAAGTCTCTTTTATATAGACCTTAGTGGTCCCCTAATACTGTATCTGAAGTCTCTTTTATATAGACCTTAGTGATCCCCTAATACTGTATCTGAAGTCTCTTTTATATAGACCTTAGTGGTCCCCTAATACTGTATCTGAAGTCTCAGGCCTTAGTGGTCCCCTAATACTGTATCTGAAGTCTTTTTTCCGAAATTCAGCCTTGGTGCAGAATTACAGCCACTAGAGCCAGTCATAAAGTGAAATTTTCATGACATGGGACCTTTTAAAGGATTCGGATCGGTGAATAGAACCGCTTAATCGCAGATACCAGCCTTTTAGGCGGTATCGAAGTTGAATCAAAAGTAGAGTTGTTCCGATACTTGTATCGGAACAACTCTACTTTTGATTCTATGTTAATATCATAAATAAATCTACATGAAGCATTACGTTGTACGTGGGGTCAGTTAAGGTGTGAATATTCTCACCGGAGATGCTCAGTCGCTCATCTCCACTTACATCCTCCCTCAGAGCAGGACGGATCCTCTCTGCCGCCACCGGGACGGAAACTGGGAGCTCTGTTACTGATCCTGGGTGTGTGTCTGTGTGTCTGTGGGTGTGTGTGTGTGTGTGTTTGTGTACATGCATGCTCAAGTGTCATATCGATCGACACTTCTTTGTCAGCTCTGTGGATGTCTGGGTTTCGCCTGAACATGCTGTCGTGCTGTGTGTGTTTAATAGAAAGGGAGAGAGAGGGGGGGTTGATAGCCAGTTCATTGTCATTGACACCATGTTGGTGCACACACACACACACACACACACACACACACACACACACACACACACACACACACACACACACACACAGCTGAATACTGGACTCAGAGCAGCTGTTGGACTGAGCAGGTCTGTGGCCTTGGGGAGCTGTGTGTGTGTGTGTGTGTGTGTGTGTGTGTGTGTGTGTGTGTGTGTGTGTGTGTGTGTGTGTGTGTGTGTGTGTGTGTGTGTGTGTGTGTGTGTGTGTGTGTGTGTGTGTGTGTGTGTATTGCACCATGAGAGGTTGTTGGTAACTGTCACAACACACAATGCAACATCACAAACAAACCCAGGATTTTAAGATCCTGCAATGCCACATTTGAACATTTCCAGCTGGGGCTGCAACTAATGATTATTTTCATTGTCGATTCATCTGTTGGTTATTTTCTGGATTAATGGATGAGTTGTTTGGTCTCTAAAATGTCAGAAAATTTTTGCACTTTTGCACGTCTAAAATGTATTTTTAGGCATAAACCTAAAAATATTTCCAGTAAAGGATGAAGTTTACCTGCCAAAATGAGTGCTATGTTGTAGTAGAAGGACTGTTTTTCAACTATTTGAAATTTTGGCTTCATCATTTCTTTGGACTTCCAGTCTCCTGTGCTAGTTATCCTTTGTGATAACTTCGCCAACTAGTTAGATAATCGATTAATCAGTTTGAGTCATTTCGATGTCAGCTTCTTAAAGGTGCTGTAGGTAGGATTGTGAAGATCCAGGACTTAGCCAAAAAATTTGAACATTGACAACTTGTCAGTCCCTCCCCCCTTTCCACTAAAGCCCAAAACGGTCTCCTAAGCCCCTCCCCCCACAAGGGAGAATGAATGCGTGTGCATGAGCAGTGATTGCCACGCAGTTAGACACTCTGGCCCTGATTGATGCATCTGTGGATTTTCGCAAATCTCACTACAGGCTGTAGGTGGTGTCACAGGAACCAGATTATTATTTTAATGACCTGCTTCATGTAGTTCTACTGGAACATAGGGTCAGTTTCAGCAGATATGACCAAAAGTTAGTTTTATAAGGCTTACCTACTGCACCTTTAAATGTGAGTATTTTCTAGTGTCTTCTCTCCTCTGTGACAGTAAACGGAATATTTTTGAGTTGTGGACAAAACAAGACATTTGGGGACGCCATCTTTGGTGAAAGCATCGCAAAACCAATTCCAGCTGTCTCCACCTGTTATATTTCAGTAGTAATTTAAACGCCTTTTTGAAAAATCATGTCAGAGTACACGAAGGAGTTTGGGGCAGCTTTTCAAGAGGCTGATACTTTTGGGAAATAAGCAAAAGTGTGATTTCTTCAGGTCTGTTGCAGACAGATTTCCAAAAGCTTATTGTCGGAAATCCTCTGGCGGCAGAGCAGACATGTGGCTGGATGGAAATGTTATTTTATGGGTTTGAATTTCTCATCCCATGTTAAACATGTTTAGTTAATGCGGTCCGACAGAATTTAAAAGAAGTCTGAGCCGTGACACCAACTGGGAATCGCTGTCTTTTTACTTTCTTCCTGCTCTACGTCTGTAACATAACATAACATAACAGGAAGCTCTCCGCGCTGGTGGAACGAGGGATTTTAGGGGAGTAAACACGTAACATTACTGTCGTGCATTTGTACAAAAAAAATATTTGATCTACAAATCAACAAATACACATGTGGCCATCTTCTCTCGGATATGTTTAACATGGAAGGCATTCAGCAGACAGTTTCAGATATATTGAGTCAAACATTTCCAAATTCTTTTTCATGGCAGTACTGTACACAACCCTCTATCCACCCCCTCCCCTTACTTCTTTGCTCTCATGTCGTCTCGCAGCCAATCAGAGCGAGCGGCTGGCAGACAGGCAGTAGGTTTGTATTTGGGTCAAAACAGCAGGATGCCAAGTCAGCTAACTGAGCCACAAAGCTGCTGGCACTGAACTGCTCAGCGAGTCAAACACGTCCAGATACTGGGAGGGAACTGGGAAGCTGATCCTTTTTGTGGGGCCCTTTTGTGTGTGAGGAAGTTGGTACAAAGGCAAGGAAAAGTATACGTGGCCTGTAAATATCCGGTTTTCTAAGCTCCAGACGCAGCGACGGCGGCTCTGCTAAATAGTCTCAGGAAGGAACTTGTTTTGGTGGAACGTTTGCACCCCACAAAAGAAAACGCCACATCCAATATTAAATGAAGTTAACTGTTGACACAATCCAGTACCGTGAGGTATTTAAATGAGCTGATACATGGTTAAACCTCATTGGTTCTTACCAGTGTATCTCCGTTTGTACTTGGTCCATAGCAATCTCCACCAATCAGTCCCAAAACCTCCCAGTTAGAGAGGAAATAACCTAAACATATTCTTAGTAAATCTTTACAATCATTCCCTGTATGGAGTAACGGAGTTTGAGCAACACACAGAGAGAGGAAGGTGAAGGACATCTGGTGCATGAGCCACGTGCTGGATGTCTTAATTATCCTGGAAATGTACTTCCATGGATCCGGACTAATCCTGAGAAATTAGTGTACATGGCCCAACCCTAACCGTGGAACAACAAATCTGGTTGTCAATCAGTTTAAACAGGCTCACTATACTTTTAGAAGACTCAGGCTACATGCACAGTATATGTCAAACCTCAAAAAAACGATGAGCATTAACCAAAAAGAGACACATACTTATAAAAACATACTGCTCAGTGAAGCAGTCATGACTTGTGGAAAAATGATTTTCTCATAAAGTACTTAAATAATTCAGATGGATCAGACTTTTCTTCATGATGGAAAAAAAAAAATGAATCACAGAGAGCCTCTTTATGCAACATACCCAGGGTCTTGTAATACTATTTCATTTCTTCATTTCTGACTGACTACACAGGCGGCAATGAAAGTTATTTTATTGCATTTCATGAGCTGTGCCCGGTTAAAAACGCCTGATGAGATTCAGCATGTCTCCTGCAGCCTCCAGCGAGGCCCGAAGCACAGCTCCCAGAGCCGCAGTGCTCAGCGTCATCATCCCGTGTTCCTGCGTGCTGTGTGTATCGTTCGGGGGAGGGGGGGCAGGGGGAGGCGGAGGTAGCTCGTGTGTTGCACTGTAGCTATATTAGCAATTGCCGTGCTTTTGTGAGCGAGACATCTGGGCTCATTAACAGCCGCGGCCTGACGGGCGAGTCGAGTCAGGTTGGAGTCATGTTGGAAATTAATTTGCGCCGTGAATGTCGAGTTATCCGTGTGATAGAGAGAGCCAGATGTATATGTATAGAGAGAGAGAGAGAGAGAGAGAGAGAGACCCAGAGCTGGGGAGAGAACAGAGCTCTCTGGAGAAGGTGACAAAGCAGTCAGAAACTAATTATGAAGCTCCGACTTGAGGCATTGAAAGCTCTGCTGCAGGGCTGAATATTTCACCAAAAACTGGGGTTCCATGTCAACTGAGTGCATGGATTTATGTTTAACACATTTTAAGTACAGTTATGACTTGTCCTGTTTATGATTAAATGAACTCTTGTAGAGCTTGGATTAGTTGTCAACTATTGAATTATTCGCCAACTAATTTGATAATCCAGACATTTTTTTATGAAAAGAAAGTTAAAATTCTCTGACGTCGGCTTGTTAAATGTGAATATGTTCTAGTCTCTTCTCTCGTCTGTGACAGTAAACTGAATATCTTTGAGTTGTGGACAAAACAAGACATTTGAGGACGTCATCTTGGGCTTTTTTGGGAAACACCGATCCACATTTTTCACCATTTTCTGACATTTTAGGGACCAAACAACTAATGTAATAGGACAGCTGAGATATGAAAGGGGAGGGGGAAGACATGCACGAAAGCGTTACCTGTTCTCCCCTTTTTCTGTCAGTCAGTCAGTCAGTAGGTTATCTCTCCACCCTCTCAGGGAATCTCTGTGATATTTGCTGGACGGATTGCCGAAGGTGATACACATCTTTTTTTTTCTCAGCCAGAGCTATGACACTAATAAAAGCAGGGTCAAGAACCTTAATTTAAGTTGCAATTGAAATGACAGGAGCTGTGTGTGTATGTGTGTGTGTGTGTGTGTGTGTGTGTGTGTGTGTGTGTGTGTGTGTGTGTGTGGGCTTGTTTAACTATATTCGTGGGGTCCAAAAACCGGGAGTCCAGTATACTTGTGGGGTCCCGACAGCTTTGTGGGGCCAAAATGCTGTTTTAAGGGCTGTTTGAGGGTTAAGACTTGGTTTTAGGATTAGGGTTAGAATTAGGTTATGGTTAGGGTGAGGGTAAGGGTTAAGGTTAGGCATTTAGTTGTGATGGTTAAGGTTAGGGTAAGGGTTAAGGTTAGGCATTTAGTTGTGATGGTTAAGGTTAGGGTAAGGGTTAAGGTTAGGCATTTAGTTATGATGGTTAAAGTTAGGGTAAGGGGCTAGGGAATGCATTATGTGAATGACGGGTCCCCACAAAGATAGTGCCACAAAACCTTTTTGTGTGTGTGTGTGTGTGTGTGTCTCTGTGTTTGTGGTATTGGCAAAACCCCCTCAGTTTCTATAACTAAAATTTGGTCTTTTTATTCTTACTATGGGTGAGGTTCTGCGTGAATGCTCTGTTAAATATCTACTTAATTTTTGCGTCTCAAAACATGTTGGAAATAAATGTCTAGGCCTGCATTCAGACGTGGATTTATGCGTTTCAATTTCTAACCTTGTCGTCTAATACTCCTTACAGTACGTGATCATAATTTCTAGCTTGCGGCTGTTAAACAGAGACGTCACACACTCTCTCTCTAGAAGAAGTAATCTTTCTCCTTGCTGAAAGAAACTGTAGAACGCTTCATGAACATCACTGACATCCGACTAAACTAGTGTTTTTAGTCCTATATATTTGAACATCTAGGAGGAAAGCCTCAGTCCTCCTTTGTTGTTTTTCAGCTTTTATTTACTGGTCTGGGGTCCGTGGCCATTTTCTCACGCATGATGGAAGCTCTATAAAATCATTGGGACAGAAAAAGAGCCCAAAATGAGTTCCATTGTTCGTGGATATTGCAGTACAGAATTAGCATCAAGGGTAATTGAAATGTAATTGGCTGTTAGTGTGTTGGAATTGGAAGAGGCCGTGCTGGAAATAATCACCAGCGGCGCCACAACTGGACGGAGAATTATTCAGAAGATTTGAAGCTGTAATGGAAAATGAAAATTCAAGCGTGTGGAAAAACAGCCGGTTCCGCGTCAGCAAATGAACGCCGCCAAGGGAGGTATGAAGCCAAGTCATTAGTGTTGTCGAATTCGGCGCGGCGTCCTGCTGAGCGGAGGAACAGAACGTGTCTACCTGTTTGTGGAAGCAAGGCTTCCCCTCGGGATTGAACCAGACAACCGTGCCAGTTCCTCCCCTGTGTGACGTCTAGTCTCTCATTAAACGAGCCTTGGTGTCGGCAGTATAGGCTCACGCTGTACACTGCAGCCCACTGCGGCCTGCAGCCAGCTGCTGGTGGTTAATCACGCTGCTCAGTGGGAAATGCTCTCATGGATACACTGGAGCTAGAGCTGGGCTGTGTGGAAAAAAAAAAATACCACATATACCACATACCACACACAATAGTGTGGTGGTATGTGGGTTAGGACCGAATACATTGATATTGATATTGCAGCGATGTAGGGTTGAATAGTGGTGCTTTCACAAAAATATTAACCCAATGAGAGTTTCTGAAAAAATAATCCTCAGTAATGTTGATACAATGACTATGTGGGTAAAAGTAAATAATAAAACAGCTAGTAAGTCTGTAAGTATAGAGAATAACATCACTTTACTGTAATGCAGCCTTTAAAAATCAGGAAAAGACAACACTTGTGTCATATTGCGATATCACGATGTCCACAATTGAAGATGATGGGTGCAAGTGTCTTTGCTAGTTTAAGAGCGACCCAGTTGTCAGTTTCCGTCCAGCGCCCACGTCGTTTAAATAGCAAATGTACCTGCGCCCATCTGTGCACCCGTGGGCGTGCTGGTATTACAGGGAGGTGTGTTCAGGTGCATTCTGGGCGCGCTGGTATTACAGGGAGGTGTGTCCAGGTGCATTCTGGGCGTGCTGGTTTTACAGGGAGGTGTGTTCAGGTGCATTCTGGGCGTGCTGGTCTTACAAGGAGGTGTGTTCAGGTACATTCTGGGCGTGGTGGTCTTACAGGGAGGTGTGTTCAGGTGCATTCTGGGTGTGCTGGTCTTACAGGGAGGTGTGTTCAGGTGCATTCTGGGCGTGCTGGTTTTACAGGGAGGTGTGTTCATGTGCATTCTGGGCGTGCTGGTCTTACAAGGAGGTGTGTTCAGGTACATTCTGGGCGTGCTGGTCTTACAGGGAGGTGTGTTCAGGTGCATTCTGGGTGTGCTGGTCTTACAGGGAGGTGTGTTCAGGTGCATTCTGCGTGTTGCTATCTTGAGGCAGCGGGAAGTGATCACACCATTGACCAACAAAAACCTGGTCTAAAGTCACTAACGCAGCATTTCATTGTTATTTTAACAGAGCATTAGTAAAATGCTCCTAGGCTCGAGCACAGCGCGCACACTATGCTTGTTACACACACAGGGACACACAGCAGCACACACACACATGCAGAAGATTACAAATAAAAATATTATGGTGCAAATCCTCCATCATAACAGCAATGCTCCAAGGTCCAAAAGCGCCTGGCTTTTAAAGGGAATGGGAGATGATCTCTGATTGGTTGATTGCATGTTACGCCCAAAACACACCTATGAATGAATGTGTTTGTCTATTTCAAACGGGACATGAACCCTGGTGTCTTGGGTCAAAGTCCTGTGTTTGTTTGACCCATCCATTGGAGTGTTTTTGGACACAAACCTTAACCAATCTGAATAAAATGGCTTTTACTTACTTTTTATAAGTATGTAATTTGAATTTTTTTCCCACCGTTTGCAATAAACAAACGTTAACAGAACAAGCCACAGAACAAGTCACCAAAGTCTGCTTGATTTAAAAAATAAATAAAAAAATACCAGCATTTCTGGATGTTTTAGCTCATTTAGGAATAACGATGTAGAGGTTACATTACTCAACATTTTACAAGGAGTTCTGCCGTGTTTTACGTTTTGAAATATGTTTTGTCTGCCTTCCAGGCAGCAGTTTGTTTCTATTTGTTTCATTATGCAACAGAAAAGTAGATTTTAAGGAAATGGAAATCAGCAGCTTCCTGAGAGACTTGGAAAAAAACAGCTTGTTAACTGTTACAGCATCATCGTGTGCTTCTTCTGAAGCTGGATTTGGATTTGGATGCCAGATGTTGTTAACTCCCTGTTTGGAAGTAATGTACTGTCTAAATGACTGGCTTGTAAATGACAAGGCAGCTGGTTTAAAAATTCTCTGACCACCTGAGAGATTTTTAAGAAGTAAAAAATAAACAGCTGCCTGGAAACTTACAACTGCTGTTTGCAGATAGAGTGATGGGGGGCTTTTAAATTTGAAACAACAGGATGGTCAGACAAAGTGTAAAAGTATGTGTATATCGATTTGCGGGGGTGCTCTTGCGGAATAGTCTGAATGAATCGACCAAACAAAGTGTAAACATGTTGCAATTTAAAACAAAAAAGTACCAAAGATTTTATTTTTGAGAAGTGGGGAAGTACAGAAGTGGGGAGTTGATAAGTCTAGGGCTTCTACCGATGCCTTTTCAAACAGGGCCAAGTGTTATGTTGACACTTTCTTTCAAGGATTTCATTCATTCTGGTATCAATCTCGTCACTCTTTGTCGGCTGGACTTTGAGCAAGGCACTCAACCTCGTTGCGTCTTCCAGTTTAACATCCAGCTGATGAAAGTGGTTCCCGGTGAATCTCTGTGAGATAGCAGTCGGCTCTTTCTCCAAGTAAAAGCACAGAAGACGAGTAGCTTTGTCTGTAATAGAGAGGAAGGGTTGCGTCACGGGGATTGGGAGTTTGGCTGAAACCTCTTGGCATCAACACCACTTTTCTTTATTGTCAGAAGTGTCTCTCCTCCTCTCCTTTCTTCTCCTTTCATCATGTGGCTGAACAAGCCGTGAAGCTCCCTTTTCCTCTCTTTTTTTATCATCTTCTCATCCTACTCAGATCAGGATCTTTCCCGTTGCTCTCTCTCTTTCTCTCTCCCTCTCTCCCTCTCTCTCTCCAGTGGGTTGATTACTGTGCTGCTGCTTCCCCCTCAATCCTGTGAGTTACATAAAAACTGAACTCATTAAAGTGAAGAGCTGGAAGTTTTGCCATTCTCTCGTCACGACAAGATTCCCCTCTGATGGCAGCGAGGCAGACTCGTGGCCATTAAACTGGCCTGAGAGCTGTCAAAAAGACTTTACAGAGCTCGGCATGCATTAGGACGGGCGGTAGGATCGGCTGTCAGCCAGATGTACAGGCTGAATGTACGGCCAGTGGGCTTTTCTTTCAAGGTTTCAATTACAGAAAAAGTGACTTCCTGTTTAGCGAGCCTAAATCTCTGATGAGACAATAGTAATTCCCTAATTTCTCTTGGTTGGAGTGCCTCTTAAAGGTGCAGTAGGTAAACCTTATAAAACTAACTTTCTGTCATATCTGCTGAAACTGACCCTATGTTCCAGTAGAACTACATGAAGCAGGTACTCTAAAAATAAATCTGGCTCCTCTGGCACCACCTACAGCCTGTAGTGGGATTTGCAAAAATCCACAGCTCCCTGTTCAGATGCACCAATCAGGGCCAGGAGGGGGGGTGTCTAACTGCGTGTTAATCACTGGGTAAGCCTTGTAAAACTAACTTTCCACCAAACCAAGCACTTTATACCTTTTATTAAATTCCTTCAAAGTCTTCACTACATATGTTATACTGTATGTGTCCGGACAGGCTTGGAGGCAAACTGCAACTTGACTGGTCGGTCGAGGCATACAACAGCAAGGCGGTGATTCTAGTTTTTTCCTTGTTTAAAAACTGGAGAATTTGACTTCTTTGTTTTACTAGAGATTATTATTTGAGGACTTTTTGTAATTGTAGACAGATAGGAAAAGTGTGGGGGGGAGAGAGAGAGAGAGAGAGAGATGATGAAATGTAGCAAAGGGTCGCTGGTTGGATTTAAAACCCCACAGCCGCTGCCAAGGACTCTACAGTGTGAGCTAGAGGTCGCCCCAAGTTTGACTTCTTCTGATTCTTTGGAATAATTCAAATGGAACAATCTGAGACTACGGGAGAGATGTGATGAGAGGTCATCAGTGGGGTGGAGGTCAGGGGAATTATAGGATTAAAAAGATTGAAAAGGTGCTTCATTCACGGACAGCCTAGTCTCGCATTGCCAGACCTTCCTCCACAACGCTGCGGAGGAAGGTCTGCCTAATCCACACAGCTTTCCTAGATGGGAGAAAAACGTGCTCTGGTTTATTGGCATTTCTTTAAACCAATCACAATCATCTTGGGCGGGGCTAAGCTCCGGACGGAGCCACGGTTCCTCTGCTAAATAGCCTCAGGAAGGAACTTGTTTTGGTGGAACATGTGTACGTTCAAAAGTAGTTTTAGTCGTGCAACAGAAAACTCCGATTGGACAGATAGTCTAGCTAGCTGTCTGGATTTACCCTGCAGAGATCTGAGGAGCAGTTAACCATAGTCCTCACAAATCCACCGGAGGTTAGAACGCCAACACAAAGAAAGAGGAAGGTGACATCCGGCAGAATTTCAGGCGGCACCGGAGTAGAGGATGGATTCCCGAACCGAACTCGTTGATTCGGACAGATATTTAGAAATGATGTTCGGGTTGGGCTCGGTCACATCAGCGCGATAAGGCGTTGAACATTTTCAATTTAAAACAGCTTATTATGTACTGTAGGTGCGCGCCTGTGTTAACGTGCGATTGTTGCCCCGTGTGCGCTGATGGGCTCATCTGTTGGCATTTCCGAACGCCTTCCTACAAACGTACATGTGTCATTAGTATGAGAAAAAAATACGGGCTCGGCTCGGGCTTGGACATAAATATCTTAATGCCTGTCGGGGTCGGGCCGGGCTCGGTTACTGCTCTGTCGGACGCGGCCCGGGCTCGGACAGAGAAATGCGGCCTGATCCGCACTCTACACCGGAGCGATCCCAGAAATTAAACGTTGTGGATATAGACTAATGACAGTCTGTTTCTGCACAACGTCCTCCGCAACATGAAGCAGTTCACCTGCAGCTCCACTGTGGCCTTCCAGGACCTCATGTTAGGTGTGTGTTCTATATATAAAGGCTTTGTTATCGAGCAGTGATTAACCCTAGTTTTGTAGATGTGACACACGATGATGTGGTTCAACGAGCTCACGTGGTCATGAACCCCCCCGTCATGGTTTAATAACGCTGGCTGCACGACTAGAAAGAGACACAGGTTGAGCAGGGAAGTTTTTTTTTTTAAAGAGGGGGTTTATTGAAAAGGTGACAGCTGCAACAAAGAAACAAAATGCCGGCGCTCACAGATAGCTCCAGCTAGAAGCCATCATCATCAGCGCAATCATAACAGCAGCAGAAAGTGGTCATTTATAGACAAAGAGGATACTTGCAAAATAGGATCCATTTGGGAACGAACTGTCCTGAAACCGTCTCTCATAAACACATACAGATACTTTAAGTATGCGTTATTGTACAAATTGATGGAGTAAATCAACTCAGCTGCAAATCAACTGACAAAACTCAAAATAAAACTCATCACTGATGTTCAGAAACACTGTCTTTTTTTCTCAACCCATTTTCTTATATAACCAAATTGTTAAGTGTGATCAGGTTCACTCTCATTTGACAAGGTCAGCTGATGATGGCCAGATGATGTTACCACGCCCAAAATCAAATGCTTTAAAGAGAGCGGTTATTTATTGTGCCATCAATCATTGTAATAATTGCAATGTTGATTGAGGTCTTTTTGCAGCAGTTTGCATTAGGGCTGCAACTAATGATGGGGTTTTAGAGCGAAGCGGTTTATGTCATAACCTATAACAACAGCGGTATCGGCGGAGTCTGCTGCTGGCGGCCAAAGTGTCCGGTTGTCCGTTGCTCTGCCCGCTCTTTTGGAGAGGGGCCACCAAGGCAGAAGGCAGAAGGCAGACTCGCAAACACGCCTCCAACCAATCAATCAATTGGACATCCCATCAACCACCATGTCCATATAAGGTCACTCACACTCAATCAATTAGATAACCAGTTGTTGGATTGACTCCCGGACATGCTTACGTTCAGAACGTCACGTAGGCAGAAACACAAGTCCAAAACAAGTTTCATTTTTGGCTCGTGTTTCTGCCTACGGGATGCTTTGAACGTAAGTATGTAAAGGAGTTATTAAACTTGCACATTGGCAGCTGCGTTGTAATTCTGATTGAAGTTTCTGAAGAGTCTTGTGACCAGGGTCAAGAAAAGTTGACACAGAAAAATAGGAAACATAGGTTAAACATATTAAGTGAAAGTACTAGATTAAATAGGATTGTAAGAGATAAAACGAAAGTCATACACTTTATTTATATAGCTCTTTCCATACATGTAAATGTAGCACATAATCAATAAATGGGCTAATCACTGCAGCTCTAGTTTGTGTTGATTAGTGATGGCATCCAGCCTTTCTACCTCCCCTAATACGACCTGAATGCCGCATGAAGCCTTTTCCTCTCTTCCTCTCCCTCTCGGGGCTTGACCTTCTTCCTTGGCCCCCCCCCCCCCTCTCTCTCTCCACGCTGACTGAGGGAGAAGAAGAAGAAAAAAGAAGGAGCTGATTAATCCATTAATGGAGAAAGGGAAGCTGGTTTTGTTGAAATGTGGAGACGGAGGGAGGGCGGTAAATCATATTGACTGTATTCAATGGGATTCCCATCGTCTGGGGAGCAGAAAGGGGGGTGAAGGGGGGGTTGGGAAGTGAAACGATGGAGGAGGGGAGGCTAACCTTGACACACATCCTGCATCTCACTGGATGTACAGTGTGCACATATTCTAGAGCTACAACTGCTACGGTTATTCTCACTGTCGATTAATCTGTCGATTATTTCCTGGATGAATGGTTTAGTTGTTAGTGGTTGGTCTCTAAAATGTCAGAAAATGGTGAAAAATGTGGATCAGAGTTTCCCAAAAGCACCGATGACGTCATCTTGACGTCATCAAATGTCTTGTTTTGTCCACAACTCAAAGATATTCAGTTTACTGTCACAGAGGAGAGAAGAAACTAGAACATATTCACATCTAAGCTGTAATCAGAGAATTTTTCCTTTTTTTCATAAAAAAATGACTCAGAGTATCAAAATAGTTGGCGAAATCAATTCATCTTTGCAGCTCTTACAGCAGTTAAACCCACAAACAGTGGAGAGGTGATTGGATGCCAGAGCTGAGTGTCTCCATCATCTGTTGCCTGGTAGATTTCTGTGCCGAGAGCTAACCATTGGTCTCTTCTCCTCTGCTCTCTCCCCATGCTCTCCGCTGATTGGACGGCTGCTTCCTGCTCTCAACCTGCCGATTTAACAACAACAGGTAAGCACATGTCATGTCATCTGTCTTTTTTTTTTGTTCAATGTGCAACTTTCATATAATTAGCATTGATAATTATAAGGTCTTTTGACTGAGCTGATGAGTGAAAGGCTGGATTGCAGCGGAGGTTGAAATGACGTACCAAAATAAAATGGTCACTGTCCTTGCACCCGTTATTCCTGGCGCTTGTGTTGTGGATGTTCGTGTCGAATCAAAGAATCGTCGGGCAGACCAGATGGCGCGTTAATAAGATCTTTATTCAACCGAAAGACCCTGAGTATTTACTTTTTTGTTAAGTATATTTTTTGGGCATTTTAGGCCTTTATTTACAGTACAGGCCAAAAGTTTGGACACACCTTCTCATTCAATGCGTTTCTTTATTTTCATGACTATTAACATGAGTAAGAATGAGGTGTGTCCAAACTTTTGGCCTGTACTGTATATAGGACAGCTGAATATGTAAAAGGGGAGAGAGGTGGAGAATGACATGCAGCAAAGGGCCGCAGGTCGGAGTCGAACCTGGGCCCGCTGCGTTGAGGAGTAAACCTCTATACTGTATATGGGCGCGTGCTCTACCAGTTGAGCCACCCAGGCGCCCAACCCTGAGTTTTTTCTGCAGAAAATGACTGACCTTCCGTCAGCATTCGTTCCTTTTACCAATAGCCACAAACAGGCCCCCACTTCTCAATGGACATCCCAGCTACCAACATCCCCAAATAATGCTCCTCCAGTCATTTAGATATAAAGTTGTTGGATTGACTCCCAGACCTAATTCTGAACTTCGTAATAATTTCTATACTGTAATATGCATCCCCAACCCTCCCAGGTCCTCACCGTTCCACCGGGTGGACTCTATCTTCTCTGATAATGTGGTGCGTCATCATCATCACCATCGCAGGAGAAAATACATATATTTCTTTTGAGGCAGGAGAATGTAAACTGTGAACTGCAGGAAAAAATAAGTGCGTTGCTGCTCTTTTCCACCACAGCTCCTTTGTAAGGCTGCGTTTGCACAGCCTGCATCAGCCGTCCAATGGTCCGGCGAAAACGCAGGTCTTTTTCTATTCACGTTGAATGTGGGTAGTGCGTTTCGGCTGCGGTGGGGAGGGGGGCACACTCAAAGAACGCAGCGGGCCTGCAGCGAAAAGTTGAGACCGACTCAACTTATGGAGAAACGCAACCCCACATCGCGCTGCGGTGGCCAATGATGTAACCGGCGATCAGACTCGTTGGTGTGTTTTGAGCTCTGGTTTGAGGCAGTCACTGCCTATATTGCTGCCACAAGAAAGTTTTAAAGTGCTCATATTATGCTCATTTTCAGGTTCATAATTGTATTTAGAGATTGTACCAGAATAGGTTTATGTTGTTTAATGTTCAAAAAACACCATATTTTTGTTGTACTGCACATTGCTGCAGCTCCTCTTTTCACCCTGTGTGTTGAGCTCTCTGTTTTCGCTACAGAGTTAGACATCTCCCTTCTCTTCTATCTTTGTTGGGAGTTGCAAATGCTCAGTAGCTAGGTAAGGACTACTAGCCAGTCAGAAGCAGAGTATGAGGCTGTGCTACGCTAGCAGCTAGGCGAGCATTATAACGTGTGTTCCAAAGTGACCACGTTTGTCTCTGAAGTAAAGGCTGGACTACAATAGAGCTGTTTGTGAACAGTGTTTTCTGTTGGAGATGGTAAGGACGGACTTTGGGCTTTTTCACTTTGTAAACCTATAATGTGCACAAAAAGATATATAACACAATAAAGGAAAGGGGAAAATCCAAACAGCATACTATGAGCACTTTAAAACACCAAACACAAGCACTGAACTGCCCGGGAGTTTTTGTAATAACTGAATGTTTCCTATCTTACCAAAAACCCATTAAAAAAATGACTTTGAGACGAGGGAAACAGACGTGCAAAAATGTTGATAACTCGTTTGACTTATCCCTGCAGCACTCTGTTATCCTGAGATCTATTTGAATCAAGTCTGACGTCGCATCACTAGATCTTTCTTCTTTTTGTTTAAACAATGTATGCACATCAGCTGGTATGTTTTCCGCTGGTCGGTTTTTATTCTATATTATTCCTTTATTTGACTGATCTTTTTTGTATGCACACGACTTTCGAAAAATGTGTAGTTCGTCACGGTCTACGGTCTAATGTAACAACCCCCAACGGTTAGGTTCCAGCCCCCTGAATCATTGCCAACATCTCCTCACAGATCTTTGTAACATCCCTCACACATTTAGTCTCATGTTTAATTTAACATTACATGCTGGATGTTGAGTTACATGCTGTACATACAGTAGAGAAAGCCTTAATGAGACTAAAGTGGCTCTCCATCTCTTTTACCTCACTGGTTATTTACCGCAAATATTAAATATTGATTAAAAACCACAGCGGTCCAACCCAACCTTGATCATTTCAAATCCAATATTTGTTCACTGATCTGGAACCTCTCTTGGTACGGCCGAACAGTCTGCCGATGCTTAATTCATGGTATGAAATCAATGTTCAGGCTCATTTCTGTCTACGTGATCTCATTAGCCTCGGCGGGGTAAACCGGCAGCGGCAGCGGATCAATGTTACAGAGCGGCAGCGTGCTCTCGATTCAGAGGATTGGTCGGAAAAAAGGAGGCTGGCATCGAATGACTGACAGCAAGGTGTGCAATTACAGGGCCGAAGTGAGGATCAATCAATATCTTTTTGGTTAATATAAGCGTTGGGAAAATAAATATTTCTTGTCTCTGTGCGCTAGTATCAACATTGTCTCTCCTTTCTGTTTGTTTAGTGTGAATTAGAAATGTTCCCGAATCATTTTTTCCTTCCTTCCTGATACCGATTCCGATACCTGAACTTGTGCATCGGTGGATACCAAGTACTGATCCGATTCCAGTCCATTAAAAATAAAAAATATATATACAGCTGTATACTACTAACCCTGTATGAATGTGATTTGAAAATGATATGAAAACATGAACAAATACAACCATAGGGTCCTATCTTGCACCCGGCGCAAGTGTCTTTGCTAGTTTAAGACCGACGCAGATGTCAATTTCCCGTCCAGCGTCCACATCGTTTAAATAACAAATGCACCTATGCCCACCTGTGCACCCACGGGTGTGCTGGTCTTACAGGGAGGTGTGTTCAGGTGCATTCTGGGAGTATTGCTATCTTGATGGCACCATTGACCAACAAAAACCTGGTCTAAAGTAGGGCTGCACGATATGAGGAAAAGCTGCAATGTGCGATAACATTGTTTAATATTGCGATGACGATATGACTTGCGATAAATATTCAAATGTCAATGAAGGTTTTCTCTGTCATTCATTACTCTATATACATGGGTTTCTCGGCAACGTCATCACTGCTTGTGCACGCAACCAGGGGGCAGAAAGAAGACGTGTTGTGTAGCTAGCTAGTAGTAGCGGCATAGCGTAAGTCAAAATGCCAAGGAGTTGTTGCGTGGTTAATTGTACAAACAGAGCCAGTGATGGGTGCGTGATGTTTAACATACCTAGGGGGAAGCATGCTTTTGCCAAAAACTGGCGGAGGTTATAGCTTCAAGCCGTAAGAGGGGCTGATTGGGTTCATATGCAAGAGTCAGGCTCCCATTGTATCAATCAGAAAAGTTGCGTCGATGTTTTGGTAACGTTAGCGCAATAGCATTAGCCTAGCCTACTAATTAAATATTACGACTGCCTTCGGAGTATATCTGGGTCCACGTTGCCAAGATAAGACCTGTGGCGTTAGTGCTCCTTTTGTACATAACTTTATTGAATGAAATATTAAGCTTCGCTCCTCTGAGATGGTTGGGTTTTTGTTATGTTACATACAAAGCTAACTAGCCTACATTAGCTAGCGGACATTAGCTAACGTTGCCGAGACAGTGGCATAAGAGCTTCTGCGAGCTAACCAAGACAGTGTTGTCGCCCTCTCGCCCACAGTCAACCTCTGCTGCTAAAAACAATCAACCTGCAGTGATGTTTTGAAACAAACATATCGTACCTTTTCCCAGAAATCCTGGCCATTATTTTAAGGCATAAACCAACCATAAGGGTACACTCAGGAGTAACCCTGCTGCTAACATGGGCTATTACATTAGCCTAAAATGATCATTATAGCCATACATATATATCACATTAACACTTCAAAATGATTAAATTGTAATCGGTCAAAAACGTTAGCTTTGTAAGACGATAGAGTATGTGTTATATAAATGCCATGACAAAATTCAAAGTGTAAATATATGCAATGTATGTCCAAAGTCTAGCCGCGATGTTTCCCCATTGGAATGAATGGCAAACAGAGCTATAGCTAGCTTCCTCGTAACGAGACCTCTCCAGTTCACAAAAACTGATTAAATTGTAATCGGTCAAAAACTTTAGCTTTGTAAGGCCTTATAGTATGTGTTATATAAATGCCATGACGAAATGAAGGGACTAAGACAATGTGCACTGAGACAAAAATGCGTTTGCATTATCGGACCAGCTCACCAATCTGGCTCTCTGCCACTGGTATGCGCACGCACCCTGTAATGTTTGTAAACAGGAAACCCGTCTATTCATCGTGTCAGCCTGTCTGTTGCGATGTGTTCATCGCGCAAGTTCATATCGCGATGACGATGAAAATTCGATGTATCGTTCAGCCCTAGTCTAAAGTCAATAACGCAGCATTTCATTGTTATTTTAACAGAGCATTAGTAAAATGCTCCTAGGCTCGTGCACAGCGCGCGCACACTATGCTTGTTACACACACAGGGACACACAGCAGCACACACACATGCAGAAGATTACAAATAAAAATATTACGGTACAGCAATGCTCCAAGGTCCAAACGTGCCTGGCTTTTAAAGGGAATGGGAGATAATCTCTGATTGGTTGATTGCATGTTACGCCCAAAACACCCCTCTGATTAATGAAGACACTAAGTACAACCCTTTAGAACCAGGCGCCCGACGCACAGAACCTATTTTACCGCCTTCAAACTAGCAGAAGTGGATTCGGACACGCCCTAAACACACCTGCACCAGGCGCTTCACACCGTGTGCTCAGATCGTTAAAATAGGGCCCAGAGAGTGAATGCTAGAGAACTTTCTTTTATTATCTAGTTTGACAGTCAGTCATAACTGGAAAAGAACATAAATAAGAACAATTCTGAAAAAAACTGTGAATCAGCAATTAAAAAAAGTAAAATAAAATACATTTAAAATTTTAAACAGTACAGTTACAATATAAAACAGTTGACCAGCGCGGTGACCAAGTAAATGTAACCCAATAGACTGGGGGGCGCTGTTTCGCTGGCATGTTGAAATGCCGGAATGGGAACAACTCCAGTGGGAATGAAAGGACGTTCCTCTCTGTGTAATAGGATGTAAATAGGCTAGAGCTTAGTTTCGGTGGCTGACGGGTCTGATTCAAACGTGAGAGGCAGCCGGCTCATCAATCTATTCGGACAGCTGCAGATGGATCCCGGACGGCCAGGAGAGTCCATCAGAGCCCCCGCTGAGCGCCACAATGGTCTGCTGCTGGGTGACAAGCTCTTCTCCACGCTTTCTCTTCGCCTCATCGCTCTTTGTTAAGGACAGTTCTGAATATCCCCCCCCCCTCTTTAAATTCCCATTTCAAAGTTGCTGTTTTTTTTAAAGGTGCACTGTGTAGTGTTTTAAGTATTTTATTAGCTAAAATCAATGTCTTCATTCATAAATATGTTCTCATTGGTGTAAAATGACCTCTGCCAATGATCTGACATCTTTAAACAAAGAATTTCTTATTTGTATTTACATTGGACGGGCAAGTCCAAGGAGGCTTCCATGTCTATTTTGAAAAGCTATAATTGCTGAGCGGGACATAAAGCACTAGCCAACCTCTCTAGCTAATCCACAACGCGTTTTCGTTCAGAGCCAGTGTCACGTGACTGAAACCAGTGACCATCTGAGATCAGTGAGAGGCGCTTGTTACTGCCCCGGCTAATTTGAAAGCCTGCACTGCACTTTAGTTCATAATGGAGGATCATACTTATGCTGAGCCACAGGAGAAGGAATCCTCATCGCCGAAAAAGCGAATTAAAAAAGCAACATGACACATAACGGCTACCATAGTTGCAACACGCATTTGAAAAAGCGAGGCGCTAGAGAGCACTGTTCGTTTGAATGCAAAATACAATTTCACCGCTAGATGGGAGAAATTCCTACACAGTGGACCTTTAAGGATCTCCTCGATGTCTCTCAACATGCAAACACGGGAATCTCCGAGATACTTTAGATACTGCAGGTTTATGTTATGGTCGTCACTTTTAATTATTTCATATTTTTCTCTACGGAATCATGATTTTTCAGTTACTTTGCTTGCAAATGGTCTTTTTCCCTCCGGTGTGCTCAGTGAAGTGAATCACCCCAGGCAACCGTTCAGGTCCCACAAATCTCCTGCTTTCAACTACTATCTATCTGTATATCTATCGTCCAGTACTTGCAGCGTTGGGTGGTTCGATCCCTGGCTGCTTGTCTACGTGTCGAAGTAGAACCCCTAAATGTAATCTCAGATTTCCTTCATCGCTTGATCAACGACGTCGTCGTTCATGGTTATTCCATCTTCATTCAATCCCCACTGGTATTGGGTGAGAAGAAATGAGTGTAGTGAAAGAAATGTCTCTGTCTATTCAAAGCTCAATTAGTCTGGATCGACGCCACCGGCTCCGGATGTCCCTCGTCTTGCTAAAGTTTTGATGAAAATTTGGGTCGTGCAACAAGTCAGGTCTGCTTGGTTCTTTCTGGGAATGATTGGAAAAATTTACTAAGAATATGTTTAGGTCATTTCCTCTCTAACTGGGACGATTTGGGACCGATTGGTGGGATTGCTGTGGACAAAGTACACACGGAGATATACTGGTAAGAGCCAATGAGGTTTAACAATGTATCAGCTAATTTAAATAGCTCACGGTACTGGATTGTGTCAACCGTTAACTTAACTTAATATTGGATGTGCCGTATTCTTGCCGCTCAGGCTGGAAACCTGGACGTTTTTCTATCCTGCTTCCGTTACAAATCTTCGGGAACCAATCACAAACTGGCTTATCCACCTGGCGCGCTATTGGCGGGTTTAACATGATAACAATAGAGAAGCGCCGGCAAGCGAACTAAGCCCGTTGATCACGCCTCTTGTGCAGTAGAAACAGAGCAGACTCCCCAGACTAATGTTCAATTTTAAAAGATGGAGCTTGGTCTGGTGATAGCCAGACTACCGTTCTGCCTCTTGTCTAGCTCCAGTTTTCCGTTTTTCGTCTCCTTCCTACTTTTCTTTCTTTTACCCTCAAGTGCAACAGGCTTATTATCAACCTTATTTAAGTTCTCCTAAAGAAATAAAAGAGGAGGAATGCCCCTAAGTTGCATTCACTCGGCCGGCTCGGTTGCTGTCAGAAATGTCTGCCTGAAGTGCTGCAGAGACCCCACTCTTGACTCCTGGCTTTACTGGCTAGTTTTCAGCACAGTGTGAGTGTGTGGGTGTCTGACTGTGGCCTGCAGGTCCAGCAGCCCCAAGCACAGCATGATTTAAAAAGATTTCTCTGTGCCAAAACACTGAACCGATAAAGAAAAGAAGATATCTCCCGGCATGAGCTGCCTACTGAGCTGACGGTGATTTGGCTCTACTCATGGAGGAGAGAAGGTCTACTCTGTTGTGTTCACTTTGGCTTTCAGCAGTCAGTTTGGATTTTAGAGCCTTTATTTTCATTTTTTATTCCTCTACTCTTTTTAGAAGATCATTGTTCAGTATTGTGTCCAACCTGCATGCATCTTAAAAGACACCAAATATACTGTAGCAAAAACCAAATCTTATCTCAAGGTTCAAGGCTTTTATCCACATCACTCTTTGCTCTTCCTCACCGGTTTTATTTTCATTTATCTTCTAATTTGCTTCATCACTTGATCAGGAAAGCTTTAGTGGTTGTTACTTATGGTTATTCAATCTCCACACTGGTGTGAAGTGAGAAGAACAAGTTTACGTACATTCGTTCATATTCGACTTAATGTCCCGCCCACAACACTGCCTGACTCTCTTTTACTGGGTATTATGTTGAAAGTTACTAATTTATTAAATAATTGCTTAAAGCATTTAAACACAGTTTTGTGTTGGAGTGTGTAACGTTCTAAAATCCTAATTTTGAATTAAAGATTTTCATTTTCCCCCAACCTCTATTCCGCCGTCAAACTAGCAAAAGTGGATTCGTACACGCCCTAAACACACCTGCCCCAGGCGCTTCACGCCGTACTCTAAGATCGTTAAAAATAGGGCCCGAAGTTGTCTCCTTTTACGAACTGTACAAACCAAATCTGCCACAAGTGACTGTAAGCAAACCTGACATTAAGAACACCGTTTTTACATTTTGGGGTGGAGGTGTGAGGAATAGTGTGAAGTCTAAAGGTCTCCAAACAACAGCTGACCTGTCAGCATTAATTACCATTGACTGCTCATGAACTGTGCGTAAGTGATGTTCGACGCATATGTCGTCTCCAGACACTTTTCACATCGTTGCAGAAAGTTTTTCAGGAAGTTTCCTGGAAAACTTCCACCTGCTGTTCCCCTCAGTATCAGTTTCACAGAACCACGCGTCATTCTCCTGGAAGCTGAAGGACCAAAAAGAAAAAAATAGCAGCTGTCTCCTTTCAAAATAACAGATTCCCAAATGCCAAGCTAGAGTTTTTACTCCTGCTGGACCAGAAACATCCTCGTCCACCACAAAGCGAACAAAACGTTCAACAGACACTGGAAGTCCCTTCCTGCAGAGCTGAGTGAGTGAGGAACTGAACAAGCTGTCAGTCAAGTAAAGTTTACCTCTGTTGAATCCATTTTTTTTTTTTTTTATGGAAATCAGCCTTTGACAGCCAATCACATTTAGGTGCTTCCTTTTAAATTCCAATCCTGTGTTCTGCACAACAAATAGTTTTTTTTATGGCCATCCCGATATCAACTTGCGTACGCATATCTCCAAAGACTGCAACACACCGCGAAAGACACTGAGGGTGTATAATTCCCAACTGGTCCAATACTGATAATTGGTAAGTGGGTCTCAGCATCAGGTGCCAACGCAAAATCCCCCGTACCAGGCAGAGCAGCAGCTCTCACATAAGGAGGCAGGTTGGGGGGTTGGACGGGTCAAACAATACAGGACTTTCACCCAGGAGACCGGGGATTCGTTCTTGTCCCGTGTGTCACTGAAACGTACATTTGGTAACTCCACCCACCATCTTATCGGCAGCACGGTGGCTCAGTGGTTAGCACTTCTGCCTCACAGCAAGAAGGTTCTGGGTTCGAACCCAGGTTGTCCCAGGCCTTTCTGTGTGGAGTTTGCATGTTCTCCCCGTGCTTGCGTGGGTTTCCTCCGGGTGCTCCGGTTTCTTCCCACCATAAAGACATGCATGCAACTAGGACTACAGTTGAAAATTAGCTGACTGGCTAACACTGGCGCATTTACAGAAATGTTGATTAATGTGCATTGTCCTAATATAAATAAATAAATCTTATCCTAACACTGTCCCATTCTTGTGTCGCATGTCATTTAAGCATATGTCCCGGGGCGCCTGGTTAGCTCACCTGGTAGAGCAGGCGCCCATATATAGATAGATAGTTTACTCCTAGACGCAGCAGCCACAAGTTCGACTCCAACCTGCGGCCCTTTGCTGCGTGTCATTCCCCCCTCTCTCTCCCATTTCAAGTCTAAGCCTAAAATATACCAAAAAATAATCTTAAAAAAAAAAACTAAAACATAATAATAATATCATAACAACAAGAGCGACAAAAGTGACACCAAGAGTCCCGACCAAGCGCGTCTAAATATCACGCTAAAGGAGACTTTTTGCGTCAGTAACAAACGCCAAAGGCACCTGACCAAGCATCGCATTTGAGTGAGAATTTGTTGGAAAACAGAAAACTGCATTTTGTAATGTAACCATCATTCTTTCTTTTAGGGCTGTAGGTAACAATTATTTTCATCATCTGTGGATTATTTTCTGGATGAATGGATTAGTTGTTTGGTCTCTAAAATGTCAGAAAATGGTGAAAAATGTGGATCAGTGTTTCCCAAAAAGCCCAAGATGACGTCCTCAAATGCCTCGTTTTGTCCCCAACTCAAAGATATTCAGTTTACTGTCCCAGAGGAGAGAAGACACTAGAACAATATTTACATTTAAGAAGATGGAATCAGAAAAAGTTAACCTATTTTATTCATTAAAAACCGACTCAAAACGATTAATCAATTATCAAAATAGTTGGCGATTAATGTAATAGTTGACAAGTAATTGATTCATCTTTGCAGCTTGTGCCTTTTGTGTTCCGTTCAATGTTCAGTTTTTTAATAAAAGATTTGAAATTTTTTTTTGATTCAACAAGCAATTGTTGTATTTCAGCATTATACTGAAAGCAGCAGAACTGAGCACATTATAATATTTGTTGCATGTAATATTGTTAATTACGGAATTCAACGTTTTCACATATCTTTCTCATATCGTGCAGTTCCAGATTCCTGTTCCTCCCGGTGTCTTGATTTCTCGTGAATGCCCCGCTTTTCCTTCCACGGAAAACATGTTAGGTGAAATGGAAACTCCAAATTACCCTGAGTTGTGGGCATGTTCATGTCTGTACCTTGTGATAGAGAAGCAGGAGCCCTTTTCAACTGCAGGAGCTTAATTACCCGTAACATGGGGCATATAGAGGCGACGGAGGGACTGACCTTGGCATTTGTACATGCTGTTTGGTATGCCAATGTGGAAAATGGTCGGGGGCGGGGCAGACACCAGTGGAAAAAGTGTGAACATGAGAAACAAGATTAGAGATTCAAGGTTCCTGCTGGGGCTGGGGCTGGCACAAACTGTGCTAAGTTTAGTTACACACTCGTTCATTACTTCTTCTTTAGTTTCTGTACACCTTAGATGTGAACCCATTTCTTACTGTTTTTAGTAGTCTTTATGCTAAGCTTAAGCTAACCACATCCATCTGAATATCTCACTGCTACATAGAGAAGTGAAGGATTTTACATTTTCAGTGTTTGAACATGTTGAACTGTTCCTTTAAGTTACAGGATGACTCAGTTTGGCAAAATTGTTCAATACAAATATTAGCAAAGACATCTTTAAGTCCTTTTAGTTTTCAGTTTGAAACAGCTTTAACTGTGTAAACATAACGATTATCTTTATGAACTCTTCGTCTGACTGGATATGGGTCTCTGGCGTGTTTAAGGAGTGATTCGCCACATCGGAGGGAGTCCAGAGGGAAAGTCTTTTGGGTTTCCTTTATTTAGTTTTTCAATTCAATTCAATTTTATTTATAGTATCAATTCATAACAAGTGTTATCTCGAGACACTTTACAGATAGAGTAGGTCTAGACCACACTCTATAATTTACAAAGACCCAACAATTCCAGTAATTCCCCCAAGAGCAAGCATTCAGTGCAACAGTGGTATAAAGTTTCCTTTATAATGTACTACTATAACAGCTGAGTACTCTTTTACAGTAATGGAAAGGGGCTTCAACCCACCCCCAGTTTTTTACATTCAAGTCTGTTCGAAGAAATTTTTATGAAACCAAGGCATGGGCCGTTAATACGATTCTGACAGTATGATAACCTACTTTCACAGTATTGTGGTATTATAATTAAAGCTTTAAAATGTATTATTATTTTAAATGTCTTGGTAAAAAACTACTTTGAACACGTATTTATTTAATGTTTTTAAACACTGCACACTGGCAGGGAGAAGGATTAGTAAACTGCAGTTTCTCTCCTTGACCACTCATAAAAAACAGCTCATAGGAACGGTATGACAGAAAAGGTTAGTGGTTTTAAAACCTTGATATTTTCAATCCGCGGTATACCTTGAAACCGTTAACCAGCCCATGCCTACTGGTGACCTATCCAAAGTCCAGACTCTTCTTCTGCCCATCCTAAAAAAAAAAGCATTTCTAACTTGTTTCTTAAGTTGACAAATTTGTCTAGGTGGTGATTTTGTGTTAGCGAGACTAGGGTTGGGTACCAAAACTTGGTTCCTCAATGGAACCGGTGGGAATCAGACCGGATTAGAACGCAAATTTCAGTTCCTCATTTCGGTGTTGACTGAAACGGACGTAAAAATACCACACTTTCTAGGTAGTCTACCATTAGCTAGCTACCGTAAATGTAGGCTACTTTTAAAATGCCATATTTTCCCTCTGGGCTCACCAAAACAGACGTAAAAGCATATTAACCATTCGCTGCATGTGATTAAAGCAGAGGTGTTCGACAGCTTGTGGACATTGCGTTACAGGTCATTTAGCTGACGCTTTTATCAAAAGCGACTTCCAATTGCTATATATGTCAGAGGTCGCACGCCTCTGGAGCAACTAGGGGTTAAGTGTCTTGCTCAGGGACACATTGGTTGATGTATTGCAGTGGGAATTGAACCCAGATCTCCCACACCAAAGGCAGGTGTCATATCCACTGAACCATCACCACCCATCATTCCCAAGTTGTTAATAATGTTATTTATTGTTGAATTATTGTAGTTGTGTGTTCGGTGACTTAGGTTTACTTATTATATATTTAAGTACTTTAAAACTTTAATATATAGTTACATTTAAATAATTTTCAATTTAAAAAAATAAACTCCATAAAAGAGCCTTTCTTTGATGTAATTTTTCAGTTTTTCAAGTACCGGTTGGGCATCGGAATCGTAAAAATCCAAACAATACCCAACCCTGAGCGAGACGTCACAGTGTTTAGCTCTGTTATTAACATTATAGCAAATGAAAATCCCCAAGTCTGATAAATGCCATGAAGAGATGTTCTTCCCGCCTCATTTGAGTCGTTTGGACGCTAAGCAGCAGAAGCTTTTTGTTCTCTCGTGGTATTCACTAATTGGAACCAACACGCCAGCTGATAATGATGTTGAAGGACTGACCACAGGCACAACCTAACAAATTAACAGAGCCAGCTGGAAGGCACTAACAAGATGGCATTAACGGCAAAATAAACACAGCGAATTCAAGCAGCCACTCTCTCTTTCAAGTTAAAAACACAAGGTGTAGACGGCGCTGAAATGGCTGAGATCTGTCTTTAATGGATTAGTTGTGTGTAGGGGTGTTAAAAAAAAATCGATTCATATACATAGATAAGTAAAAACTAAATACAATCTTATAAAAACCAATGAATGAATAAATAATATACACACAAATACAGGCTTGTAAATTGCATGTACGATACGCAGGAGTTGTAATTAGTAGGGGTGCAACTGATCCCAAAACTCACGGTATGGATCGGATCATGGTTTTGAGTCATGGATCGGCCCAAAAAAGAGGGGGAATTTAAATGATGTATTTAAAATGTAATAATAACTTTTATCAATAATAACTTCTTTAACCAGTAAATTGCTGTTAAACGACAAAAACAGAAGAGAATTATAGAGCAGAGCTGGCATTTAAGTGGCACCGAAATCTACGGTGCCTAAACAACCGGTAATGTTATCTACCGGACGGAATCCGGTAGATAACATTACCGGTTGTTTAGACACCGGTGTCATATCCGGATTTTAACATGCACCGTTCACGTAGAAAAGAAAAATGTGTTCCTTGTATCTTATAAAACTGACTTTCTGTCATATTTGCTGAAACTGACCCTATGTTCCAGTAGAACTACATGAAGAAGGTCATTTAAAAACATAAATCCAGCTCCTCTGGCTCCACCTACAGCCTGTTGTGCAATTTGCAAAAATCCACAGCTCCCTGTTCAGATGCACCAATCAGGGCCAGGGGGGAGTGTCTAACTGCGTGTCAATCACTGCTCATGCACACGCATTCATTCTCCCTTGTGGGGGGAGGGGCTTAGGAGACCATTTTGGGCTTCAGCGGAAAGGGAAGGAGGGACTGAGAAGTTGTGGATGTTGAAATATTTTGGCTAAGTCCTGGATCTTCACAATCCTACCTACAGCACCTTTAAGTAGCAGCGACAGTCATAGGTGTAATTTACAGGGGGGGGGGGATCAAAACTGGCCAGTGCCACCCACACCAAAAACCTTTTTATATAAGAAATTTGCTCCTAACTTGATGCAGAAAAGGCACAAATTGGTGCAGAAAAATTCACCAGAATGCAGAAAATGTTTGACATTAAAAATTTCAATTTTGCTCGAAAGTGGAGACCTCAACCCCACCACACCCACACCATGCATCCCTGAACCATGAGCATTGATCCGTACGGACCACGGATTAACTGTGAACCCGGCAGCGGAATTGTTGTGAATACAGTCTTTGATATTATTTTTTCCTCTGTAGGTGGCATAGAATGTATTCATTAAAGAAGATTAATTGGGACTTTGGAAGGGATTCTTTCTTGGCTCAGAGAGGGAACACGGGAGGTTTTGAGAAGCACCAGAGGCCAGGGGTTCACAAGTCCTGGAGATTATCGATCCGATTCAGCTGAGAGGAGAGAAATCAATGAAACCGAGTTGTCAAGTCAGTCGTGTCTCCCACCGGTCGCACGTTGGTTTCATTTTGCCTTGTGGAAGATTTTCTGCAGAAGGTTGTTTTTCACCAGCGGCGCTCAGAGCTCAACGCCGCGTGAGTGGACCTGCCAGTCAAACACACGGAGGTTGTTGTGGCGTGTGTTTTGCAGGTGGCATTTATTTCTTTGTTCAGCAGGAGTGGGTTCACTGCACATGCTAACTGCTGCCTGTTCCACATCGACCTGACAGAAAATCCAGCTCTCCTTTGTTCCAGAGCTTTTTAAACCGCACTATTTTCTGACATTTTGCAGACGATGAGGTTTTATTTTAAGCATGTATAGATTGACAGAAAAACATAAATAAACAGATGAATACATAATGAACTGGACTTCTGTATTTAAAAGATGTTGCAGACAACCAGTAAATGACCTTAGAAGAAATCTCTCGAATGTATGACATTTCAAGGAAACATTTTATTAAATATCTCCAAGTGAGGAACTTTATTTGATCCATGCAAAACCAGTCAATCGGGACTCTTGCACTCTCATCCTTAGAAGAAATTATAACAAAACAAGTGCAATGAGAGCGGTTTGATTTCATTAATATATAACTGGCTTGCATCTGGCTCCAAAGAAACATTGACTTTTGTTAAAAAAGTTAAATAAATGAAGCACATGAATCCATACGTCTCAGTGTAGAAACACGTCTTCCACTTCACCTGATTTCACTTTACTTTATTGTTCCATCAAAGGAAACTGACCTCGCAGCACAATACATATGAAGTACACGAAATGCATGAATATTTAAAACACATCCAGCACTAAACTCAATAAATAAGCAGCGGGCTCCAAACAGTCCATCCGTATGCCGCTGCATTTTGGACCATCTGAAGCGTTCGGTTTATTAACGGTCCACAGCGTTCTTATACAGCAGCAGTCGATGTGGTGCACACAGCAAAAAATATGTGGAATAAATACCAATTACAGAGTGGTACTTCAGTAAAAGTACTAATACCACACTGTAACAATACTCTGTTACAAGTAGAAGTCCTGAATTGAAAAAGTATGTAAGCAAATCAGGAAAATGTAGTCAAAGTATTAAAAGTAAAGACCTCTCCTCCCATTGTGTAAAGAGTAAATGATCCAACCAGTTGTGTGTTTAATGGTCTCATCATCTCAGCTGGACTTATATATAGTCGTTATAGTGTCGGCTAGTTTACTTTAGAATCAAACAATCAGATTTTATAAACTACATGTGTTTTGTGTGCAGGAATCATAATGTGTAAAGTAACTAGTAACTAAAGTAACTAGTAACTAAAGCTGTAACAGATGAATGTAGCGGAGTAACTAAAGTCCAATATTTCTCTCTGAAATGTAGCGGAGTAGAAGTAGAAAGTGGCATGAAAAGAAAAGACTCAAGTAAAGTACAAGTACATTTGGACTTAAGTACAGTACTGGAGTACATGTACTTAGTTACATTCCACCACTTTTTGCAGCGTTATGTAGGAATGGGTCATAAAAAGAGCTGTTAATGATAGTCACATTCTCTTGGATACATATGCATGAATGTATTTGATGGAAACATGCTCTGAAATTCAGTTCTAAAACATTTTCATAGAAACATTAGTAATGGTATAAATATGTATTTAGGTTACATTCTTCAGGAGGCTGGTGGATTTCTGGGATCTGTCTCCTTTCAATTCATTTCTATGTTTTATTATTCTCTGCATGTCAGATTTGTGAAACACAGCGATCAAAAACAGAAAGGAATGGGGCACCGAGATGTTCCAAACGGCACAAGTAAACGCGTCGATGAACTCATCTCTGCTGAGTTATGTCGTAATGAAGCACGGAGAAACAAAGTGGACGGTTCTTTATGGAAAAATGTCAGAGATTATTACTTAAGGGTGTAGTTTTGTGCTACGTAATTACTCTAATAACCGACACGCACGATGAAAAATGTCAAACACAAAGTGCTGTTATAATTTTTCTACTGGATTGAATCTGAAACGTAAGGCTGTGTGTTCAGACGTGTAGGTGTCACAGGAGTCATTATGAGAGGCTACACAGAATATTATGGGCGCACAAATGTGTTTTTAGTGGAGATAAGTCATTCTTATAGCCCTCACTGGGCCCATGTCGCTGTAACATGCACTTTAATCTTTCTACGGTGTGTGGGAACATGAATGCAACATAACATATCACTCATGCTGCTGTTTTCTGTGTTTGCTGAGTCCAATTTATTGTTGTCCTTATCTACAGTACAGTCACATTCACGTAGGCGTTTTAATTTTGCCCAAGATCAAATCGCCTCCTAGTCACCGTAATTAGTACCGCAGATAAAGCTGCTCTGCCTCAGCAGTCGTAGCCAGGATTTTAGAAATACTGAAGTGATTGGTCCTCCAGCTGAGTTTGTCTTTTTAGATTACAATGTTTTTTGTAAACTGTTAAACCTATGCATCATTCTTTTAAGATGACTTTGTACATACAGTATAAATGCCTTATTTTGCATTGATATCTACACATATTTAATGATCCGCTGATGCTATTGGAAATAACAGTGGGAAGAAAATCTAATTTATCATCATTGTTTGGCCGATTGTGTGCAGAAGGTCAAACACTCACATTAAATTGGATTAGATTAGATTCAACTTTATGGTCATTGTGCAGAGTACAAGTACAAAGACAAACGAAATGCAGTTTGCGTCCAACCAGAAGTGCAAAAAAGCAGAAAAGTGCAATGTGATATACAAAGTATAAACAGGCGGTGCATAGGCAGGACAAGAAATATATTTCAGTGTTATAAGAGCAGAATACATATGGCTATGTAACATGAACAGTGTATGAACAACATGTACTGATATGTGCAATGTAGTAGCAGTGACATTATACTAGTAGTAAGAATAATATAGGTATATGCAGTGTATTAGCAAAACATATAATTATGAATGAGCCATATAGACAGATATGTGCAGTATGTACAGCTATGTGCAGTGTGGTAACATTATAAGAGTAGTAAGAATAAGTGTATGTGCAGAATGAATAGTATGAAGAGGAGTAGAATAGGGCTATGTATAAGTGTTATTACAGTATGTACATTTGTAAATAAATACAACAGTATGGGTGGGATAGGGTAGTGCAAAATTAAAAATTAAGATTTTTTCCTATGCCTTTGACGCTGTTTAAAATGTTTTGTCACTTTTTTCAATGCTTTTTTTTAATTCATGGTCAATTAGGATAATTTAAACGACATTATACATCATTTTTTAGTTAAAAGCAGAAGTTATGAATTATTTTGAATAATAGTTAATCTGATGACGGATGATGGATAATCACAGACTTGTTTATGCAAAGTTTAGTCAGGAGACTTTCTGGAAATTATAAAATTGAATAAAACACCCAAAATTCAATGGAAGTAATCATTCATTTTACCTGCAAAGAATGTTGTATGGCTTCCATACAACATCCATGCATCCATGTTATTTGTTTGGGCAATGTGGTCGAAGAAACATATATATCTGATATTAAAAAAACTTAGAAAACGGGTCTAATTTGACCCGAGGACAACAACGACAGGGCTCAACTAAAGACCACTAGAGTTAAGTGAAGCAATGTGTGTGCAGCGCTGTTGAGGAAGGTCTGGCAATGCGAGACTATGCATACAGTAATAAATACGTTGAATACATACAAATTACAGTGCTTTACTTTTTGTAGCTATATGATGGGAACAGCCTGTTCAAACACACAGAGAAGTCTTTATACGGAGCTCTCTTAGCCCTGTGTTCTGTTCTGTTTCGAGCTGCTCTGACAACAAGATCAATGACAGCCAGTGAATGTCACCCAGGATGCCATTTGGGTCCTAACTGAAGACATAAAAGAGCCCCCAGGCTGCCATATCGGGGCCCAACGCCCCCCGCTGCTTATGGATCTACTGGTTTCCTTGCGAGACCCCGCAGGGAAATCACCTTTCAAAACGTGAGACACTCATCTCCTGTGAAATATATATGCAGCGCGAGGTAATGAAGAGGTGCATATGCGCAGTGGCATTTCCACTACGGTGTGCAGAGCTTCAGTACAAAGTAAAGCGCGCTCCCCCCGGTGTCGGGGCTTTGATAGAGATGGATGGAGCCATTGTGGATGTAATAAGGTAAAGGCGCTGCGTGTTGACATTTCTGTTATGGCGTGAGAGTCACATCAGGCGAAATTCTCAGAAGTACATAATGAAAAAGGAGACTCGGGAGTTGCAGAATGCAAGTCGATTGCATTTTTATCCGCTCGGCTTATGCCGCGTAAGGTGACAAACAGCATACAGCTGGGGGAGTTATGGATAGTTGAACCCGCTACTTACAAGCTTCACTAATCATACAGAATATGGTTCTTTACAGCTGCAAAGTTGTCCACTATTAAATTAATCTCCAACTATTTCGATAATTTATTAATAGGTTTGAGTCAAAAATAAACAGATTGCAGCATGTTAAATGTGAATATTGTTCTAGTTTCTTCTCTCCTTTGTGACAGTAAACTGGATATCTTTGAGATGTGGACAAAACGAGACATTTGAGGATGTTATCTTGGGATTTTTGAGAAACCCTGATCTACGTTTTTCACCATTTTCTGACATTTTAGAGACAAATTGAGTTTTTTGTGCCAACTTTGTGAATGTGAATCAGACGGACTTTGAAGAAAAGACTTGATGTGAATGTTTGTGTTTCAGGTCTGGTGAAGCTGGGTATCCACTGTGTGACGTGTCAGAAAGTTGCCATAAAGATTGTCAACAGAGAAAAGCTCAGCGAGTCTGTTCTTATGAAGGTAAGACACTTTATACTGTGTGTGTGTGTGTGTGTGTGTGTGTGTGTGTGTGTGTGTGTGTGTGTGTGTGTGTGTGTGTGTGTGTGTGTGTGTGTGTGCGTGTGTGCGTGTGTGTGTGTGTGTTCTCATTTAATTACACTCATGGGGTCCACAAACCAGGAATACACCATACTTGTGGGGTCCCGACAGCTTTGTGGGGCCAAAATGCTGGACCCCACAAGGTTAAAGGGCTGTTTGAGGGTTAAGACTGGGTTTTTAGGATTAGGGATAGAATTAAGTTATGGATAAGGTTATGGTAAGGGTTAAGGTTAGGCATTTAGTTGTGATGGTTAAGGTTAGGGTAAGGGGCTAGGGAATGCATTATGTCAATGACGGGTCCCCACAAAGATAATGAAACGCACTTGGCAGACTTTGAGATATCAGCAAATATTGTCACGTTGTCCAAATAATTGATATCACTCGGTTGCCTTATTTTCCTAGCATATCATATGAACCTGTTGATGAGAATGCTTTGGGCTCTGGTACGCACACAATACTTAAATAAGTTAGTAATTAAATTCAGTATTTTTTTGAGATTTGTTGACTATAAAGGAAATATAGCACATCAACAAACAACAGTTAGCCTTTAAATTTCAAGTCCTTAAGTTAGTGTGTAGAGATCAAACGTAAGAATATTTCCAGTAATTTGTTTTACTAGAAGAAAGTTTTGTTCAGTGGTTTTGGGTTCCCTCCTCCCGAATCAAACAATGTCTTTTCCTAGAGACGGAAATAGACCAGAATGCTGTCACTGTTTCGCCCCCACGTTGAGCAGGTGTTTGGCTCCGGCTCTTTGTTATTATGACTGTCACCACATGTCTTCTCTGGCCACCCCCACCTGAAACAAACAGCTGGAAGCGGCTAAAACTGGCCAGATGAGTCACATTGTGCAGAATGTCAGCTTCCAGTGAGGTTGGCTCATTGTGCAGCTAAATGTGTGGACTGTGGAATACTTTCTCTTCCTTTTGTTCAGCCGATAACGTTTCTCTGTGCGCGCACACACACACACACACACACATACACGGACACACACAGACAATATTACCAAAATTGGTAACCGGTCTGCTGTTTGTTGCTGAGCAGGTGGGTTTATCAGAAACCAGTTGCTGCTGGAAACCAGGTTTATTAAAGCAGGGAGACCAAAACAGGAGAGTCGAGGCAAGCTGCAGAATTGATGATGATTCTCTGTGGAGCTACCTCTTTCACATTACACAGCTATTTGATGCATAGTTATAAAAATATCACTTTGTGCAGCTGTAAACATCCACTTCTGAAGGCTCAACAGTTTTCAGATGCATAAACATACTGCAGCAGGAGGTAACGCGGTCATTCCTTAGTCCTCTTAATGCAAACACAAGCTTTGCGCTGAAAGAGGAAGCTTATAAAACCGTACAAAGTCATTTTCAAAGAATGTATAACTTTACAGCAAAGCAACAGTTGGGCAGTATTGTGTGATTAAAGTGATGGAAACCTCATTCCCTACACTGTATTGTGCTCTTTCAGAACGTGTGAAAAGGAATTCTGAGTCTCCAAGTGCTGATTTGACAGCTTCCATTACAGTTTTCTGCTTTATTATAATCTCACTCTGTCGCTCGCTAGCGCACACACACACACACACACACACACACACACACACACACACACACACAACACACAACACATTTCATACTGAGAGTCAGATTTCTGTGTGCACAACCCACTGTTTTCCCTACACCTGTAAGAGACTTTGATGCCCTTATTTGGCGCGGGGTTTAGGGGGTCCTTCCTCAAGAAAATTTCTTTTTTCAATTAATCAAAATGCAATTTCACATCACTTTGGACCATTATTATTACCATATAATGTGTCTAAAAGGTTAAGAAAACTAGAGCAGATGATAAATTAAAAGGCAAAACTCGCTAAAGAAGTTCAACATTAGATCTGAGAAAAGTCATTTAGTTAGTTTTGAAGCTCACGTTCAGCCCTATAATGTAAAACGCTGCAATTAATAGTCTGTTTTAGACTGGATTACTGTCGTCTGAGGACATTTTTGACATCGTAGGCACAACTGCTTTATTGAGAGCAAAGAACGCAGAGGTGTGTGTGTGTGTGTGTGTGTGTGTGTGTGTGTGTGTGTGTGTGTGTGTGTGTGTGTGTGTGTCTGTAAGTCAGTCACTATAAGGGTTTCATATAGATTGGACCAGCAGCAGCAGCTCATTTTCCTGATGAGAGTCCGTGTGTCACACCTTTTTGGTTCTCTTAAGTGCATCATAAGTACTTAGCAATTACACGCGTGTCTGTGTCTGTGTGTGTCTGTGTTTATGTGTGTGTGCTGCTGTAGTCTTTGCTTTTTGCTGTTCTTTCATCCTAATGAGGAAAGTGAGTGAGGGACACTTAAACCAGCTCCCTCCTCTCCTCAGTTATTGCTGGCGGCTAATTGTCTGTTCACGCTGATGTTACTGCGGGTGCAGAAGGCCGTTGGATTGTCTAGTGCAGTTACATCTCACGAATGTCGTCAAAATAACTTGGAAGTGCGTTCAAGGCTGTAAACGACATCAATGGTAACCAAATGGTTAAGCACGTCCAGCTGTCAACCAACCGTCCACCTTTAGCGACACCCAAGACGGCTTGCTTTGGAATTATAACGTTGCACTACAGTACTTCCATTTCCAACTCATTCTCACTCCGCCAAATACTTGTTAACGCTCTGAGTAACCCATTAAAGGTCACATATTATGCTTTTCCATGTTTTCTGTCATATCTACAATGTCATAATGTCGGATTTTCATGTGAAACGTGGCCAAAACAAGGTGAGGTGAGGTAAACGTATTTTAGACCAATCCCCGTGAGCTAAAACGTTCAGATTTCCAACTGTTCTGAACGCTCCTGTTCCAACAGTTTTTTCTACTCTCGGCTAAGTGTTACACAACACTTAGCAGGCCTTTTCCGGCCTTCTCTGATTGGTCATCTGCTCCAGGTAGGCAGGACTGGAGTGTTTTTTTTTTTTAAGCTGTTAACATTGCCGCATGTAGCTACATGCTAACGGCAATAAAATATGTAATCTGGGTTGCCAGTGTTGTTAAATTCTCCCCAGTTTTGGGTCGCATTAACGGACGCTACTGCTGAAACATGTCCGATTGGGTAGTGTTTGGTTCAGAAGCCTTTATCTGCGATTTTTGACGGTAGAAAGTGCTGCTTCGGTCCACTACAATCTAACGTTAGCATACTTCTTACACAACTATTAAGTAACTGCATGCTAATGCCAGATAGTTGTAATTTTTGCGGCCAATGCTGGTCATTTCTCCCCAATTTCAGGGTCACATTACTGCTGGGACATGTCCGGTTGTGTAGTATTTGGTTTAGAAGCCTTTCACGTTACAAAGTCCTTCCATTCACTCCGTTGCAGTAGCTCTGGTTGGAGATTTCAGGAAACACGGTGGCCAATCAGAGCAGACTGGGCTTAAAGAGACAGGTGGTCCAGCAGAGCATCTCATACAGAGGGTGAATACAGGTGCAGCAGCCACGTATGCCAGTATGAGAAAGATACAGTGATTTTAGAACATTAAAGCATGTAAACATGTCCTAGTACAAACACAAATATAGAAGTATGAACCTGAAAATGCTATTTCAATCAGACCTAATTGGCCTGACCAAAGTTTGGTTTTTCCAGCTGGCAAGCCAACGGAGAGTTGCTAGACTGACCCTGGCTGCAAATAACATTTGCTGCCACTAGGGTGCGTCTAGATTTCTAGGCTAGGTTGCCATTGCAATTGAATTTATAAAATGACCAACATTGACATTTTTCTGGAGGGAAGTCTGGATCAAGCCTGCGTGTTACATTTCTTTCCCACAGGGATTGCAATAGCATCAACTTTTTGGGAATTTCTATCAGTAAAGTTGTGGCGTCACGACTACAAAACACACACATCTCACTAATATTTCCGTCAGAAACCGCCCGTCAGCCTTTCGTATTTCTAATTGGCTGTGATGGAGGGGATGGTAGGTAGCAGATGCTTCTGTGTGCCTCTCAGCTGAAATGATTTTCTTTTCCCGTCTCTGCTCTCTCTTTTCCTCCGCCCGCTGCATTGTTTTGTGCGATGCCAGCCCGATCCCTCCTCTGTCTGTCTGGGGGGGGGGGGTTGCCCCAGCAGCTTCCTCTAATCTTTATTTTAGAAGATGCTCAGGCCCTGTTGTCATGGCAACAGGCAGCGATTGGCTTGAGTTATGGCCGTTGTTCTCACACAAAGAAGTCTAACCACCCTCCTATAAACATAGCCTATGTATTAAATTAAAAAAAACAGGGATTTGGCGGAGTTGCATGTTTAAAACATGACGTTCTTCCCAGCTCTGCTGCCCCCCCCCACCCCTTGCTTCAGTTGGCATTTTGAAAAGACCCCATTTTGTTTGACATTTTCCGAGTGCTGCAGGTTTACTTTCTTCTGTTCTTTTATCCCAAACTTTGTGCAGTGTTGGGTGAATTCTTTTGAGGTTTGCATATGAATGCATCCTCTGTTCACGAGACACATTTACATTTCCCTTGTCCATTGTTACACATGGGACCTTTTAAAAGGAATAACCCAAATCATTTCCATATAAATACATTTCTTTATCCCTGACTGATACAGTTTATTTCCAACACTTGAACACTTTCCCACTGGCTGCGCTAAACTCTCGTGGTCTAGTAACACTAGAAGCAATGCTTTTTTTTAGGTTTCTGGTTTACTTAGAAGGAAAAGGAGTCTGTCCTTGCATGGAGAACAATACAGTGTCAGGTTTTATTGTCCAAATGCCTAAAAAGTTTAAAGGTGCTCTGCCTGTCCCCTGAACACACTGTAAAAAACATCTCCTCATTATCTGCTAGCTGCCTGTCCCCTGAACACACTGTAAAAAACATCTCCTCACTATCTGCTAGCTGCCTGTCCCCTGAACACATGGACATGGGCCCCTTCTCTAGTGGACATGTCCCCCTTCTCTAGTGGACATGGGCCCCTTCTCTAGTGTACATGTCCCCCTTCTCTAGTGGACATGGGCCCCTTCTCTAGTGGACATGTTCCCCTTCTCCATTAGACATGGGCCCCTTCTCTAGTGGACATGTTCCCCTTCTCCATTAGACATGGGCCCCTTCTCTAGTAGTAATCGATGTCACATGTTTTTTAGGCTACATTTTTTGTCACATACAGCAAACATCTCCTCACTATCTGCTAGCTGCCTGTCCCCTGAACACACTGTAAAAAACATCTCCTCATTATCTGCTAGCTGCCTGTCCCCTGAACACACTGTAAAAAACATCTCCTCACTATCTGCTAGCTGCCTGTCCCCTGAACACACTGTAAAAAAACATGGTCTATGTACACAGCTCAGGCTCCACAAACGGCAACAAAAACAAACTAGCCAACCTGCACCACCAAACATCACAAACAGTCTAACAGCATTCCAGCCAATAACCGACGATAAGGATTTGGGGATAGGGGTTGGGTGATTAGTGAGCAGAAGGGAGGAGGAGGGAGGGGCGAGCTAGTCTCCGCTAAGTTTGAAAATACTTTGAACGTCAACAAGAAGTGACATCACCCAACGTCGCTTAGAGCACCTTTAAGCAGCAATTACCACTCATGTTTACATGTATAGTAGAGGTGCCCTCTAGTGGCTGTAGTAATTATGACGGGAGCAAGGCAGGAAGTAAGGTGACAAAGTATAAAAGGGCCAAAAACTGGACTTTAACCCAGGGGACCCGAAAAGTAGACAGAGCTAAACAGAGCTATGTCGTGTTCTGCGTCACGTGCGTAACATTAACGTCTGATTTTAACCCAAACCACCATCTTTTTCTAAACTTAACTAAGTAGTTTTGGTGACTAAACCTAACAACCAAACTGTGACCTTTTCACAACGTTAATGATGTGTTTAAAACCGTGATTGGTACGCTCTCTGGTTTAGATATGAGGACGGGGAAACGCTCCTGTGGGTCGTATTAGAGGGGAGGACTAAACAATGGGTGTACATTCTTGAAAAAAGTTTGCGAACCACTGGTTTAGAGGACCATTCAAGTGACAAAGCCCTCTAGTGGCCGTCGGGATTAAAATCAAGACGTGAAGCCAAACATGGTCCAGTATGAAACGTGCTAGTTGTGTGTGATGAAGAAACTTGAAGCCTCCATGAACACTGACAATAGTCCTTTCACATCACCAATATTTGCATATTCATAGGTTCTGGATTTGTGAATTGGGCATAAGGAGAAGGTGTAGATGTCATTTTAAATTACGTCTGAAAACAAGTAAGTATGTGTATTATTGCAAAATCAACATGTATTTTGGAAAGCACTGACGACCAATGCTATTATGGGCTCCAGATCGAAAACCCACATCTGGGTCTTTTCGAAAAAGCAATGATTTCTGACCTGATTTTTTTTATGATTTAAAGACACCGTAACTGAGTAGTGGCTGTACAGACGCGTCAAAGTGTCAAAACGATGAACCCAACATTCGCGATTGCTCAGACCATGCCGTGTGTGTGTGTATGTGTGTGTGTGTGTGTGTGTGTGTGTGTGTGTGTGTGTGTGTGTGTAACCAGGTCTGTTGGACCTTGGGAAAGGCATGTCCTAATATTGCACGTTTTTTTCATAAGTCCCCATATATCATGAAAACGTGTGTGTGTGTGTGTGTGTGTGTGTGTGTGTGTGTGTGTGTGTGTGTGTGTGTGTGTGTGTGTGTGTGTGTGTGTGTGTGTGTGTGTGTGTGTGTGTGTGTGTGTGTGTGTGAAATTGTAAAGCACTGCGGATAAAAGCGCTACACAAATGCAGCCAGTTAACTGCAGCCTCCAGAAACTCGCACGTCATCGGCCAAAAATCCAAAAAGAGAAAGACTCCACACTCCTGCACAGAAATCTAAATCCTGCAGATTTCCATTTGAAATCTCAAGAGCTCGCTGTGCTGATCTTTCTGCCAGTGCTCGCTGTCGCCATCTTCTCTCTCTCGTGTTAATAACATCATTAACTTATTCCCCGTCTTCGCCACACACACATCCCTCTGGGGGGGCCTCTGCCTCAGTCATGTGGTTATGTCCACATATTAATGCGAACATACGATTGTGGGTCTGCCCTTATGCATGTGTGCATGTGTGTGATTCTTGGTGAGATGAGCAGCCTGACATTTCCAGCACTTCTTCAGAGATCAGCACCTTACACGGGCCGCAGCGTCACCCCGCCTGGTACCCACATGTCAAAGCTGGCATTTACACCAGAGTCTCACCGCTGCTAATGGAGAGTCTCGCTACAGGAACCAAAGGTGGAGCAACCAGAGCCGCTAACATTACAGACAGAGGAAAGCTACAGCTGTGTGTGTGTGTGTGTGTGTGTGTGTGCACGTGCGTGTGTGTGTGTGTGCGTGCCTGTGTGTGTGCGTGCGTGCGTGTGTGCGGGTGTGTAATTCAGTCACTATAAGGGTTTCATGTAGATTGGACCAGCAGCAGCAGCAGCTAATTTTCCTGCTGAGAGTGTGTGTCACACCTTTTTGGTTCTCTTAAGTGCATCATAAGTACTTAGCAATTACATATGTGTGTGTGTGTGTGTGTGTGTGTGTGTGTGTGTGTGTGTGTGTGTGTGTGTGTGTGTGTGTTTGTGTTAGTGTGTGTGTGTTTGTGTGTGTGTGTGTGTGTGTGTGTGTGTGCTGCTGTAGTCTTTTGTTTTTGCTGTTCTTTCATCCTAATGAGGAAAGTGAGTGAGGGACACTTAAACCTGGCTGTTCACGCTGATGTTACTGCGGGTGCAGAAGGCCGTTGCATTGTCTAGTGCAGTTACATCTCCCGAATGTCGTCAAGATAACTTGAAAAGAGCGTTCAAGAGAGTGAATTTCAATATATATTTTCAGTTTTCTCTTAACGTTGAAAATATGAAGGCCACAATCTGGTGCTTTCTTCCATTACTATGCATGTGTTAAAACAAAAATGAAAAAACGTGGAATTTTACTCACAAGTTGTCATCTCAGCTAAACAACCACCCCGTCTTGCATCACGTGACGTATTTTCCAGTTATCATGTTGTCGAGGATGCACCAGGATGCATACGCGTTGTCCTAGGCTACCTTGGCAAATGGTTTAAGTCATCGGATTATGACGCAAGACACGTTGTGGTGGTTTACACTTGTGTTAAGCGGTCCCCACTTGTGATCTGACCACCCAAGACGCATTCAAAACCGGATGTAAACACGGTCTAAAACGGGAGTAATGACATAAAAATTCGTAAGCAAAATTCAATTAAGTTTAAATGATTAATGGACTACTTTACAACTAATGTAAAACGTTTAATCTGACCAGTTTCCTGTGAAATAGGTCCTGAGAGAACACTTGTGGTGACCATGAAAGTACAGCAGAGGGAGGGTGTGTGTGTGTGTGTGTGTGTGTGTGTGTGTGTGTGTGTGTGTGTGTGTGTGTGTGTGTGTGTGCGCGTATGTCTGTGTGCCACTCAAGCGTGTGTGTGTTCCTGTGTGTGTGATTAAATGTCTTTTTCCAGTTGAAGTGCAGCAGATTGTGTGTGAGTGAGCCCCTCAGAGGTGGGACCGGGCCCTCTCATGCCTGACCGGACCTCATTTCATCTCCTCAACGACTGGCTGCTCGTGTTAATGTTGTCAATACGGACTTAACCTGGTTGATTCTACCCAGTGCTTCTACTGCACAAAGTGTTTGTGTGTGTGTGTGTGTGTGTGTGTGTGTGTGTGGGGGTGGTATGTGTGTGTATGATAACAGCAAGTCTGGTTTCACACCTGATAATTGATGATAGAAAAATCTATTGTGATATCTAGGGCATAGATTCTTTTCATTTATCATTGATAGATGTGATATTGTAAAAAAGTGATAGGGGAAATATTCCCACTTCTCCAGTGGACGTGTTCATTTCCTCTAGTGGACATGGGCCCCTTCTCCAGTAGACATGTCCCCCTTCTCTAGTGGACAGGACATGGGCCCCTTCTCCAGTGGAAATGTCCCACTTATCCAGTAGACATGTTCCTGTTCTCCAGTGGACATGGGCCCCTTCTCCAGTGGACATGTGCCCCTTCTCCAGTAGACATGTTCCTGTTCTCTAGTGGACATGGGCCCCTTCTCTAGTGGACATGTCCCACTTATCCAGTAGACATGTTCCTGTTCTCCAGTGGACATGTGCCCCTTCTCCAGTGGACATGTGCCCCTTCTCCAGTAGACATGTTCCTGTTCTCTAGTGGACATGGGCCCCTTCTCTAGTGGACATGTCCCCCTTCTCCTGTGGACATGGGCCCCTTCTCTAGTGGACATGTCCCCCTTCTCCTGTGGACATGGGCCCCTTCTCTAGTGGACATGTTCCCCTTCTCCATTAGACATGGGCCCCTTTTCCAGTGGACATGGGCCCCTTCTCTAGTGGACATGTCCCCCTTCTCCATTAGACATGGGCCCCTTCTCCAGTGGAAATGTCCCCCTTCTCTAGTGGAACTGTCCCCCTTCTCCAGTGGAAATGTCCCCCTTCTCCAGTGGAAATGTTCCAGTTCTCCCTTGGGAAATGTTCCCCCTTTTCCTTTCTTTCTTCTCTGTTTTGGACGTCTTCACCAGCAATGCCCTTTTCAGTGACCGAGTGCTGACTCAGCAGATGACAGAGCTGGTTGCAGTCCAGCTACAGGAGACAGCATCTGCCCGTTTTCACACAATTCACCACTGACCTTAATCTGTTCATCGCCGCATCATCCCTCGGCGTGATTGTTGTTAAGGAGGCTGTGAACGCTGCTGGCTCCATCTCACTCGTCACCAGACGTCTGGATGAAAAAAAAAAAAAAAGAAAAACGGGTACACCACCGGCTATTTACCCAGCAGCACCGGCAGGAGCCACGGGACGAGCTGAGGAGACGCTCTCTGCTGATAGGCTGAGGTGGTGGTTGACATGCAAATGTCCTGTCCTGCTGTCTGCCATTCATTCATTTTCCCTTCAATCCTGCCATCTTGTTTCCTTTCTTTTCATCTCCTCTCCTCTACTCTTTCCCTCTCTTTCCATTTTCCACCTTTTCCTTGTCTATTCCTTTCCTTCACTTGTCTCGTTGCTTTTGCTTTTCGTCTATTTTCCTCTCATTTTCCTCCTGTTTCTATCTTTTCATTTATTTTCCTTGCCTTTTCTTTTTTGCTCTTTTCCTCCTCTCCTTTCCTTTCTACTTTTCATGTCCTCTTTTCCCCTCTTCAACCTCTCTTTACTCTTCTTACTCCTCTAATAATTTTATGTTATGTCCTTCCCTTTCTGTCCCTCTTTGCTTTTACTTTCCTCTCTTATTTTCTCCTTTTGTTTCCCTTTTGTTTCCTTGCTTTATTAAATTTTCTCCCCTTATTTCTCTTTTCCTAACCCTCTGCTTTCCTCTCCTCTCCTCTCTTCTCTCCTCTTGTGTTTGATGACTCTGTCCCACAGCCGATCTGGTCTTCCTGTCGTTCCTCTCTATGGATTTGTGTTGCTTCATAAAATGCCTGGATGTTCTGTCTCGTCTGCCAAATCACATGAAGCTGTCTCGTCTGTCGTTTGATTGCGCCGCTGCCGTCTGGCCGTGATTGGATGCCATAGCGGGCCGGGCCCGGGCCGGGCTCTCCTCATCAGCCCTCCTGCTCTCTCCCACAGTCGCTCAGACGTCATAGCAACAGATGGCGGTTTGATTACAGAGCGGATTGTCCAATTTATCGCCCCTCATGCCCTTCAGCTCTGTATCGTGTTTCAATTAAATTGGGATTTGGAAGCAGCGCGCTGTAACCCGAGTCTATCCTCATAATTTATTAAGAGGAGCTATCACGCATTGGAGGCGTTGACTGGGGGAGGTTGTTGGCATGATTCAGGAGCTCTGAGCCCCTCGGTGGGCTGGGGAGAAGTGGCATCATCAGGAAGTGATTGTAGTACCTGCCTGCTAGCGGCCAAATGCTGGTGAGATTAGGCTTCATTAGCTTAACTTTTGAGATGTTTGAGAGTGTTCAATCTCTACTCTTTACACCATCTGACCACTAGAGTTGAGAGGTTGGAGAAGATATATTTATATATTTGGGCACCCCTGCTTCAGAAGGAAATGTAGCAACAAACAGAAGATGTGCATTCACAGACTTCATAAAATAATTTTGCATATTTGACAATAGATAAAGCGTTACAGTAGTCTAACCTGCTGTTGCTGAATGCACGCACCAGTTTCTCAGAGTCAGTTTGATACATGAATGCTCTAAGTTTTGATGTGTTTTTTTTTAAGTGATGAAATGCAGTTTTGGTGATATCTGTAATCTGATTTTCAAAATTGAGATCAGTATAAAAAATAATGCCAAGGTTTCTGACTTGCTCGCTGTATTTCAGAGAATCCAGGTCTGAATAAATCTTTTTTAGCACCAACTATGAATATCATTCCTAGCTGTAGAATGTTTTTGGACATCCAGCAATTAATATCGTTAATACAGTTTACTAGTTTATTTACAGAGCTGAGCTCATGAGGAAATGTACAACTGTGTGTCATCGGTATATGACTGGTAGGCTATATTGTGTTTCTTAATGATATTACCAAGCAGGAGATTGAAGAGTAATGGTCCAAGGACTGAGCCTTGTGGTACCCCAGGCGTCCTTTAATTGCAATCGGATGCAGTTTCTCTTAATAAACACCATTGGTAGTGTTTTGCATTTAATGGCTTAATACTGTATGTGTGTTATGACTGTTTGTTGTGTGTTTGTGCCTTTACATCAGTGTGTCTGTCTGTTGGCCAGGCTGTAGACTTTGCAATCTGAGGACATACTTGGAGGAGTGTGTTTTTAATTGCCATTGTTTATCTCTTGCTCTTCAGTCAATGAGTCAGTCAGTGTGTTTGTAAGGTGTGTTGCAGAATTGACTCACTCTAAATGCAGCCGTTTAGTGCTGCAAGGCCTGAGTCCCTGTCCATATGGCAGATCTTCTCAGATAGGTCATCGATCTTCCCCAGCTGTCCGACTTCACACTCGACTTTGAATCATCCCTGCTTGCGCGTCATAAAATCTTAAGTGAAGGGAAACAAAATGTGGACAAATCACACCTGGCCAGGCTCACCACTCCATCTGACTGCCATGTGGATTGATACCCATGAAGTTCAACATGATCGGTCATTGCTAAAAATGTAGCAGTGAGCGGTATCGCCTCAATCCATCTTTTTATTTTCATGCATTGAAAGCAGGAACAGTTTAGCAGTATCACATTTCACTATGTCACATTTCTCGACTTATACTCTGGGTGATTCATCCCAAAGAAAGGCTTACTCTGTCATCTATAATGTAGTTCCAGCATCATTTAAAATATCTGTCACGGGAGCAATAAATTGGTGGAAAGTTGCACAAAGTATTAAAAGATTTAACCCAATTTCATACATTATCTGCCATGACAGTAATACGTGGTACACATGTAGCATGTCAAGACGTACAAAAAAGCTCAAGACTTATCTTGCTAAGTCAGTACCACTTCATGCTTTTAGTAAATTCTCAACTGTTTTCTCTCTCTCCAGACTCCCAAATTATTAATAAAATCAAGCATACAGTAATCCATTGAGAGGCGGATTAGTGTGGTGTCTGCAGTGATGTTGTTTTACCAAATTGTCATGGTCAAGACGAAGCTGAGCCTGAAGAGGAAGCTCCCAATTTACTAATCCATCTACGTACAGTACGTTCCAACTTTCACTTTTTGTTGTGAGCTTTGCATAATCGCCAAGTGAGTTAGATACAAGCAGCTGAAATGAGTATTTTAAACCCCTGGACAAGACCTGGTCACAACGTTTAGGCTAAAAATGTGTTTGTTTCAATGGAATTGCACCGATTAGAGAAAAATACCCATTTAAGCAAATTAAATTCATTCTGTACTTTGAGGTGGAATTGAAGTTTGGGGAACTTTTACACATCATTTTGCACCGTTGACTAATTGTGAACTGTCTTCACAGCGCTGGCCTTTATTAGTCAGAATAATGAACTGTATAATGAAAAGTGGTCCCAATGTCAATCAGCCTCCATTATGTTTTGTGTAGATGTGTGAATGCTACTTCACGTCCCTCGCCCATGTCACGTTTCCCAGGAGGGGATTATATATCCCATCTGGTCTGAGAGGATGTGACAGAGGGCAGGGGAACCAGCTGATGGAGATATTTTGTGTGTGTGCGTGTGTGCGTGGTATATTGACCTGGCTGGTGGAGCAGGGATGTGGCGGTATATTCGGTGATAAAAGAGGCTTAATCAACTCATTTGCACCTCTGAGAGCCTGAATAACTCCCCACAAGAGCTAGACCTCCAGCTCCACTACATGCGAGTCTGGGTTACAGCTGAGTGCGGTTTTATTTATGACTGCATTGTATTGTGTTCTACAAAACCCAGGATTTAATCACAGCATGCATTATGTTCAACCCCAAGTAAAAAAGATTTTAAAGTAGGTAGGACCAGGCTAATGGACCAGAGTCTGGTAGGACCAGGCTAGTGTACCAGAGTTTGGTAGGAACAGGCTAATGTACCAGAGTCTGGTAGGACCAGGCTAGTGGACCAGAGTCTGGTAGGATCAAGCTAATGTACCAGAGTCTGGTAGAACCAGCTAGGACTGAGGGCTTAAACATCATCAGAATAAAAAGAGATATGCATCCAGAGTGTGCGACACATTTTTCTTATTTTAAAGTCTAGTGATCAGCACCTCACTACAACCCTCGGTTTGTGTTACTTTTCTCTATCAAACCCTGATTACATCACCAGGGTTATATTCGCAGACTTTCCAACTACTCCCTCTGGAGCCACATGAAACATTTATTTTATTTTTAACTGTTATAACTGTTATCATTGGCTGACGAGAACATTGATCCTGATCACTAGTAAATTGTATTGATTTATCCTGATGTAAAAAAAACTGGCAGAGTGCCCCTTTAACTTATCCCTTCAGTTTTCGACACACTTAAACCAATTTGATTAGTGAAAGTATGATGTGCAACTCCATCGTCAGACAAGAACCCTTTCATTATGCCTAATGCCAACGCTTTTTTTTTTGGGCGGTCCTCGACTAAAGAAATTCTTAGTTGACACAGAGTCGATTAGATTTAATCCACTGATCTGTGAAACAGAGTTTTTTCCACAAAGAATGATGCAAAAGCCCCACTTTAAATCTTGTGTTTACCAGAGGAGTGCCCAGAAGTCTCTTGGAAATACTGGGCTGTGATATGTCACACAGATATACTGGGCATCAATCTGATATAGGTCCAATGCATTAACATATATTTAAGCAATAATTGCCTTATATTAATGTATCAAGTATCACGGATTTAAAGGGCACGCTTTTCCCATTATAGTTGGCATTATGCATGACTTAACTTGATAAAAGCTTATATGTTAATGCCTTTTTAATGACGGCGAACACAGCTGGAAACATTACTGCTAATTCGGCTCAACAGAGAGGATGAGTCTGAGATAATTGAGGTGAGCGGTGAACGACGAGACAGGATTCAGAAGAGATCACAGGCGGCCAGCGCTGGTGAGAATTAAAGCACTTTGAGTTACCTGAAAGGAGGGTAAGGCTGCGTTCACACGCACTGCGGCAGTCGCTGGTGCGCCGGTGAAAAGCAGGTCTTTTGGAGAAACTGAGCTGCTCTTTCACTCTTTCTCCGGGAAATTAAGCTGCAATCAAGTGCAGTCAGAAACGTTGAGATCTATATATGAGGGGCAGCTGTGGCTCAGGTGGTCGCCTGCCAATCAGAAGCTTGGTGGTTCGATCCCTGGCACTGCAGTCCCATGTCGAAGTGTCTTTGGGCAAGACACTGAACCCTAAATTGCTCCTGATGCTGCTCCATCGGTGTGTGAATGTTAATCTGATGAGCAGGTGGCACCTTGTACGGCAGCCTCGGCCACAGTGTATGAATGTGTGTGAATGGTGAATGGTTCCTGTACTATGTAAAAGCGCTTTGAGTAGACGTTAAGACTAGAAAAGCGCTATATAAAAACAGTCCAGTCACATTTACATTTTTAAGCCATCTGACGAAACACAATAACACATACAATAACAATAAATGTAATGAAACCCAACAGGATGTCACACAAATGAGCCTTTTAAGCACAACCCTGCGGCAAATCGCCGGGTCTGCTCTGAACGGGCCCAAAGACCTGAGGTGACCGTCTGAGAATAGAGACTTCTCCAAAGTCCTTAAAACCTTTACAAGCTTGTTCTCATGTTACAGCTCATGTTTCTCCCATCCCACCCGCATTCTTCTCTCCACACACACACACACACACACACACTTTATTGCCACACATTAAAAAACCATATGGGTCATAATCGAACTTAATAAATGTCAGCGTCACTGCTCACACATGGAGGGCAGGGGGCGGACGTGTGTGTACCTTGTATGTACATGGGTTTAATTAGCCTCTTCCATGCTACGCTGTGTGTGCATGAGGAGAGGAAAACGATGGTAATTAGAGCTGATAGCAGGAACGTGGGCTGATGTGCTGCACCTGCAACTACCCACGCATTAGTCACTGTGTGTTCACCTGCCGGTGTAAAAGTGTAACACCTGGGAGTCTAAAGCCTGACAGCCTGTCCTCATGAACCATACGTTCGAAAAGCTACCAAAAGTTAAGCACTTTATGATAGTTTGGATATTTCAGCCTACATGTTTCAAATGTATTTTATATCTTGTATGTAGGGTACTATACAAGAAGGTTAGTCTGGGGACAACCTTCACCCACAGGAATAGCTTAGAATGTGTAGAATCTATTATGAGTTTGGGTACAACTTTCACACAGAGGAATTGGAGCAAGGAATGTGAGAATCTATTAGAAGCATCGGCCATAAAAGGTTCAGTTTAGGAGTAAACTGTTCCAGTTGAAATAGATATCTTAAGCTGTGTGAGCACAAAAAGAGTTTAAAAGGGATCCATTTTGATGTAGAGGTTGGTCACCCTTGAGCAGACACGTTTTTATGCTCATGGTTGTCTCATTGTCATGAGAGTTTGTTCACTGTGTAAATAAAGCTGCATTTGATTTGTATTCATCGGACTGGTCGTCATCTTTGAGGTCTCCCAACATCATTTCTGAGTCATCACCCGATATCACTTTAATTCGTATGATTTCATTGTTTTTTTTGCTATATGCATTGACTGCTGCTGTATAAGAATGCGGCTGGCCACATAGGGAAGAGGTTGGGTGGATGGGTGGGTAGATGGATGGGTGCTTAGATGGATGGCTGGATGTTTTTCCTAAACTTAACGTTTATGAGAATGCGTTGAGCCAGAGGACAGTTGATTAGCTAATATTTAAAAAAACACTACAGGAGAGAAAGAAAGGGGAGAAACATGTAATAAAATCCAGTGTTGCATTCACGTTATGTTACATTTTTCTCCATCTATCAATCCAAACCGTCATCGAGAAAAAAACAGGTTTATAGCCACTTGAAAGTGAGCTACTATTCTACAAATAATCTCACTGAACTTGAATTCACGTATTGACTGTCTGTCACGGCGGTTTGGGATTTTGGTGAGTTGTTTAAAAGAGATTTCCAAAGATTTCTCAACAGTGTGAGAAAGTTGATTTGTGAGCATTGTCGTATTCTCTCATGAACTACTGCACTACACGTCGACGTAAGAAAAGCTGGCTTGTGTGTCATCATCTGATGCAGATGATTTTAGTAAATTTAGAGCACTTCTCTCCTTGTTCTTCTTCCTCATCGGCTCTGGGAGAAGTGTTGCAGGATGAGAGACATGGAGGGAGAGGTTGGTGTGACAGTCTGGTCTGTCTGGGAAACTACTGGGCCAAAAGATTAAAAGGGGAATCCTTTATTTATTTATTTGCTGCCAGCCACTGTCGCTCGCCATGACGGACCTTTGAAGCTGGCGGCTTTGATGGGAATGCGATTTCTGTCCTTCGTCTGGCCTCTCAGACCTGTCACATCAGCCCTGAGCAGAGACACCACAGGGTGACTCTCTGAGAAGAGGCAGAAAAAGATTGATGAAGACAATATGAGCAATCAGACAGCGCTGGTTGACGGATGACTGATGATCGCGCTCGTGTGTTTCACAGGGTAAAGCCCAGCAGTGATGGGAATCTGGAATCAATAGGATGGATCAGCAAAGGATTAGTTTGATTACCTGTGATATAGATCACCGCTGAGTCCAACACCGTGTTTCCCTCATTGATTCTCTCGACAGAAACGTGTAAAACTGATCTGACATTCTCAACAAACTAATGTTGGTAAAGTAACGACTGTGGTGGAGACGTATCAGTCGATGCACGGCCTTGGGGTTACATTGAATTATAACTGTTAGTGTGCTTTAACATGTGTAGTTCGGTTCATTTTGGTCCGCACCGAGGGCAAAACGTTGTAAAATGTAGCATTTTTTTAGCCGTTTCGGTTCCTTTTCACAACACACTGTTTGCTCTTGTCCGATTCGGTTGATGAGTTGGTGAAACGAACCAAAATGCAGCAACGCAAGTCACGTGACAAGAGTCACATTGCTGGCCAGATGAACGCATTTCCAAAACTGCTCTTCGGTTGGTCAGAATTAACACGCAGGAAAACTTTGACGGAACTCCCGCGAGTAAACAAAGAGAGGAGGAAAAGCCAGCAGACAACACGCCTCTTCTGCAAGTCCTACTTTTGCGAGACAACTGCATGGGGTTGATGGTAGCCCTGGTCATCCTATACTACACGTCCTATACTACCGTCATAGCACAGTACAGATGACTACGGCAGCTGGTTTAGTCCAAAAATGCGCAGTTCTTCCAGCAGTTGGGTCTGTTTAAGGTCTGGTCACATTCTTTCGAGACCAGCGTTCTCCGAGATCACCCCTGCGAGGAGGTCTCGGTATGCTTATCCGGTTCCCTTTTGGTGCCCATCTGAGTGTGATTGCTGCATGCTCAAACGAACCGCACCAAGGGGGAAAACCAACTCTAGTGTGATTCAACACAACTGAATGAGGCAGCTGTAAAAGCACCCTTAGGGTCGCTTTCACACCTATTGTTTGGTGGACAACATTGTTCCATTTTTCTTTGATTGGGTTTGCATTCATGCTGCACTTCGTCTGACACCAAATACAGTAAACAAATCAAGACGGTCGCTTGTTTATTGGGCAGAATATCCAAATGACACTGGCCGACACTTCTGGTCTCAGAAATAATGGAATAATAAATGTAAAACGTTAAGGATTCTCTGGTTTTGTTTGTAATATTTGAGAAGAAGGCGAACAAGGTAAGCAGCTGACAGACAGCGAAGGAAAGAGAGGGCATACCTGATGAGAGAGAGATGATGATGTCACACAGACGACCAGCCATGTGTGCTCAGAATAGCTTATGGATCTGAAAGTTATCATCTCTTAAATCATATACTGTATAAGTCTGTAAATGGTGTGCAAGGTTGAAATTGCAGGATAGTAAATGCACCGTTTTTGGTTCACTTCCTGTACTTGGTTCGGATGGCGTTCTCACCTGAAGTGAACTGAACTCTAGAGCGTCACAGTTGTTTTTTATTGTTGATTTATTTAACTTTTTCCACTTTATTTTTTTTAAGTTCAATAATTGCAACATCTTTCCAGAAGTCAACGAGCAGTTGTGTTAAATTATCGTGATTTCAATATTGACCGAAATAATCGTGATTATATTTTTTTCCATAATCGAGCAGCCCAAGTTTCAAGGTTTGGTTAAAACGCCTCAAACTGCTCAGGTGTGAAAGCAGCCTTACATATTTTTGTCTATCCTACGAAGAGCCTCATTTCCTTTCATTTCAGCGTGATAACATGTTCGTATTAGCAGATTTCTGTTCTTTTGGTGTTGTTTGGTCCTGGACCAATAAGTAACAAGGAAGACCTTGAATCCCAACTTTGAATCCCTGCATTGCATTCTAGTCCTTGCTTGTGTTGCTGTGTAAATGTGTGCCCTTACTTCTTCCTCTGATAGGTTTTTTTCCTTTATGATTCAGTATAGTGCACAATGTGAGCGCTGGAAAGCCTGGAACATTTCCGTATGTCAATTGTTTGGGCTTGAAACAGTCTGGTTAGACGTTATCTTTGAGTTTATTTGTCCTCTTATCCACAGGAATTACAGAAGCACACAAAACGAAATGTGCTCAGAGATGCAAAAAACTGCTGCTACAGTTTATTTTTTTCTCTGCAGCCCGGAGGTCTGAACTCAGTTTACCCTGCGACCTGCTGAGGTGCCAACTGGCAGTGAATCCAGAGCACAGCAGGCAGGTCGGAGCGGAAACAGCTACAGGCAGCGTGTGTATGTCCAGACATTTCACTCGTCAGAACCCGCTGTATCACTTCATGACACTCACCTGCAGCGGCTGCTGGCAAAAATGAAATCAGTCCGTTTATATGACAGGAAATCATGATTTGTTGTCACATTTGTTGTCCGTCTTAATACTTTCTGGCTTTCCTACTCCGTCTCTCAGCTAGAG